>CM032391.1:1901703-2501703 GCA_019049475.1 Eueides isabella | reverse complement strand
GAGTGGCGGAACTCATCGCTACACTTTGTCTTATTTCATTTCATTGTCAATATTAACTTATAGTAACTATGCTGATGTGCCGTTTATATCTTTTTTTTCTTGAATATGTAAAAGAGCACCCGGGAATATATGTAAGGTTTATTTGGTGGAAATCGAACCCACATCCACTGCAAGTGCAGCCATAATATAATTTAATTCAAGTAATATGAAAAATTAACGAGAAATGAATTGACGATCCCCTAATGAATTAACCGTAAAACGCATCTCCATATGAATGTTAATTAATTATATTATATTGTAAAATCCACAAATACTGTTTAAGGGATATATCGTAATTGACAAATAAACATTCAGTAATTATTGTTGGTGATCATAATTATTGTACGTATTAGCGGACTGTTTGTAAATTACCATTTAAATTTAATTTGACTAAAACTAAATTAATGGTTTAGAATGTTTACGGAAATTGTTGTGGGGTTTCGTTAGATTTTTTTTTTTAAGTAGTGGTTGGTCGAGGGTTGAGGATTTAAATTTATTATTTTTTTTTTTTCAGCTTCACGCTGTATCCCGCACTAGGCAGGGTAGGCAGAAGGAACGGAAGTGAAACCTAGTGTTATGACACTCCGTTCCACTTCCGTTCCCCACTTTCCGCCGAATTTGAGGCATTGCGTGTTGAGTGGCGGAATTCAACGCCGCGCTTTGCCTTATTACCAGAGCGAAGAAATGAAACATTAAATATTCAAATTGAAAATATTAAATATTTCATTTCCTCGACTGGGGATCGAACCCAGAACCTGTCGGTTACAGTCACACTCTTGTGCCGCTGCGCCACGACAGGCCTCTAGGGATTTAAATTTAATTTGAAGTATTTTTTTTATGGGTCTACGCTTTAATGTTTATATAACGGTGCAGGTAGAGGGCACCAATTGTTAAGACAATCGTTCGTTTACCAGGCGCTGGCTAATTTTTAGACATTGCTTTTTGAATGGCAGAACTCAACATCGTAAGGTCGTCGATACTAGAGCGGAGAAATAATAATAATTGTTTCACCCTGTTGCGTCTACAGACAGATCTGGTGGTCTTTATATGTATATTACATATATAGAGATTTATTTAAATAAGATACATTTTATGTCGTATATTACATATTTATATGTTACTGAATTTATATAATATGAAAATGATATTGTTATATGTGGTGGGGCAGCGGTACAAGCGTGTGACTGTATCCGACAGGTTTTGGGTTCGATTCCCAATCGAGGAAATGAAATATTTTCAATTTAAATATTTAATGTTTCATTTCTTCGCTCTGGTAATAAGGCAAAAAGGCGGCGTTGAGTTCCGCCACTCAATACGCAATGCCTCAAATTCGGCGGAAAGTGTGGAACGGAAGTGGAACGGAGTGTTTTAACACTAGTCCCCAAGTGTGCCCAAGTTCCGTCTGCCTACCCTGCCACGTGCGGGCGATATAGAGAGAAGCTGAGTTATATTGTTAAATATTTAAGTGTAAGTGATCGCGACATTCCGTTGACCTCAAGTAAACGGAATGTCGCGATCGGAGTGTCTTAACTCTATGTACCTATAAGATATAAAGATCGGATCATCACCACATTAGATTATCAACTCAAAAGTTAACCGGGGAACTGATTGTCTTGACAGCAGGTTCCCACCGCCTAACTTGCAACATGCGTACAACGTAAAGATTAATTATACAACCCATAAAAAGTATATAAAAAATATACAAGCCAATAAACTAATAAAACTATAATTATCAGGGAATCCCCATAAAATTCCATACAGTATTCAACTCACCAATCAGTCAGTATCGATATTGGACCAGCAAAGCTGTTTAAGGCTAGTTTACGATATCACGTGATCACGTGATAGACGCGTATCGTCACACACCCATGGACACGCACGCACACATATACATACGTACACGTATACACATGTACACAGTAAACACACACAGACTGAGGTACAGTAGTTGCGTTTAGTTTATTGCGATTGTGTATCGGTTATTGCTGATAGTTTTATTGATGGTCCTTCGGGCCGGTTGTATTTTGTATTATCATCGTAATTCGTCAATTTGGAGTTGATTCCTGTTAGATATTGATTTTTCATTTTTTCTTTTAGTTGGTCTCTCAAATATGATTTAGTCTAAATCATGACAGACGCTTATTTAATTTTGTATGGCCACAAAGATTATAAATTGGAATACATACGTGTTTTGATAAATAAATTATACATAAGTCACAAATTATTTTTAGTGACTTTATTATAATTTATTGTAAGTTTTTAACTGACACAATAAAATAGAACAATATACTTACCCCATTCGGATGAATGAAATATTGAATATTTTCAATTTCTCGCTCTGGTGATGAATCAAAGTACAGCATCAGCCGCCACTCAATATGAAAAAGGAAAATAATCGAAAATTCAGTGAAAAATTGGTAACGAAAGTGTCTGAAATGAACCGTAAAAAATCGACTATTTAATGTAATTAAATATTTTAATATAATTTAAAAAAATAATTTTAAATTATTGAATATATCAAAATAAATACAGCTTATCAAGTATACTGTATTTCAGCATAAATTTAAAAGTATTTACTACGTACGTACGCTGACAGATATATAGCAGTATCTTTGCTAGGCCTGACCTAGGAATTACGATATCGTGACACGTTGAAATACGCGACGTATCTTGTTTATAGCGATTGTGTTTCGACCGACGGTCGCGTACAATCGGTCATAGTTTGTGAGGTTTGACGGTGAAGCCGATTGTTCCATGGATATATGTGATAAACATACGTATGTACATATATCTACATATATACACATTATTATTATTATTATTAACATTATTATTATCTACATGTACATATATCTACATATATAGATACACATTGTATATATTTGGTTATATTTTTTTTCTGTGTTGGATTCGATACCCACTGAAGGAAATGGAATATTTAATATATGAAATATTTAATATTTTCATTTCTTTGCTCTGGTTTCGGTTGAATTCAGCCACTCAACACACAAATTCGCCAGAAAGTGGTGAACGGAACTGTGCGTCTTAACAATAGGTCCTCAAGTTTCCTCTGACTACCCTGTCGTGCGTGGGATACAACGTGAAGCCGAAGATGTATTTTAAATTTATACATTTATATAATATTAGGTTAGGTTATATTTTAAATTTGTATATCATTTATTTGTTTTAAGAACATAATATCTTTATGATAGCATTTGTGACTGAAGCTTTTCGTGGCTAAGTGACTACGCGTACTTGCAGTAGTAGAAGGATTTTAGGAGGACGTTTGTATGTGCTCTCGTTTCTACAAATATAAAAAAGAAAGGGTAAACAGTACCGGATTCATCCGCTTTAGAATGTTAAACTGTTAGGTGGAAAGCTTATTATATTGCCAACCAAATATCCAATTAAAGCAAAAGGCGCTTATTGTGAAGATATTTTACGTCTGTATTCAATTTACAGATGATGTATTTATCAAACTTAAATTTAAAAAGCGTATAAAAATTTTGAACGAAGCAGGATTTGAACCTATATTTGGATTTGAATAGTATTTCTGTATCCTAAGTGTGGAATAACACTTTAAAACATAGTAAAAAATGATGTATTTAAGTTTCCGCTATGACTACAAATATTAAAATACAGAATAAAATTATGATTATGGGGGCTTCCATAAAACAAACGTGATTTTTGTTGTTTTTATAGAAAATGGTACGGAATCCATTATGCACCTGCCAGATTTTCGCTTAGCCTGTTTTTTGTTTACAAATTTAGTAAATCCAAGACATCATCTCAATTTACAATGTAATAACTTTTTAAACTGTGCAAACGAAGATATTTGCAGTTTCTTCTGATTAGAGCTCTAATATACGCTGCCCAAGGGGAGAGTTGGCTAGAACTTTGATATTTCATAACAGGTTAACTACGGACTAAGTTTATTCTTATTGCGAGGCATAGCGCGGTTAAACCATATTTATATTTATACTTTCGATTATGGCCGCTGAATGAAAAACAAATGAGATGAGAATTTGTTTGTGCATGGAATTGCATGGATATATTTAGATTTTTGTATATTTAATTTTTTTATATTTATATACAATTTGTGATCGTACGATAAGTCGTACGTGCTGTGCGAGTATATTTAGATTATTAGGATAGGTCAGGTCTGTCGAGGCGCACAGGCACAAGCGTGTGACTGAAAACGCGACCGGTGCGTACAATCCCCACTCGAGGAAATAACATATTAAACATTCTAAAATTACATATTTATTGCTTTTATTTCTTCGCTCTATTAACAAGGCAAAGCGCGCCGTTGAGTTACGCCAACACGCAATGCCTTCAATGAGAAACGGAACGGAGTGTCTTAACACTAGGTTCCCAAATTCTCTACATCTAACCTGCCATGCTGCGGGATACAACGTAAAGCTGAAAAAAAAGAAAAAGGAATAAGGTAGGTCTTGGTGTGACGAGAGCACAGAAGTTATTCATTCCCCTAAACAGGAATGGAATACTCAACAACTCGTAGCATTTACAGTCATTGCGCATTGTCATCATGAGATCTTCGTAAACTATGTCAATTAAATGTCAATGTTGAAATCAGTTATGTCAATTTTTTATAATAAATATCTTAATATTTTTTTTGTGGTTAGCTGGAAGTTATATTACATATTGAATTTTGAATATAAACACCTGCTATATATTTTGATGACAAAAGCACCTTAAGGGGCCTAAAAACAATATATTTCTATTAAAATACCTTATATACTTAGATATTATTTATTTTTTGTATAAAAATGCAATTTTTCATAGAAAATAACAAAGGTATATCTACTTTAGTCTTACCACGTCATCCCGAGACCTACGTTGTTACAGTTAATGTTTTTAGATTTGAATGTACTATCAAACTCGCCGCGTTATTCCTGCTTCACGTTATTACTTATTTGTCGTGCTTTCTCATTAAGTGAAGCAAATTAAATTTTATCTCGTAGCGTGCTACGAAGTGCTACGCGTCTACTGTGTTTTAATATAAGTATTTTTTTCTTCTTAGTTTACAAGCAGAGTAGGTTGACGGCTCATTGTTAAGACGCTTTGTAAATTCAGATGTTCTCCGGTACTTAACTACTCTGGTCATCTTGTTTTATTGAGATGACAGGCTACAGAATAAGAAGCTTTTCAATTTCGGCTCTAATATTGATATAAAATTTATTGAATTTTGTTTAGATTTTATAAAAATTATAAAAATCTATAGATAATTGATGAATAAAATAAAAAAAATAAACACTTTTTGTTTAAATTAACAGGTCGATCTGAACCCACCGTCATCAATTTCAAACTTTTCCGCAAAATTATAAAAAATATATCGACGATGCTGAAAAGTTTCAAACTAAAAATAAATACAGTCATTCAGTACTTTCCGCTAAGAAAATCCTCTTAAGCTCAAGAAAGTTAAAAAATAATTAATGCTTTCGTAAATATTCATACCTCGACTCAAGTTTAGAGTTAACCCTCCGGGGCTGACAGTACACGGGACTTTATTTTTAGCGATACTGCTACGATATTTCTTCAGCTTCACGCAGTATTTCATAAAAGAAGAACGCAAAAGGAACCTAATATTAAATTATTCCCTTTTCTACGTTTTGACATATTGAGTGGTAAAACTCAATGTTTGTCTAGTTACCAGAGCTAAGCTAGGAATTGAACATAATTCACTTTCCGAGAAAGAATTAAACGAGGAACCGTCGTTTTTACATTCAGACTCTGTACTTTTGGGCCACGATGGCCTCAATTTCAAATAATTTATAAAACGTTTTATTTGGTGTTATTAGATTTTAAATATAATGAACGTTTTCTTTTAATTTTATCATTTTACACCTTTATTAAATAAATAAATATTTGGACCAAAACTATTGATCACTGTAAAAACTGGGCCCGGGGCTTAGCATTCAATGTAAACATCTCAATATACCCTCTTATGATTTGTGTCTGAAACTTGTACATTCCATAGAAAATGAAATATTTTTTAAATTCACGTAAATTATTAAACAGAGTAACTTATAGCTAGAATTATTTAGCATATTAAATATGTGATAAATGTGTCAATGACTAAGAAATAAATAAAATAATAAAATTAAAACCTTATTATTGTATTTGTTAACTTTATAAAATATGTTCGATATTATGTCTTTGTCTCTAAAACTAACTTTTTCTAATAAATGTTTGAATACTAAAATCGAAATCGTCTCAAATTCACACCCGTATGTTTCCACCGTGAAGGGTTTGTCGAAACGGCACCGATTTAATTTAAGTCGCGGCCCGTTATCGTCGGTGCCCCATTGTTTTTCTTCTTGAAATTTTACACTCAATTTGACGTGATTTCGCTTTTTTACGATTAATTTCGTTTTAATTAGTTCGCATTGTTTTAGGTGGGCAGTTACTTTACGGTTCACCTGTGAAAACTTTTATGGCTTAAAAAAAGGGGGAAGAAATATAGTGATAGAAACAAATTACACTTTTTTCATATTTGTACATTTGTAATTAAAATTATACTATTGAAACAATCATATAAGATTTAAGGTTAGTGAAGGGTTAGTTAATTGTGTATGTATTAATGTACTTATTTTTATAATGCATTTTATATTAATTAGTCCAGTGATGTTTACAAAAAAATATTTTGTTTTTGTAATTGATTATAGCTATTTTATATTTATACATTTAAATGGAAATAGTGTCTTCTATAAGGCAAGTTCCGCCACTCAACACGCAATGCCTCAAATTCAGCGGAATGTGGGGAACGGAAGTGGAACGGAGTGTCTTAAAACTAGTTTTCCGGGTTCCCTCTGCCTATCCAGCCTCGTGTGAGATACAGCGTAAAGCGTGAGAGAGATAGTCTTCAATAATTTTTTTCTTATAATTATTCTCATATTCAATAAATATAGTCAAAAATAATAATAATTATTATAGAATAATAAGTGTATTTAAAATACTTAAGTACAACACAATAATTGGTTGCAAAATTATCTATCTGGTTCAAAATAACCCGTAATATAATAATTATAATTACATATATAAATATAAAAAAATAATAATAATAGAATATTGAATTAAAAGTTAATAATTTTGAAAAAAAAAAACACGAATATTTTTTTTAATAATTTTCTCTATATTCTCTACGTTTTTCGTTTCATCATTCCAAAAAAGAAAATGAAAACCAACATTTCAATTACCAACCGCTCTATCACCAAACATACACACAACTTAGCATAACTTAAAAACAAAAGAATGGCTCCCAGATAATCTCAGTTCAGGATAATTGTCCAAAAAAAAAAGACGCAAAGCCTGACAGACTGCATAGAAGGGATACCCAAGATATTGGCGTGTTGACATATTTACGGTCTCCTCGACTATTAAGTGGTGATTTACTGTGCATATCTGGATGGATACGTTTTTATCGCGCCCATATATCCACTCAGTACGCTCTATTATGGTACGTTGTAAAAAATACGGGATTTTGTCTTGAACGTTTTTAGTCTATTGGTTTTCGTGTCAGCTTTTGAATATGGTATGTAAATTTTCTTTGCTTCAGGCTGTGTTCTGTATTTAGTTGGATAGAGGGGAACTTGGTGGCCTAATGGTAAGAAATTTAGTTCCTAATAAAAAAACACACTTCCATTTATTATTTTTCGATCATTTTCGCAAACATGTTAAGTGTTGGAACTTATCGACGCGCTTGGCTTCTTTAGCAATGCGAAGAGATGAAAATATTTCATTTCCTCAAGAGGAGATCATATCCACAAGCTTTGCGCGTTAGCAATCGCACTTTCTGCAGTACGCATGAACTTTAATTTCAGTTCATTTAAAGAGTATTTGATCATTAATTAACTCGTAGTTACAACATGCATCTAAAAACAATGGATTTTAAACAAAAAAAAACCCGTAGGGTTTCTCACACCAATGTTTTTCAGATCTGATAACTGAAGATGATGAAAACTTTAATAAACAGTCACATTTGACGTCAAAAAACTAAAGCTTGTAACTTGTTGTTATTTTTAATAAAATTATTTGATTTCGACTTGGGCTTTGTACATAATGAATAGTGATGATCCAAATGGTTGGCATTAGTGATAAGGTAGCATTGTCTAAATAATTGTACAAATGAAGGTTGTGGGCTTGCTTTCACTCAAGAAAATGTTGATAAACTTAAATTTATCAAGTAAAGTCAAGTCGAAGACGGCACCTTTGGAAGGCGAAACTGAATCACATTATTTTTCTATAACAAAAAATAAAACCAAACAAGCCAAGGTAATTTACTATATTTTTAATGACAAATTCGTTCTTGTAATGCCTCTAACACCTCACCTCCCATCTTAACCCTTCAAGGGTAGAACGTTAATTCTTAGGCCTAATCTCTGGATATTTGCGCGTTTGATGAGGTAATCACGGCTATTGTTTTAATACTGGAAGACCGCGGAAGGCTGTGTCAAGGATGTAGCGATACTAGAATTGTTATCTTGCTTACTTTACTATTAATGCGATGGGCGCAGATTTGACTCTCCTTAAAGGGATTGTTGATATATAAACTATTTTCAATTTCTCAATCTGGAGGAAGTGGAGAACAGTGTATTTTGTGCTTTACTGCACATTCGTGATGTTTTTTTACAATTATTTCATATTTTTAATTGAACGTTTTTTTAGGTAATTCATGTAGACGTTAATATTACTAAGATCTTTACTATGGAATATATGAACAACTTAAGACATTGCGTGTTGATTGGCAGAACTCAACACCTCGCCGTGCCTTGTTACCAGAACGAACAAAATTAAAACTTCAATTTCATTTCCTAGAGTGGTTATCGAACCCACATCCCATCGCGTAAAACTTTTCAAAATATGTTAAACTAAATATTCTCCTCTTCCATTCATGATAACATCATAGAGCAATTTTAGGTTACAATATTGAGGCCGGTACAACGCGACGTCGCGCCTCCAACAGCTAATACCTTAATCTTGAAGCTTGGACGGACGTGGAAAGTCATTGGAGATACGATTATTTAGTGTTAAATTATGTAAAGATCGTTAAAAGCTTGTTCTTGCCTTGGAATGATGGTGATTTTTTTGCGTGAACATGAAGGATATTTTAAAGATTTTAGACTCATCAATATGGTAAATTTTGGAGTTTTAAAGGTCGATGAAGCAAAGTTCATATGTGATGTTTTCACTTTCATCATTAATATATATAAGTTGAAGAAATACACCTGACTGTAAATAAAACTGTAAATGTGGATTCGATTCCATTCGAGAAAATATTATATTTGACATTTTCATTTCTTCGCTCTGGTAAAAAGGTAAAGTGCGGCATTGAGTTCTGCCACACAAATTGAGTGGAAAGTTGTGAAGGGAACTAACTGTTTTAACACGAGGTTTCCGTTCTATTTATCTATCTTGCTATGTGTATGAAGAAGGATCCAGCGGGAAGTAAGTAATAACATTATTTTAAATAACTTTTTACTTATCGCACTTCCCATGTTTATACTTCAGTGAGATAGAAAGAAGCTAGCTGGTTTCAAAATATAAATTAATTATTATTGTTTAAAATTATTCACTTTCGCAAATAGAACCAATTTAGTCAAATCAATATCACTAAAAAACTTTAAAAAACAATATACAAAACAGGGTAATATCCACGCTATTCCAACATCACCTTCCCTCCCCCCCGCCATATTTCTTAGGCCTGCCTCCGTCGACGCGTCGAGGAATTATTATTATGCGAATAAATACTCGAACGTCAAGGCTAAATGTCCTCTCGCCCCTAATCCCGTACAAATGCTCGTTCCTGTAATAGTTTTAAAAGATACTTTGAATTTTAGAATTTAAACGTGAAAAATTGTTTTGGGATTCCATTTGTTTGCTTTGTGATTGTAAATTGTTTTGTTTTTCTGGTAAACTGTAATATATATATATATATATATATATATATATATATATATATATATATATATATACATATATATATATATATATATATATATATATATATATATATATATATATATATATATATATATATATATATATATATATATATATATATATATATATATATATATATATATATATATATATATATATATCAAAAATCCAAAAGCACTGCGTTAAGTTTCGCCAGCCAACACACAATGTCTCAAAAATTGGACGGATGATGGGGGATAGGATGTCTTAACATAAAGCTTCCTCTGTCTTTCTTAATCAAGTAAAATAAGCCATGAGCTAAAAAACAGTAGAATATCTTAGAATAATGTTGTAAAACGGTTTTTTTTTGTTGACATGACATTTAACACCTTATGTGTGAAGGTGACTCGCGTAATGTAGTGAAAGTTTTTCTTCTAGATGAACGCTTTCCAATACGTAGTACATAAAAGAAAAATATATATTCTTAATTTTTATGGAGAGGCTAATCTAGTCGATTCAAGTATATTTTTAGTATACAAATAAAATGTATGTAATTAAGGCCTTTGAAGCACAGTTGAACAATGCCTGACAGTAAAAACGATAGTTGTTTGTTTGTAGTTTGTCTCTGTAAGACTCAGCGCGGCGTTTAGTTCCGCCATTCAATACGCACGTCTATAAGGGGAAGAAAATGCGGAATACTGCTATGACATTATGTAGTTTCCGCCTACCGTGCTGTACGTGGGATTCAACCTGGCAAAAACTACTTAAATATTTAATATAAAAATCTAAAAAATATTTAGAAATTGTAAACAATTTAAGTATCAATATTATGAAAAAAATCACTAAAGAAAACAAGTTCTAGATAAATTTTATAACATTTCATATTATAACGTGGTAGATAACAATGGTGTCTCTTCTCTGGTCATTTCAGTATAACGAACTTACTTATCTCCCTACCTACAGCAAATCATTGAAACACTTGCTTTGGGGGTGGAGCTATAAATGAAATGTGTATGCCGCATCCATTTATTGTTTCCCAATAAAATATGATTAAAATCTTATACTTGTTGTATTTGCCTAGTGTCAATACACTCCGTTCTACGCATAGCGAACTTTATGAGACATTGCTTGTTTAAAAACGGAACTTAACACCGACATTTATTTTGTAATCAGAGAATGAACAAATAATTTCTTATCTTAATTAATTTACTTAAAATATCACCTTAAACTTATTTTTAGTAAAAAAACTAAAAATATTCCAATGTTTAATCATGACAAAATTTAATCATAGATACATCCAATTTTCGTAGTTCAGGTTGTCAGGAGCGACTGTAGTACAACGTCTTGTTTAAATCAAGCGGGAATGATGGCAATAACAGTTAGCGAGGAGTTACGATGAGAAGAGATAATGGCGTTTCAGGAGATTTTGTTCTAAGTAATTGTTAATTTTGCGGCACCGACGCCCGACGCCCGACGCCTGAACGAATGATAATTGTTTGTTTTTATTATAGTGTCCCTCTACCGTGGAAGTGTGGCTTGGGATGTGTTGAATAAGGTATGACAGACATTTTTCTTCGCTTAATGTTTTCGTTTAATTGTGTTTTTGTGGACAGCTTTTCGGTTTTTTTTCTCGTATAGCTAGGTCATTTGGTATTAAGATACTTTACATCTTAATTAACGAAGAACGGAAGGAGTGTCTTAAGACTAGGTTCCCAAGTTACCTCTACATGTGCGATATATCTTAAAAAGAAAAAAAAAACTTTACCTTGTATTTTTCATTCGATATTTGAGACACGATGTCTCAAATATCGAATGAAAAATACAAGTTAAAGGATCGAATGGCAGAATTAAACGCTGTGTTGTCTTTTTTAGAGAGGAAACGAAAATTAACTAAGTATACTTCGCCACTATGAACCTTCATTTTGTTAATATTGTTTATATAATTGTGTTGTGAAGAGTCTCTGAAGTTGTGTTGTCTAGAGTCTCTGAAGTTCGAGATTTGGAGCTCGTTTTATAAAAAAATCATATAAATAAAATTGAAAAAATTCAATTAAAATTTTTAAAACATTTGATATTTAGATGTGCCTGTTCCGATAATTCAAACTGTAAGGTTCTTGCTAGTGTTACCCCATTAAGTATACGCAGAGGCTTAAGCGATCAATTATTTCTATACAAAATTATCAATAATCTTATTGATTATAAAAGCCTCTTTGGTAAAATTTTATTTGACTGTCCACATCTTAGCTCATGAAACGAATCACTATTTTTGTAGAAATGATTATGTCAAAAATGTGTTTTTGTTACGTGCATGTAAAAATTGTAATGATTTAGATATATTCAACATAAAAAATAGTAATTATAAGCGTAAAAATTGCGAAAATTGTCCTAGGCTTTAATGCTTTAATATTTCATTATTTTATTTCATAGTTTAGCTTTTTGTTTTTATTTTTTTGTATTTTCAAATTAATACATATAGTATTAATTTTAAGTGGAACCTTTATTGATTTATGTTAATTTTTTGTAATTTTATTGTATATGTGTTACTGTAATTGTATGTTTCCCAAACATAAATAAAATAAAATAAATATTGAACTCTCGACTCAGCTTCCTCCCTCGCATGACAGGTAAGCAGAAGGAACTTGGGAACCTAGTGTTAAGAGACTCCGTTTCGTTCCCCACATTCTGCCGAACTTGAGGCATTGCGTGTGGCGAAACTCAACGCCGCGCTTCGCCTCGTTATTTAATTTCCTCGGGTGGAGATCAAACCCATAATCTGTTGTTTTACAGTCACACGATCGTGTCTTTGTATCTCGCCAGATCCTTATGTATGTATCTTGGATAATAGTAGATTGTATTAAAAAAATGTTTTTAATATTGTAGATGACTTAGTTTGAATATAGAGCGATATTTTAATGAACAAAATGATATTGAGACAAAATTTCAATAATACGGTAACAGACAAAACAATTATATAAATTTTATAATATTTTTATCGTATTTTATATATATATATATATATATATATATATATATATATATATATATATATATATATATATATATATATATATATATATATATATATATATATATATATATATATATATATATATATATATATATATATATATATATATATATATTTTATTCTTCATTTTTTATAAACTTTACGTTGTATAGTGATATTCTTTTATGAATTCACGCTTAAGATGGAACAAAATTTATTTAAAAAATATATATAAAATATAAAAACTTCTACGAAAAAAAAAGTGTGTTTCAAAAGTAATAACAATTATAAATTAAATTAAGCTGGATTCTGCAGTGCAAGGAGTATCTGTTATTGAGACAATCCAATCTCCACATTCCATCTGAATCCAAAATCAACAAGATCAACAACGTAACTCAACGCCATAGTTGTCAAAGAAAAATCAAATCAAAACCATCTAAATCACATACCCAAACAGTCTACACTACCAAAAACCTTCTTAACGACCATAAAACACCAAGATTTATTCCATGCAAATTCCGGCCAAGAATTCCATTACTATCATCCCAAATGAACATCTACAGGCAACAATATAAATGTGACCGTAAATCTACACATGCTAAACTAAGATAGACACATTGAAGACAAGTCAGCATCCCTTATCAGGCGACGTTATTTACGACATGGACTTGAGTTACGACCAATTTACAAGTAGTCATTAAGGCTCGTAATGGCTGCAAGGTGTCTGGGTGAAAAGTTTCCTGGATAACTTGGGCGTCAGCGTTATACAAATATGATGTACGGTACGGTAAGGTACGCTAAGGTTTTTGTTATGCATTGTTAATGCGTTTAAAATGGATATCTATCCAGAGGATATTTTTTTAACGTTTTATAGCCAGTTTTCGTGTTTTTGAGAGGCTTTTAAGTTGCTTGTGGAGTTAAATGGGTGTTTTAATTTAGTATGTTTGGTTTACTTGACAAATGTTTTAGGTGAGATTTTGTTGATAGATTGATTGTTCTAAACTTAAATTTAGTTTTCCGGAGGCGCAGGTTCAAATCCTGCTTCGTTCAAAATTTAAATACGCTTTTTAAATTTAAGTTTAGTATTTTTTGTCCTAAGTGTGAAATAACACTTTAAAAACATAGTAAAAAAAGATTGATTGTTTTTGGTTCTCTAGTCATAGAGAAAAAAAATAGTAGTAGTAGTAATAGTATTACTCACTGGTGATTTTTGGAAAATATCTTAATGAGGCGGAGAACAATGTTTGTTCTCCATGGAGATCAAAAATGAATAGTATCGGTACTCATGAATTAATAATAATGAATTATCAGTAATGGATAATGTAAGTAAAATACTTGATTTTGTACAAACAAGTTAAATATTTAAATTTATTTAAAAAATTAAGAGATTATTTTTTTTATTACAATGTTTACTCTGATATTTTACTTCATATATATATTGGTGAATTATAATAATTAATATTCTGGCAGGGTAGGCCGACGGTATTGGGGTACTTAGATGTTAAGACTTTCCGTTCTATTCTCCACTTTCCGCTAACTTTGAGATATTACGTGTCGAGTATAGACATTATTTTAGTCGAAAGCCTAGTTTATCGTTACAGCTTTAACTAAGTTGTATAAAAATCGAATTAGCAATTTAAGAGCTACAAGTAGGTACTTCTAGAGACGTAGGTATCTTAATATTTTAAGTTTTATTTGTCGGTTTTTATTATTTTAAACGCCCAAAATGTCGTTTACGAGGCTCAGGTTCATCATCAATTTTTTAAGCACATCTGTATTTCAAATAATATGTTCCCATATCCTACATTACATCTAAGTTCAAATTTAAATTATCTAAATTGAAACGCATAGATCTATATTATAATATAACAACCAATAGGTACAAGCGTAAACGTATAACCACAAATACCGCTTGATAATAGCAAAATTCATTAAAACGAGACAACGCTGGGAATGATAACCTCATTTGTATGGGATGAATCAAACGTACATTAAAGCATTGTCATACGGGGAAAATTATTGTGACGCCTCTCATTACAGGCACAGCGCTAGTGGAGACTGCGGAGTAGAGATAGGAGGTGGTGATTTTTTGAGTATGAGAAGGAGGAAATAACAAGACGTACATAGATGTTCTTACTGTCTAACCTGCTAAGTGCAGGATAACGCGTGCAATTAAAAAAATATGTATGCAGATAAGCAAGTGGTTAGTGATAAAGAAAAGGTTAGTTTACTAAGTAAACGGTTTAACTAAGTAAAATCTCTAACTTCTTAGAACGTTCAATTATATTTTTAAAAGAACTTAGAAAAAAATATTTTAATAGAAAAGAAGATTAAATTAATTTAATACAAAAATTTTTCTTCAATTTCACGCTGTACCCTCTGTACATAGCGGGGTAGGTAGAATTGACATTTACATTTTGTATTAAGACATTAATTTCCTTTTAAGACAGTTCTGTTCTCCACTTTCCGTATTGTTTTTGAGGTAACGCATGTTGAGTAGTGTAACTCAACGCGTGTGCTGGTACGTCACAATGGCTTCTTTTATTAAACTTCTATAAAGAACTACGATCTAATTTTATATTTCTCATATTTTCTGTCTAAAATGTACATAGTATATATTCATTTCATATTTCGTTATACAGGGTGTATAGAAACAAAGAAAATGAAAAAAGTCATACTTTTTACGACACCGACTCTACAGTTTTGTTGTCCACAAATTTTGCATTATCGCCCGCCAGTATGACAGGCCAGTGATATATACGCGTACGTATTATAAAAGCGATAAATAAATAAATTTCGCGGGAAATTTAGAACGATCAATTTTATCGGCAAAGATAATATAATGGGCGCATTGTCGCGTCGCTTTCACACAAAGGCTTTGTGATTGTTTCTAATTAAATTGTATAGGTGACATTTGTTACTGGTTGTTTTATTTTTAAAGGGTTTTTTTTTGTAATGGCTTATGGTCAATTCTGTAATTTTGTATATTTTTTGTTGGTTTACTCTGTATATCCGCACATAATCGTAGGAGGTAGGTGGAGAGAACATGGGAATCTAGTATTAAGACAATCCGTTTTTATTAAGATACTTTCGTTCCCCACTTTCCGATGAATCTTGAACCATGGCGCGAC
Organism: Eueides isabella; assembly: GCA_019049475.1. Lineage (NCBI taxonomy): Eukaryota > Metazoa > Arthropoda > Insecta > Lepidoptera > Nymphalidae > Eueides > Eueides isabella. The sequence continues at coordinate 2,485,584 of CM032391.1, read as the reverse complement.
TCAACGCCGCCCATTGCCTCGTTACCGAAACTAAGAAATGAAAATATAAAAGATTTTATTTCCTCAGCAGAAATCGAAGCCACATATGTATTCCTTTTCTTTTTAGGTTCTTAATCTTAAGCTTTTTTAAGCTTTTTTAATATTTTTGTACAAACGTGTCCATAAATAATGGCTACTTCAAAACGATATTCGACTAGCTTCCATTTTGGGCTGACGAGGTAAGTCCAGGTCCTAATCAAGACGTTCAAAATTTTTATGAAGCACAATTAAAGTAAATTTCATCTAGTTTTTGTGGTAAATGACAACGTTGGCGGTACACTGTTGTGACGTGTGCGCCGCAAAACAACGAAACGCAAATAAATGTACAAATATACTCATTTTTGATAATGAATCGTATTTAATGCATATCTGGGCGTGACTGCGGTCGTAAACTGTTTGTCTGTTCAGTAATTATTTTAATTATAATAAGGACACTACAATCTGTTTTTGATATTTCAAATTGTCGCTATAATAATTCAATGTCTGTTTTAAATACAGGGTGTTTGTTCATGTTTTAGAATTTTTTTTATTTTTATTGATTTTTTCAACACACTTTTATCAGATGTATTTGTAGTCTTGTTGACTTGTTCATATATAAAATATAGTGATATAGTCATATGTATGTAGTTATGATTATATAAGTAAAGAAACTGCACAAATTTGTTACAAAAGAATAAAAACATCTGATTTTAAATATTTATAATATTTGTATTACAATAATAATGTGATACCATTGAGTAGGTCTAATGATGAATCCAGGACCTGGAGTGGAACTCTTTTGAAGCTAGTATGCTACTCGAGTTGTGGTTTATACGATTTATATATCTATGCACTTGTAAGTATTTCATTTAGAAAAGCGTGTATATGAGTTTTTCTAGTCCTTTTCTTTTTTATGAAACAGTTCTTGTAGTAACGGCACCGATAATCGAGTAGCAGATTTTTATTAAATAGGTGAAAAAATATAAATTAAATAACGAAATTATATGAATAAAAAAAAAAAATATGTATTTAATTTTTTTATGTTTTTTTTTACAGATTTATGTATATTTTCAATGTAAAACTAAGTGGCCAAACGTACGTATACGTAGTAAAAATATTTCTTATTGATATCTTTCGATAAATGGAGAAATGCACTTAAGGAAACAGTTATTGACATTCATTACTTTGCCTAATATAATTTAACTTCAAATACATAACAAGGTTAGTTAAAAGATATATTTTGTGATAAAAAACAAAAAAAAAATGCTATTACAGTAAAAGAAATATATAAGTCATAATATATAATGATGTGTTTAATGTCTTAATAAAATCTTCTTTTTACGTATCTATATTTTTTAAATTAAAATGACGAAAAATAATATATTGTACTCAATGTTATCAGGAAATATACAAAATATGCATTTATTTAATAGTTTCAAATTAATAGAAAATATATTTTATTTACGGAAGTTAACATAAAGTTTTGATCACTGGCACTGGTCAGTTATTTATGCCATTGAACTTTTATAAACAGTCAGAAATATTGAAATACTATTAAAGTTGCTATGATACGTTAAAAAAATGTCAATTGCACTTACTTAATATAATTTTAATTATAAAAACACAATATAGTATGAAAATGACTTTATTTAAACAGTTAAAGATACGTTAACAGATGGCAATGAATCTTAAAGCTTCAGATGATGTTATAGTCTGCGCCCGTCACGTGTCGGCTCATCTGTCCATCGTCGCTGCGCAGGCGCAGATCGACACTACTCAGCCAGATGAAGTATTGAAAGTAAATAGAAGTGATTTTTGTTAAAGCAAAAACTGATAGTTTCATGTCTTATATTTTTTTTAAGTATTGCTTTTTAACAATTTACTCAAAGCAGCTCTCAAAGCTCTTCTTACTTTGACCTGATTATATGTTTGTCTGTGTATCTATCTCCGTAAATGTACCTCCTGAATGAATAAACCGATTTGGGTGCAGTTTTTAATTTGAAAGTCATAAATATAGCTAAAAACCACCGCTGTGGTTTTCAACTAAGTTTAATGAATATCGAAATAGCAGTTTAAAAGCGATAACAATTTTTTTTAAAGATTTTTTGGGGTTGAGAGTTTTGCAATATTTTAAGTTTGTTTGTTTGTTAGATATTAATAATAATAATAATAATTCTTTATTGTACATCCTGAGAAAAAAAAACAGCACCGAAATACAACAATAAGAAAAAAAATATATGCACAAAAGGTGGCCTTATTGCTTAATAGCAATTTCTGCCAGGCAACCTTGAGGCAAAGGATAATAGCAAATTAAGACCGGGATATTGTGTATGGAATCGGTGAATAATTTCTTTCTCCATAGAATGTATATAAATATAATAAAGATACAAATGTATAAGAAATAGAATTAAGAAAATAAAATATTTAGAAACAAAAACAAAAAAAAAGATTATCGCACGTGACCGCGTGTATTAGATGTATGATATCCTGTATGCATTCTAGTCAATTAAACCGTACATTTTTATCGATTTTGTATCGATTACGTCTCTAAGTAAAGCAAATATCGCTAATTTTCTCTGCTAGACAGTGTTTTTTTAGAATTATTATTTAGTAATAGATGCATATTCATAAAATTTATAAAAATGTTCAAATTTAAAACTCATACATCTCACGCGTTTCATAAAAACCATCCAGTCGTTGATTCCATCTTCGTCTCACATCACAAGATCACAAATGTCTGTCATGATGCTGAAGCAATTGATATCATGATACTATGCCACATGCGGGATACAGCGTGAAACTAAACATAGCCCCTGCCTATCCCGTTACATAAGGAATATAGTGTGTAAAAGAAAGTTAAAGGAAATCACTTCTAGTTGTTTCAAACGCTGTAACAAAACAATGTAGTGTGTGTTGAAAGATTCATTCGCGCGATGACGAATTGTTCAAGCGATCTCACGCGGTCCAAACGTAAACAACGGCAACTATGCCAGTAGGGTAACCATTATATTTTTATTTTATTTATATGTTCTTTGTAATAATATAGATAAAGCACGGCGTTGAGCTCCACTAGTCTGTTGACTGATCAATGTCTTAAAATTTGACTAGGTTCTTTCAGTTAGTTTTTATTTGTTGCATAACGTGAAACTAGATACAATACACGGAAGTCTTCTATATTGCACATAATTTAAAAAAGTAAAATAAAAGTGGGCTTACCGTTAATTTCGTTGTCTATATATCTCTTTCTCTTTCATGTATAAATCGTGATTTCAAATTCAACATTAATTTCTCAAAATTAAGCTACCAATTGATAAAAAACGTACAATTTTATTAAGTTCTTATACACGAAGTGATCTAAACAAGACTAGATTACAAATAGGTAAGTTGATACTTTATTAGGAGCGTATGATATTTTGAAACTTAGCTTGTTATTAAAGAATCAAATCTTTTTAGGAAAATCAATAAGTCGTGGTAGTAGTTTTTTTTTTTAAATGGTTAACAGAAGTTGAAGAAGTGGTAACTAAGTTTGATTGGGAAGTGAAGCTCCGCTATTTCAGATGCAATCTCTCTTGAGTGTCTTAAAAGTAGTAAATAGTTAACGTGAATAAAGTGTAAAATTATAAAAACAAACTCGCTTTGTTTTTTGTTTTAGAAAAAATAAGTATAGAATAATATTTTCTTATGAAAGCTATTATTTGCTTATAAAAATAAAATATGATATAAAATTTAATAAAATTTTAAGATAATAATAGGTTACGGACTAAGTATCTGTATTGGATTAGCATTAATTTTTAAAAAAGTAGAGTATAGAAGGTATACTTTGCCTCTAAGTGTAGGTTTCCTCTGCCTAACTATGTGTGAATAAAAGAACTTAAAAAAAAACCCAAATTATATCAAATTATGGTCACAACAAGCTCGCACGCACGTTTCTTGATTTAAAACCCCTAACAAAATATGTACTGTTTTACTTGCGGGCAGCGATGGATTTATACGACCAGTCTGATTCACGTACTAACTTTTAGGATCCAAATATTTATACTAATATACTGAGAATATATGTACTTGTATATTGTTTTATGTTATACAACTTAACGAATAATGATAGAGGTTACGAGGGTTCAATAATATCATATTTCTTTTTTTTTTTTTTTCAGCTTCACGCTGTATACCGCACTAGGCAGGGTAGGCAGAGGGAACGGAAGTGAAACCTAGTGTTATGACACTCCGTCCCACTTCCGTTCCCCACTTTCCGCCGAATTTGAGTCATTGCGTGTTCAGTGGCGGAACTCAACGCCGCGCTTTTGCCTTATTACCAGAGCGAAGAAATGAAACATTAAATATTTAAATTAAGAAATATTAAATATTTCATTTCCTCGACTGGGGATCGAACCCAGAACCTATCGGTTACAGTCACACTCTTGTGCCGCTGCGCCACGACAGGCTTCGAATAATCGTAATAACCGCCGTCCACGAGTTCGTATAACTATAGGGTATATGTTGTAGGAATTTAGAGTGGAGACATCAGCGCTTTTTGAAGGTAAAGTAAGTCATACCACCTAGGTAAGTCATGCCATAGATATGCGGCGCGTCTTAGAAAGTTCGTACGAAATCGCACAGTACTGGAGTTCCACGTATTCATATGGTGAAGATGAAGATTGAAGTTGTAACCTTTTGTGTAGATAGGAAATTTAGAGGAAAGTACCAAATCAAGCGGCTTCCCAGAATTTTCCTATTATAAATGCAGAAGAAAATTTACAGCGAGAAAACATTTCTATTAAATGTATGCATATAAATATTTGTGACCATAATTTGAAATAATTCCGGGTTATAATCCGGTTCAAACATTAGCGCATGGATTCGGCAAAGGGAACCAATTAAATATATATTATAATATATCTATCGAGGCGCAGCGGCACAAGGGTGTGGCTATGATCGACAGGTTGTGGGTTCGTTCCCCACTCGAGGAAATGAAATATTTAATATTTAATATTTAAATATTTAATGTTTTTATTTCTTCACTCTGGTACAAGGCAAAACACGGTGTTGATTTCCGCCAATCAACACGCAATGCCTCATATTCGGCGGAAAGTGGGGAATGAAAGTGGAACGGGGTGTCTTAACACTAGGTTCCCAAGTTCCCTCTGCCTACCCTGATCTTATTATTATATAACTACTTTTTTATTTTATTTTTTTCATAGATTAAGCTTGTCATTTAATTAGTTTTTCACCGATTTTCACTGAAATAAATTATTTTCATCTTATCATATCTTTATCATATCTATATTATATATCTATATTATATGATACTTCTGTTATATGAATATCTTTATAACCTGTAACACATTTTGTAGAATCTGTTAATAAATCGCGATATTTGTTAAATCGGTCGCAAAAAATGGCGTTCACGACTTTACAGCTTCGGGAAAATACGATTATTATCAATATAGATACGTTTACGAGTCTATATGCTTATATATGTACAGGAAATCAATGTTCATAAATACAAGGATATTTTTGTTTTACAAATTATTTTTTACTTTGAACGGTTGTTAACGCTGCATCCTTGCATATAACAGACTATGGAAAACTAATTGCGTGTTGAGTCGCAGAACTTAACGCCGCGTTTCGTTTTGTTACAAGAATAATAGAATAAAAATAGTTAATTATTTATTTTTTTCCAGGTGGGAGTCGAGCCCACATCCTGTCACCTTTATAATGACACACGTCTGCCTTTACTCATCTAGTTATTTTTAACACGTTATATTAACGTTTTAGATAGAATGTGTACTAAAATCTGTTTTTTTTTGTCAATGTAAAGACTGCATATTAATTTGAGTTTGAGTCCTAATTACGGACTTGATAAAATAAGGAAGCGCAAATATCTCCTAACATAAAGTGATGAGGACAAAAATTAATTTCAAAATGCTACGTAACGTAATAAACATAATAATAAATATGTGGCGAAGGTAAATATTTTAATTTTTGAATTAATATAAAAAAATTTGGAAAAACAACAGTAACTGAAATCTTCGCTAATGTACTCATTAATATTGAGAAAATGTATATTTTCTAATAATTTCCATTTTAGTCCAAATTGTGACCTCAAAATATATTATAGTGCCTATATCATGTTGAATATTTGATGCTGGTTCGATATATACAAAACACATAAAAAAATATGCTCAAAAAGTGTAGCAATTTTAAATTCTTAAAAAAATTGTATAAGACAAGTCTTCGATCTTGTAAATGTCAAAATTATAATATTGTGTATTTGTATTAAAAGTAATATACTCGTAATTGAACATTTTTTTCTAGAAGATTAAAAACTGAAAGAATTATAATTAAAAAAATACGAGATCATAGTGAAACAAAAAATCTATTTAAAAGTTTGAGATACAATAAAAACTTAAGTGAACCACAACTGTGCCACTCTAAGCACATTGTTCTTTTGAGGAAAGTGTAAAATTTTAAAAACTTGTTATGTATGGATTAAGGATATAAGTATTTACAATCAGAAATATGATGATAAATGTAATCAAAAAGGGAAAATCCAACAATACTCTAAAAGTATCAACATTTCTAGACGCTTCGATCGATATAGTTTCTGTCAAACTAATATTACTGTAGTGTATTTTATCACTTTTACAAAAAGGCAATTCAGATCAATAATGTTCGTTTAACCTCAAGCCTGATTACGCGTCAAAACAGGTTTTAGTAATTGTTACGTTTTTTTCTAATACAATTTCCATGCTTTTCATTCATACAAAACAGCAAAAAGTCTCGTCTCGTCTAAAAAAATTCAAAACGATACATATCGCCATATTTTAAAAAGAATCAAAATCATCTTTAGCAAAAACAATCTCTCTTTACTTCAACCTATTTAACTTTTCTTTTAATCTGTATACCACATATACCGGAATGAGCAGAGAAACATAATATTTCAACTATATAAGACTAACAATACAATACCATTACGCTTTATAACATTCATAATTTAAACTGAAAAGCGTATACACGGGCATTAGGCAGAATATTCTAAACGTGAATTTCTAAAAAGCAAAGTCTTTACACGCTGAATTTAATATCTGTTTAGTTGTGCTAAAACCTCTTATAATTCTGCCGGTACCGCACACTGCTCGTAAAGAGGGCTGTACACTTGCAGTTTTTGTCTCCTGAGCTCGTGGTCACCGCATAGTGAAGGCGAAGCGCTATTGTTAAGGCATATTTGGAACAATACTGAAACTGTACTAATATACATATACTATATAATGGAAATATGCGATAATTTCCTTGATTTTCTAGGACAAAACAAAAGCAGGAAATAATTGTTGGAAAAATCTTAATCCCGCCTCAAATTATAAAGATAATTTAAATATGAAAAGTAAAAAAAAAACATGTGTATGTTTACTAATAGGTAGTCCAATGTGCCATCAGCCATCTTATCTCGCCATTATTGCCACTATCAAAACAGATCGATAGTACCATACAAGTCTGCTGTCATCTAATCTCCATATATTTGACAAGTTCCATGATGATACATACAAATATTAGAAGTGCGTAATTATTCAATTACAATAAGCAGTTGAGTTTCCAAATTGTTTTAATATACAAAAGTCTTCCGTTACATAGTTACAAGCAGACAACGCACAAACAAAACTACTGGACTGAGAAAAATACATTTTGGTATGCTGGAGGGTGTAGTTGTACTTAGCAAAGTAATTAATTAATTAATAATATTCTTGTGGCATCAATCTTGACTTCACAATATACCTCATACATAGCAGGGTAGGCTGGGGGAACCTGGGAACTTAGAGTTAAGACACTCTGTTTCCTTTAAAACATTTTCCTTACAAAAAATGTACATGTTTTATACTTCTGTAGGATAAATACAAATATTTCTACTACTAGAGATGTTTTTTGTAGCTTTGCAATGTCTCCTGAACCTGGCAGGATAAACGAACGAAACTAGGGAACTTAATGTTAAGGCGTTCCGTTTGTCTCCCTCTGCCCTTTCAAAGCATTGTATGTTAATGCGGAACTCAACGCCGCATTTTGTCCCATTACTAAAAAGAAAAAAATAAAATATGAATTATTACGTTTCCACGAATGGGGGGGATTAAAACCACAACCTATCGCGCTTACATTTACACGCATCCACCCCTGCACTTCGACAGGCTAAAAAATATTTATAAATATATTTATTTATATATTAAAAATCAAAATTATTTATAAATATATTTATTTAAATATTAAAATTAACATTAAAACACAACTTACCCTTAACCACCGTCCAGGTATTCAGCCGTGTATTTATAGAGGCGTGTTTAAGAGACTCAGCGACGATCTCTACAGCTGATATTGGGCGAATATGTGACTTTGCCGGCACATTAACGTAAAAGGCATATGTAAATTGCTTTCCCAAGCCTAATTAGTTTAATTTTTTACTTAAATGTGCTTTTATTTTAGATTTAATATTGTTAGTTGCTTTTTTTAATTCTCGTACCATATAAAATAGGTAAGGTAGAGTTTTGTCTCTATATTCGTAATTTTAAGCGTTTTTGAGAGTAAATGTTTAAGGGCTAGATATTTAAAAAAGTTTTGGTGTATCTATATAGGTTTGGCTGTTAGCGTCACAGTTCTGAGTTCAGTTCTCAATCAGTGGATGATTTTTTTATATTGAGTACTACCACCCAACACGAGATGTCTTGTAAGCTCAGCGAAAAATTAGGAACAAAGTATCTTAGCACTAGGTTTCCTCTGTATCTTGCTTATAAAAGTTTTGATTTTATATAAAGTAAGTTTATTAATCTTTTACTTTAATCAAATTAAATCAGCCCCAAATAAAAACACTACAATGAAGACGAAATTAAAGTAAAATTAAATCACAGTAACCACTGAAAATAAGCAAAAATATTTTACTAATTTTAAAGGAAAAATTTGACTTGCATTGAAAACTGGCTCTGCACTGTATAAACAAAAAAAGGCTTAGTTTAAATTATAGAATCGTGACATTTTCCCTTGCCCTCCTCTCACAAAAAAAAAACATTTTTTTAAATTAAGCTAAGCTCATGTAAGGTGGCACCTAATCTTCAGACAGTCTATAATCAGTCTGTAAGAAACTCGTGATAGAAAACTACTAAAGAATTCATATAATTTAGCCGCATTTAACTCGACAATTAAAAAAATTAAGAGAAGAAACAGCAAAGATTAAAAAAATGGCTTAATATGTACGTAAATAATACATATATATGTAATATATAAACATCTTACTAATATTATAAGTATGAAAGTTGAGAATAAAAATTTGTTCCATTTTTATGTAAATTCTATTGAATGAAAGGCTTGGGGATAACACAGAAAATAGAAGAAAACAGACTATGTTCATACTTTGAAATGTTTATACTCTCTCACTGGTATTCACGCTGTATTCGTCACATGGCAAGGTAAGCAGAGGGATCTTGGAAACCTAGTGGTAAGACATTTCGTTCTACTTCTGTTCTCCACTTTTAGCTGAATTTGAGGTATGGCGTGTTGTGTGGCGGAACTCAACGCCGCAAAAAAAAACGTATTTTTCTTTTCTGAGTGTGGATTAACAATTTAAAACCAGTAAAAATATTTAATAAATAGCATTCTCTCTTGCCAAATCGTATTTCTTAGAAATTTTTGGTAGCAGAAGACGCTAACAACATATATAAGTTGCAACAAGCGTATAGGAATTTGGACGTAGTTTGATAAGAACGAATGACCTAGTGACCAAAGCACTTGGACGGATACCAAGAAGAGCGGGTTCAAGTTAATCAAATTTGTATACCCCCTCACTCAGCTTCACGCTGTATCCCGCACATGGCAGTGTAGGCAGAGGGAACTTGGGAACCTAGTGTTAAGACTCTCCGCCCCACATAACCTACTTTCTGCCAAATCTGTATGTTTTTCTATAAGTGCTTTTTATTCTAAGTGTGGATTAACACTTCAAAATCAGTAAAAATAAGTAGACTACAAATTATAGAAACATTTTGTATAATTTGGCGCACACCTAATTATAATTGTCTGACAAAAAAGACAAATTATATCTTTGAAATTTTATATACTCTGTGTTTTCAACAAAATTCGTTATTATTATGTAATTTAAAAAAAAAAAAACATCTTCACCTGCTAGTGTTTTAATTTTATGTATCAATTAAAAAAATCTTAAGGGCAACGGAGTGTTTTAACACTATGTTATTATGTTCCCTATGTATACCCAGCTCGGTACAGCGTGAAGTTAAAAAAAAAAACAACACTGCAAAAATACAACAACTGATAAAGAATTCCCACAGTCGTCACCTACTTAACAAACTAGCACTGTTTAGACGTAGCGAACTCGGTGATTACAGAAAAAATAGGGTGGCAAAAGGGGGGTGAAATGCAAATATGAAATATGAAAATGAAGATGGCATGTAATAAAAATGATATAGTGGGCTCCGTAGAGCTATTCCGACGCGTATACTCGTCTCGTCAGGTTTATACAGGGTCGTCTGTCACGCGCTGACACTCGTGGCTAGTGATGGGCTTAGGTCGATTGTTTTAGAATGGAGAAATATATATAATTGAGATTTTCTTAAATTTTTGTTTGATGTGTTTTAAATTTGGTTTATTTTTCGTTTCATTACTATTAATAATATAAATGAGAAAATAATGATTGATTTTTAATAGTAAAGTAGTGATTTTTTTTTGGATTGCGAAATAATCTTTTAATTTCGAATGGTAGGTCGAAGATTTAAATATTGTTTTTTTAAATAAAAATAAAAATCGATTTTAAACTTCCGTGTCGCATCACTATTAACTGTCTCTCCTTAAGGGAGGTCCGGCTAGATTTATTATGTTTTGGAAAATGTTAGTGCTAATATTTTAGCTTAAATTCTTTGTGTATCTGTGAAGTGTTGTAAGTTGAAATATTTATATGTAGTGTAAAAAATTTGGCAAAATTACAGTGAATATTTAAATAAAGTTAAAAATATTACATACTGGTTTTTACCTGCGGCTTTGCCCGCGTAGCTTAGTAGAAGTGAATATTGGTTATATATAAATACGATACGGACTTAGCAAAACTTTGGCCGTGATTTATATTGATAAAATTGACGTTTTATACTATAGAATTAATGTTAATATTATAATTGTTAAAAAAAATTATATATAACTAACTTAGCACGCAATGCCTCAAATTAGGCAGAAAGTGGCAAGCAACGGAACGGACTAGGTTCCCAAGTTCCCTGTGGTTACCCTGCTATATGTGGGATACTCCGGAAAGCTGTATAACTAAACGCTTATGGCGCAGAAGTATAAGCGTGTGACGTTCGAGGTTCAATAAAATATATATGAAGCATTGTGCGTTGAGTGGCAAAACTCAGAAAATGAACACACTACATTTTTAATACCTCTTATGAGAATCGTACCCACAACCCTTACGTTTGCGCACTTTCATTCCCTTGACAAGACAGTCAATACCCATCAAAGTAACAAATAAACACCTGTTCTAAATGAAAAATCATTCATAATACGTAAGCAAAAGCATACATCACGTCAACAAAGTGAATATGTAACCGAACAATGGACAAATTAATCGCTTACGCCGAAATGATGCAGATGGTGACGTGAAAAAAAAATTTAAATAAGTTGATACATGCTACCTTGTGGAGTTTCGTTCGTGTATTTTGTTTTATCTTCTTTTATATATCCCAGTTTGAGTAGTACACACTCATACAAACCTAATATTTATTAAGAAGTTTTTTTATATAAATATTCCGATTAGAAGTATTTTATTGAGAATATCCTAATAATTTCACATTTGTAAATTCCAATGACTGGAATAAACAAGTGTTTAAATACTGCTTAATTATTTTATTAGAGCTAATAGTTGTTTTATCGAAATTTACTGAAATTGACAAAAAAATATGTACACTATATATATCACTTGAAATTCGAAATGAAAGCTTGAGCTTGGAGCTTGGGCTTTAGAAATGAAATTAAATATATAATATTATCTTTTTCGCTTTTATATGAAGTAAGTATAGCAGTGGCGTTGAATTTCACCACTCAACACATTTGTATGAAAGTGGGAAACAAAAGTGTTCTAATGAGAACAGAGCGACTTAGGACTAGGTTCCCAAGTTCCCTTTCCCTGCCCCTACCACGTGCGGGATACAGCGTGAAACTAAAAAGCTTGATTATACGTGTATATATAGTAAAATTATCTAACTGTAACGTTATCTCTGCAACACAGCTTAACCTAATATTACACTCGCGCTCTCCCCCTACTTTATCTGAAGGCAACAAAATTATAAAAGGGTAAATAAAACAGTAAGCTTACACAAGTCATAAATTTGATTTATAGAGATTAAAAAAGGCGCTTTAGAAACGGCTCGAACGAGAATTTTCGGTGGGACGAATCGGGAGACATCGGTATGGTGTGCAAAAAAAATTTTGTTTTTTTTTTTTTTTCATTTAGTATTTTTTATAAAAACTATGAAATTTATAAGGGGGTTTACATCTGTGTTTTTATAAGTCCCTACGTGTGTGTATTGTTTATGAATACCATAAAATACCTGGTATGTAAAAGCGCAACAAAAATTATAATGAGAGGTACTAACAAAGACTGTATAAATTGTTATTTTAGAATATTAAATTGTTGTTTCTGCAAAAAAATTCTTAGATCAAAAAACTAGTAAATATAGTTTAGACTTTTAGAAGTTAATTTATTATTATATAATCAATATAAATTTACTGAATCGATATTTATAAATCCGCAATTATATATATATCAATTACTTTAATTGATATTGTATATGACCAGGAAAAAAGAGCTTGCTGCTTTGCTACGCTATGGTATCTGCATACCTCTTGTGTCCTTGTTCTCATTTTTCATTATATCTTTCGGGGGTCTACATGGTTTATACGTCACCTTTCTCAAAAATTGTTTTCATAATAAGCTGCTGCTACCTCCCCACACCTCACTTACTTCTTTCTCTCTTTTCCAGTCCAATAATAATTTATATGTATAAAAAAACGGCTTTCAAACCATTTTCCTAACTTAAATCATTCATATTTCCAAAATAAATCTTCAAAATCAAATAAATCTCATCCAACACATTTCGTTTCTATCGCTACCCTTCAACGCTGTCGATGCTCGCGTCAGGGGGGGCGTAAGAAAATTTACCGCCACCGACATATTTCAGCGCTAATCCACCCTCTTAATGCGTCGTTTTGTTTACCTGCTGACCGTCGTAATGGACGATTATTGCTTGCGAGGTATCTAAGTTTTGTTTAATGAGACACGTTTTGTATTCTGTTGTTATTAAAATATTCAAATATATATATATATATATATATATATATATATATATATATATATATATATATATATATATATATATATATATATATATATATATATATATATATATATATATATATATATATTAACAGTAATAATCAATTAACATTAAATCCTGTCACTTTAAACGCAATACCTACAGAATTATGAGCAAAATGGTTCCCTTACCCTATCCTGATATATACAAGATACAATGAACTAAAAAAACATACGAAATATATATCCATTTGAATTTTATACCTTTCTAGCTTCATACTAGTACAGACTAACTCAAGTGTATAGGGCAAAGGACTTACCGCTTTTGAAGCACCCTGTCTCGCCAGTGGTCAGAAACGATTGATTTCAGACAGATAATTCGGATAGGGTGGCTACGGATACAAAATATACGAACCTATTTAAGCTTCTACTAAATAAATTGAAAATGTCTTTAAATCTTTTTTTTTTGTCATCTTCACCTTGATCCCGCACAAGGCAGGGTTGACAGAGGGAACCCGGGAACCTAGTGTTAAGACACTCCGTTCCACTTCCGTTCCCCACCTTCCACCGAAATTGAGGCATAGCGTGTTGAGTGGTGAAACTCGACGCCGCGCTTATTACCAAAGCGATGAAATGAAATATTAAATATTAAAATTGAATTAGCTTTTTTTTAATTCCTATTTTTTGTTTTACGCTATATCAAGAAGGGTAGTTGTGAAAATTCGGCAGAAAGTGGGAAATGAAAGTGCTACGACACTGGAGAACTTATATGTTTAGAGGCCTGTCGTGGCGCAGCGACACAGGTGTGTGACTGTAACCGACAGGTTCTGGCTTCGATCCCCAGTCGAGGAAATAAAATATTTAATATTATCAATTTAAATATTTAATGTTTCATTTCTTCGCTCTGGTAATAAGGCGAAGCGCGGTGTTGAGATCCGCCACTCAACAGGCAATGCCTCAAATTCGGCGGAAAATGGGGAAATGAAGTGGAATGGAGTGTCTTAACACTAGGTTCCCGAGTTCCCTTCGCCTACCCTGCCTCGTGCGGGATATAGCGTGAAGCTAAAAAAAAGAAACTATTTTATTTCTTATGTTAATTACTTTTCTATTCTAATAAATTTATCATTTAAAAGACATTATACATTGAAAACTAATTTATCGAAATAAATATTTAAATTGATCTTAACTTTTTTATTTATCAACCCATTTAAATAAAACTAATATGTAATAATAACACTAAATGTTGAGTAACGATTGCAACAGTATAATAATAAAAAGTACATTTAAATTTGGTCAACCATTTCTATGATAAACGCGTATAAACGCACATACAATTTCTTTTCCAAAGGGTTTGGGTAGATCGTATTTTTATTCTTTAAAATTTTCAAGTATAATTCTTTTATTAGTAAAATTTCTCTGATATACATAAGACTACTCTGGACGGCCCAAATCCTTTCTTAACTTAAATTATATTACCAACAACAAACACTTAAATATTTGCTCTTAACAAACAAAGCGATACTATTATTTCAATCACCCGAGAGTCGTAACTCTCTAATATCACACATAAAAAGATTTGATATCAAATGGAACGCGCAAGAGCAATTCAAGTACGACAAAATAGAAACGTAATTGAAAATAAGGAAATTCAGTTTTATAAAACTTCTTATGCAAATGGTTGCAGTAGATTTGGCTGGATGTTTAGCTCAGTTTTCGATTTGGCAACATTCTTGCCATATTGTAGTCTATATTTTTAGTATATAAGCATCTATTGTTTATAATAGTATGGTATAAGTCCCGAATATATGATGGTTTTTGGATTGCCTTAATTTTTGGTTCTGCCAAAAAATAAAACATGTCACTGTAAGTATTTTATATAGATAGTTTCTGTAGTCTGTATTGCAAGTGGATATCTAATGCTGTTATTTTAAGTTCGTTTGTAATAAACTTAATATATAGGAAACGTTGATAAGCTTTTTCATAGTTTTTACATTCACAATCATGTAATTTTGCAACGTGACATATTGTGGGTATTTAGTATTATACAATGAATTATTTAATATTTCGGTTTGTCAATAAGGAAAATCGGAACATAACGCCAAGTTCCAGCATTTATCATGTAATGCTCAAATTCGGCGGAAAGTGAGGAATGGAAGAAAACTCATGTCTCAATAAGAACGTAGCTTTCCAAGTTTCTACCGCCTACCCTAGCATGTACAGGACACCGTGTAAAGCTGAAAAAGAAAACCTTTAGTATAATTATATTTTATTAATCGTTCATATGACACAGGACAAATTCTAAAATAATTAAATTATGTTTTAATCACTTTTGGATAACAAATATATACTTAGATATATTTATCTTTTAAATAATAAAACTTTACTTCATCGCACATAATAAAAAAAAAACATCCGTTCCCTTTAACCTAAAAAAAGAGAAGAAAAAAGCAATATATGTGTGTGGAAATTATATGTACCTTTTAGTGCATTGTAGAGCTTTTATAAGCTCACTATATGTCCTCACGCTATGCACATAGCAAGGTAGGTAGAAAGAACCTGGGAACGTTGAAAATACTCTGTTCCTATAAAAAACATACCCGTTCTCCATTTTCCGCTATATTCTTAAAGACTTGTGTATTAAGTTGCTGAACTTAAAGTGTGATTTGCCAACATTATAGTGGCATACTAATGCCCCTGCAGCTAATATATAATATATAATATATAATATATAATATATAATATATAATATATAATATAATATATAATATATAATATATAATATATAATATACAATATATAATATATAATATATAATATACAATATATAATATATAATATAAATAAAATTAATAAAGCTAAAAGAAAATAATACATATTTTAATGCGTGTACATAATTCCTATAATACAGTCCTCTCAGCCCGGACGCATCAGTGTACAATCGCGCCGATAGAATTTTACGACGCTCCGGACGTTCGGCGAAGACGTAAATAGCCGATTTGGACTAAATTACTGAATAGAGCTGTGGATGTATTAACTTTGTAGATTTACTTTGTTCGTTGTATAGATAAGTGTTTTTTAATATTTGTCTAAGCATGACAAAAGCGTTTTTTTTTAGGGAAGGTGGAGGGAACCTTTGTCCCCCAACAAACTATTGAATTTTTGTGGAATTTTACTTTGAGTGGCTAATCTCTGATAATGATATTACGAAATAGAGCTGTGGATGTATTAACTTTGTAGATTTACTTTGTTCGTTGTATAGATAAGTGTTTTTTAATATTTGTCTAAGCATGACAAAAGCGTTTTTTTAGGGAAGGTGGAGGGAACCTTTGTCCCCAACAAACTATTGAATTTTTGTGGAATTTTACTTTGAGTGGCTAATCTCTGATAATGATATTACGAAAGAGGGCAAGTAGAAATAATTCATTTCCTCAAATTAGGGAATTAAATCAAATATAATCAATAAACATAACAGAGAACTGCTGTTAAACTACTGTCGCAGTTGTATTTAGTTTTAACCACTTGGATATTATATTATTGAATGAATCTGATATGAATCTTTTTTTTTTTATGTATGACATAAAGTTGACAATAACAACATATTTTTTCTTTATTTCCTTTTAAAATGGAGAATCTAACAACTACTTGGTCTACATCGAGACTGTACCATAGTTTAGTTTTAACACTCAATACGCAATGCCTCCTTCAAAATTCGGCAGAAAATGGGGAATGGAAATATCTCATTCAGAACAGATATACCAGTTATCCCGTCTGCTATCCTGCTGTTTACGGAATAAAGCGGGAAGCTTAAAAAAATAGTAAATATCTGAAGCCGCTACCAAGAAATTAATCTAGAAAAACGAAACTTCACATTTTCCATTTGTAATTTTACACTAACACTTAAATAATCAAAAGTAAATCCAAGAAAGCTGGTCTAAGATAAACCATATGAGGGGTTTTAAATCAGTGCACTCATACGTGAAAGTAAAAAGTCGACTCCAACCCAAAGGATAGATGCAGGCGTGTGTATTGAAAATGGCCTCATTTTCAGAAGTCGGTATAAAAGATGGCAGATTGCAGACAGTCGGGCTTAAGTGGAAGTTGTTGAAGCCCTGAGTCATTTTTAGTTATTTTATTTAGCTCAGCCCAGTGTTTGGTTGTAAGAGTGATAGTTGTGGTTCGACTCTCAGATTGGGGCAGCGGCCTTTTATTTTGGGTCACTAGAAAAGGACTTAAAACTTTTATCAATAGAAGTATATAAATCACTCTACCTTCTCTGCATTTATAGGTATTGTAAGTATTGTAGAGTTATTTAAAAATCAACATAAACTGTGAACCTAAATCACATTTTTTTTTCCACTTTTCTCTTGTAATCTTGCAAATCTTGATACCTGAGATCGAACAAATAAGAATATTGTCACAACAAGCACTCTTCCAAGTAAAAATAGAATCTGTTATCCTCTTTATTAAATTCAACTATGCTAAAATTGGACTTGTATAGGTTTACCTATTTATGTTTTAATACAATCGTACCGCGCTTCTAAGAGACACATTTCTGCAATGCCTATGAAATTTTCCCTTTTACATCTTATCTAATCAAAGTATTTTTTTTAAATATTTTATGTTATTATTTTTAACATATTTTTTAATTACAATATTATTTATATACACAATTAATATCTATTGTAAGAAAATATTATTTTTATCTTTACATATAATTCTTACTTTATTAGAACTAAGTAAAATCAAAGCTTAAAAGTAACATAAATTTAAGTAACTACTGTAGTGGGGAATGGAGTCTCTTACACTAGTATCTTAATATCCCAAGTTCCCTAGAGGAGGATACAAAAAAATTGTGTGAAATTTGAATTATTATTTTTCATTTTAAATTTTTCACTCAGCTACCCCTTAATATGTGCACTGAAGACGGCTGGGGGCAGGTGAAGAGGTCAAACGTCATCGATCGCGTCCACTCTTAGTTGACGTATAGAGATATGTATATGTATATCTTTACTTTGTAAGCTAGCTACATACAGCATTTATTGAAATTACTATATTATACTACTAATAAGGTAATTATAATATATTTTGTCGTAAAATGTGCCACAAGACACACACGAAGAAAAACAGCCACAGTTGTGGGCTCGATCTCTACTCTACTATTAAATTAAACATTTAATATCCTTCGCTCTGGTAACAAGGCAAAGCGCGGCGTTAAGTTCCGCTTCAATTTCAGTAGTAAGGAACGGAACGGAGAGTCAGTAGGTTTTCATGTTCTCTTTGTGTACACTTTTGCTTTGTGCGGGATCCAGAGAGAAGCTGGAATAGAGAATATACTACTGCAATACAGTTGAGGAATATAATTATATAAACAATGGTTATGGATTCCATTTTCACTTGTCGAAATACTTTTTATAAGTAAAATATATGAAAGCGAGCGTGAGAGCCACTCGCTGGTCGCCTTTACCTATAGACATCATCATGTTCGCTGGGCTTTAAGGTGAACGTGTTAGATATTCACTTAATTTTAGAAATGTATCTTTTCACTAGTATAGGGGCTTAATTTTTTTTATATTCATTTTGTACTATAATATCAATCATTGTTTCATTAAGACAGACAAATTACCCAAATTTATATACTTATTTATATACATTTAGTACAACATTATTACAAAGTTTGAGAATTATATAGCATATAAATAGAAAGAACTTTAATATTAGATATACTTACATTCTGAAAGAAACTCGTAAACCGGATTAATCGCGTTTATCTTGATATAATACATTTTTTAAATGGTCAGTCAGTTCGACATAATTATTACATCAAACTACCATATAATTAGTACATACATACATTAGGTAATAGTGCAGCGCCAGCAAAAGAAAAAGACTGAATATAAACGCTTTCCCACCAACGATTTCCCAAATCATCCCACAATACAATTTCCCAAATCATCACAATACAACGTATGTACCATTCAAATGATAACCTCGAGCCTTACCTCTCTTCTTTTACTTATTTTATTGGTTTAACATTAATCTTAGTTTAAATAAATATAAATATAGTATAGTTTTTTACGGACGAATTATTAATAATTTTATTTTTACTCACTCACTTAACTTCACTCTGTATCCCACGCCTGGCAGGGTAGGCAGAGGGAACTTGGGAACCTAGTGTTAATACATTGTGTTCCACTCCACACTTTCTACAAAATTTGAGGCATTGTATGTTAAGTGGCGGAACAAAGCGTTGTGAATTGCCTTGTTACCAATACGAAAACATTATATTTATTTTTTTAAATAATGTAATACCATAGAATATGCATCCTTGGCTTGTCATTATTTTGTCATAATTATAATAAGTATCAAATTATCTTAGTAATTCCGAGTGAAACGCTGCTTAAGCTATGCATGTTTAATAGCGGTCACTTTGTGAGAACACCTCCTCCCAGAGGATGGCTTTTGAAAACTGAACGGCATGTTTCCATTGACATGCGAGTTTCTGATATTTGATTTATATACTGTCTCAACTTTACGCCATCATCCCGCATATAGAAGGGGAGACAATATAATGTTAAGAAAATCGATTTCCATTGTGTTGTAGTAATTTTAAGGCATTTCGTGTTGAGTGGCGGAACTCAACGCCGCGCCTTGCTTTATAACCAGAGCGAAGAAATGAAAATATTAAATATTTAATCTATCCCTCGAATGGGAATGAAACCCGCAAGAAATCCTCTTTCAGTTCTTCCAAACCCCTATCTAGTAGGTTCCCTAGTTTATGGTCGATCAAGCAAATAAGATGCTACAGGGATGTATTGTAATGTTACTTTTGTCTACCGCTTTAGGAACGCCGTGATTAATCTTGTACTAGAATTTTTCATTTTCATGATAATATAATATTTGATATCCTCGAGTAGAGATCATACTCACAAACGAGTCGCGTTTAAAGTCGCACATGAAGTGTTTTGAAACATGGATTATTCGTAATTAATTGAACTAAGACTAATGTATAAAAGGGTAAGCATAGCGTTGGGTTTGGTCATTTAACACGCAATCCCACAAATTCAGCGGAAAATGGGAAAAGGAACGGAATGTATAGAGGTTGTTCTTTTTAAAATAGCTGTGTTACCAAGTTTCCTCTTACAACACTGAAAAATAAAGAAAAGAATATCATAAAAACTATCCTTGGAGCTTAGTGGTTTTAAATGATCCATTGATATTATACACATATCAACTCAAAAACATTTTTTTAACGTTTTTATTATCTATTATTAATTTATAATTTTATTGATATTATTACATTGTTAACAATTTTTAATAAATATCTAAGATTTCAAATAATGTGACGTTTCAAAGTCAGTCAATATCACGTTTAGAGTGTCCGTTATAAAAAAAAACATAAGATGCATACAATCGAAGATAATAAAAAGGGTATAAAATATACCAGCGAAGATAATGGTATTATCTTTCATTTATGTTTTATAGCACTAGGAAGTACTACTAATTTTCTCTAAACCATATATCTATTGGATTAAGAAAATAATCAAAAAAATATCATAGTATTATGGACACAATCACACACCCGCTGCCTGAAGCGTCTCCATACGGACTGTCTTACCGAAACGCTCTTTGTAAGGGTCGCATTCGATACCACCTCTGCATATTTCAACCTTGCCGCGACCACAGCTAGCTTCGTAAACGCTATCTTTACACTGACCTCCTAATTTACAACTACCTTCATTTAGCTAAAATTCAAACAAACATAACCCTTAAAACTATTAAAGTAAGGTCCAAGTAATTTTCTGCCAACTGTAGAAATAATATTGTAAAGATGGGAAAGCCGAGTGTTGGTCGCGCTTGAAATATTAGTAGAAGTCCAGATGTGTGCATTCACGGAGACATCTACCTACGTGAGATATTTGCGTTTTGATAGCCTTTGAGATGAATTTGCCGAAAGGCTTTCGAAGTTAAATGTATATTTAAGTGGAGTGATAATGTTGGCGTTCGATGAGCTAGGACTTGGTTACTTTTTGTTTAGTGTATGTAAAATAGGAAATTACCTTTACCTAGTATAAAATACATAGATTTTAATTAAAAAAAATATACAATTTGCAAAATTGTTTAAAAAAATATATATATTAGATAGTAGAAAATATGAAAGTAATATTTATTATATATTGCCAGACAAAGATTTTGTATTTAAAGATAAAACGTATACTTACTTATCATACATTTAATATGAAACGTACAATATTTCACGGTTTCTTAAAGGACAAATTACAATAAATGTCGAATTTTTCGGATTTGACACGTGACAAATGTAAAAAATTATAAGTTGTCAATTTTAGTATATATATTTTTTAATATAAATTGTGCTTATATAGGCGTTCGCATTCGGGGGAAAAATATAATATAATATTTAATTACCTCGCTCTGGTAACGAGGTAAAGCGTTGAGTTGAGATTCGCCACTTATCTCCTAATGCTTCGAATATTCGGCGGAAATTCAGGAACAAAAATAATTTAATTGGAAAGAAGTGTCATAGGATTAGGTTCCCAAGTTCTCTCTGCTAAAGAACAACACAATATCATATATACATATGTCACCAATCATTAAAGTATAATTTAAATTATCTTGGTGCAGTGGAAAATTGTTTGATTGTAAAGTCTCTATATGGTCAAAGTACAGCGTTGAGTGACTATAGTCAACTTTCAATCTAGTACATAAATTACATACATACATACATATATACACACATAGCTTCACGCTGTATCCCGCACGAGGCAGGGTAGGCAGAGCGAACCCGGGAACCTAGTGTTAAGACACTCCATTCCACTTCCGTTCCCCACTTTCCGCCGAATTTGAGGCACTGCGTGTTGAGTGGCGGAATTCAACGCCGCGCTTTGCCTTATTACCAGAACGAAGAAATGAATTATTATAGTACATAAATTAATGACTATATATATATATATATATATATATATATATATATATATATATATATATATATATATATATATATATATATATATATATATATATATATATATATATATATATATATATATAAAAATATAAAATAGCTGGAATAAAGACGTTTCATTAATGAAGCAGGGATATGGTCGAATTAACCCTAGATAGGACGTATAAGTCTCATTGTTACACGTGATGAGTAGTTCACGCCTGTAAGCGGTGCCGGCGGCGAAGTGTCATCGTATTTTTGTCAACTTTTTACTATAGTGCTACAGTTCAGAGGGGTACATTATTTATTTATTTTTTCAGTTTCAAGCTCTATCATCAGCAGATCTATCTGCAGGGCAGAGGGAACTTGGGAACCTTGTTTTAAAACACTCCGTTCTAATTAAGACGTTATCATCCCCACTTTGCCGAATTTACGGTTACGGCTTTTTATCGTTCCCAGAACGAAGATATGAAATTGTTGCACAATTTCTCGGGTGCCTGTGATATATTTAGATGAAAATTGAAAGGAAAATACGCTCCGAAGTTGTATCAATCTAAAACAGTACATACTTTAAGTAACCATTTCCCTACCAGAGCAAACTTCATATATTAAGGATTTATTATTATTTATATCGTGTTAAGATCTTTACTCAAGGACCACTCAATTTTTCTAGACATTTGCGAGTTGAGTGGCGAAACTGAGTGTCTCGCTTTGTCTTGTCATTGAGTGAGGAAATTAATAATTTTAAACCTAATAATATTTATATAGATCAATAAGTTTTCTTTTTCAAATATATTTAAAAAATAACATTTATATTACCAAAAACTCTTTACTCTACAAAGTTTAATTAAAAACCTCATTTTCTAACCAAAATGTACAACAATTTGAAATAACCGTTTCTTTTGTAATTTGTTGCAACGTCCAAACACCACTGGTGTTTAATATTTTTTTTTCTTATCAACCTGAATATTAAAATTGAACATTCTTCATGTACTACATATAATGGACAATGGCTAACAAACACTGCATCTCAAACTTTAGAATGAGGCTAATTACGGTCTCCTTCAGTATCTTTCTTTTAAATACTATATAGTATAGTGCCATTGTTATCTGAGAGCACTATACAAAGAGGGAGGCTGTAACCATCACGCATCGCTGATAATTTCCGCCAAAGCTGAAAATGAACTGTATATCACTGTTTTGTATCAAACTTATATACAGCGTGTTCGGTTTTGTTGAATTATGTATTGAATTGTTTTATTGTTTATTTGGAAATCGTATGCTGTACAGTGATTTTGTTTTTTATCTTCTCGTTTACAATGAATATAACTTGATTCAATGTAGTTCAATAGTTTATGTAAATCGAGATTGTTGATGTGAAATTATTATACATTAACACATATAGAATGTTTGGAAAGCTTAATAAAATACAATATAAAAAATTGTTGATCTATTTAGGTTAATAATTTTCAGTGAAACCTAAATTAGCCGAAATTAATTGGATTTCGGCCCCTTTAGTTATCATTTCTCAAGTTCCCTTTGGCTGTTCTGCTTTATGCGTGATACAGCTAGATACTCAAAAAAATAACAGTAAATTAGATATAATAAAGAATACAAAAATACAAAAATAAAATATATAACATGATTCTTTTTTATAATTTATTTATTTTCATTATTAATTATTAATAACCAAAATAATAGAAAAATATATAAATATTTCCCAACACCCTGTAAAGCGTTCCTTAGCGCTAGTTAGACTCTAGACGGCGTCCGCCATGCGAAAAAATTAAAATAAACAAAGCAAACACTCGTCCCACACCCGGGGGCAGTTGGTAATAACGCTTTTGTCTTAGATTAGCTTTAAGAAAGCCTTTATTCAGTACTCTATGCCCGTAGTGTGACTGCTCTGGAAATTAGTCGCATATTTTTACACGAAGGAAGTGGATTCTTGTCTATTAGCTGGTGATTTTTTAAAGGGATGTTTTGCTCTTTTGTTTTTGTGATGTGTGTTTGTTTGTTTTTGTTTATATAATATATTATATATAAATACACTACTTTGCAATAATTTGATAACACCTGATGGAGAAGATTTTTAGTCGATATGCAAAATATTTACAACTTCGAGATCTTCATAATTTTTTTTTATTATTTTTTTGTAGTTCTACTGACTCGTTGTAAGTTTAAGATTTATAAAAAAAAAAAAACAGTTTTAAATAAAAGTATTGACATAAATTCATTTAGAAATAAATTATATAATTTCGTTCTGTATCCCACACACTTGGAGTCCTCATGTTAAGACAGTCCTTCCCACTTCCGTTCTCCACTTTCCGTAGAATTTGAGGCATGTTGAGCGATGCTTTGCTATATTACCAGATCGAAGAAATGAAAACACTATATACTGAATTTAAAAATATTAAATATTTCTTTTCCTCGAGAGGCGATCGAATCTACAACCTGTCGTTTCCGCCGCATTTGAGTGTTGACTGACGGAACTTGTTATAAGAGCAAAAAAACTAATAGCAGTCGTAGGACTGCCGATAGAAGTGAAAACGGAACTTTTAAGTTGAGAGTAATTAAAACTATATGCAAAAATTATATGATCTTTGTTATGTTTTATTTATTGGTTACATATGATGGGTTAAACAAATCATGAACAAAATATAAATACAAAGTGGTTGAAAAAATAATTAATATACAATTATCTTAATTATACATAGAATTTATATTTACACGAATTTCAATGAATTCAAGTTTCATTCATTATTTTCATTATTTACATCATTATCGTGACTCACAAAATTATACTTATCCAAAAAGCGTCCAACGCGCACATAATACAGTCAGAAATAGTAGATGTATTAGTGTATACGTGTACACAGGCTACTGCGCGTGCGCTAGTCTGGGTCTCCATAGCGATAGATATACTATTATCATTAGCATGTCGGTGACGCGAACCGAGGATTTTACCCTCTACCAAAACGCTCAACGCGCCTAAAGAAGTTTTCACTTCTAAAAATTTAATATTCATTTCATATTTATATTTCTACGCTTACGCTTCCTCGAGTGGAGATTAATATTATCGTCAAACAAAATTTAGTTTTCTATTAGTGACTGGCCTCCATGTAATTATGCGTGTTCTCTTGTTATAGTCAACTACTTGATTGCCAACTACTGAAAACTTTAATCCATGATGGTCGGAGTGTACATTATTTGTTACTAGCTTGTCCCCGACGTCACAGTGACAGAACCCTTTATTAATTTCTAATCTTAAAATGTTTACTGCAACATCAAAATAATACGCTTTCCAAGCATTTATATACATATTCGAACAAAGAATGTAACAAAAAACCTAAAACATAGGTAAAAAATATAAAAAAAAGAGTATTTTTTTCAACAAACACACACAGTATTTTCGTGAAGGCGAAGAAAAAGGAATTAATGCAAAACAAAATCCTCGCTATCTCGATGCTCGGTGGGCGTCGTTCGCAGTAAATTACTGGATGGGCGTCACCGACCGCCATGTATCAATCAGACGGTACTAGATTTATGGGACAGCCAGCTTGAATCGTTAGCCTTGCCTTGCGACGAAAATGTGTAACTGGCGCGGTACGTCTTTCGCATTTTCCTTGTTTTCTTCTAATTTCAAGGATTTTTGTCTAAGGGACGCGATGGGATGGAATTGCGATTCTTCACCTTTGATTCAATCTACGTTCTAGCGAAAAAATATATTTTGGGCTTTTGTTTTGTGATTTTATTTCAAATATTACTGTCACGTGGCAGGGTAGGTAGATGGAACCTAGATGAAACCTAATGTTAAAACAGTATGTTCCTATGAAGTCCTTTTGAATATGAGCACTCGCGTGTTGAGTGGAGGGCACGCAGTCGTGCTTTATCCTGTTACCAGTGCGAAGTTATAAAAATAGGAAATATATAATTTCCTCGAGTGATCGAATCGCTTCGCAGTCGCTTTCGTCTTTTCGTGCGATTCCTGCGCCACGACAGATCTCAATTAATAGATATGTTGCTTGTTACACATCTTATCATATACTCAGCTTCACGCTGTATCCCGCACTAGGCAGGGTAGGCAGAGGGAACTTAGAAACCTAGTGTTAAGACACTCCGTTCCACTTCTGTTCCCCATTTTCAGCCGAATTTGAGGCATTGCGTGTTGAGTGGCGGAACTCAACGCCGCGTTTTGCCATGTACCAGAGCGAAGAAATGAAACATTAAATATTTAAATTGAAAATATTAAATATTTCATTTCCTCGACCGGGGATCGAACCCAGAACCTGTCGGTTACAGTCACAGGCTTGTGCCGCTGCGCCACGACAGGCCTCGATCATATATTAAAATTGAATTTAAATGCGTAATAAAAGTATAAATATGCTGCAATTTTGTATTTACAACAACTATAGGGTACAATTTCTAAGATAATTCACACAGAACGTCAGATTCCATTAAACGGAATTAAATATTTTGAAGAAAGGCTAATAGAAGGTAATGGAATTTCTTAGCAATCTCAATTCACCTAGTGCTAAAACATATCATTCCTTAATAAAAAATCTATTTATATTTCAAGTTTATTTGTATCTAACATTATTTTTAGTATTGACTTTAAATAAAACCGTTGTAAATATTAAAAAAAATAGTATTTCCTAGCACTGGTAGCTCTTTACCATAAAATTTCTACTCAACAGCCAATGCCCCCACAATTGGGCAGAAAAATTGAATTTAGAACTAAACATCTTTATATTAGGTTCCCAGGTTCCTTCCCTGCTGTGTGTGGGCTACAGCGTGAAGCTACATAAATATATTTATTAGTTTATTTACGAGTATATACAAGTTTTTCCAGTATCCATCATTTTTGTGGGAATAGATATTTCAGACTCTGACCCACTGAATTCAGGAAAATCATGAAACTGAATCAAAAGCGAACCCGTTCTTATGAACTAACATTTCAACTGTACTGAATAATGGGCTATACTAATTTTATTAAAATAAAAACATACCTAATCTTTACTTTTGTCCCGCTCTCCCTTATAATATTTACATATCAAACAAGTACGTACAAACATAAATACCTCAAACAAAATTAACCATTAAATAGTATTGAAATTTCACAGCATCACCGATCATTGAATCCTTTGTGTCATTGTGGGCATTGTGGCGTTGACGCCAATGGAAAAATGCAATGCGTCAGACGGCACTATTTCCTTTTCAATTTTCTGTACAAGCGGTGTTGATGGGTGATTTAATGTTAAGTTATTTGAATTAAAAAATCAGCTAGCATCACGCTGTACGTACCCCGCACCAGGCAGGGAAAGTAGAGGGAACTTGGGAACCCAGTGTTAAGACACTCCGTTCCGTTCTCCACTTGAATTTATAGATTAATAATAAGTTAAGCTATGGATGAGATATGTATGTCTATTTTTTTTATTTAATTTGTTTTAAAGGTCCCTTTTGAAAGCGAACGGTAAATAGAAGACTAGTCTTTATAGAATCGCTTTGTAATCCGTCTGCCCAGATCATTTATCTTGAGGTTGCGTAGACGTATCAACAAGTTGATATCAAACTCAAGTTTTTGATCTTTTGTAGGACAGAAAAACTAAAAGCTTTTGAATCATTTCAATCAAAAGATACGAGCATTTATGTGTCGTTTTTCTTGAATTTTGTATTAAATTAGCCGGTTACTCAAATCAAGAGGGTACTTCTGGTTGATCTACAGCTACTGAAGTCGAAACTTATAATAAAGATAAAGAATAAAACCCGATAAATTGTAATTTTTCTGTGTGTTTTGGTATTTCATTAAAAAGGCATCACAAACTTAAAAAAGGCACCACAAACTTATAATTGTAGTTAATGTTATACAAAATTATCGCATACTCCCGTAAATTTAATTTGGAAAATTTTATAGGTTATACTTGTCTTTGATCTGCAATCCAGACAGAGGTACGATACCCTAAGTTGGGAATTTATTCTCACACTCGATATTTTTTAATTTTTTATGATATCTTAAAAGTTATTAAGTAATGCAGGCAGGGACGACTTTTTTTTTAATTGAACATTTACTTAACTTAGCTTAGCTTCATGCTATATTCATAGCGGGGTAGGCAGAGAGAACGGAGCGCCAAACGCTACGGTCTCGGCAACCTCTTCATACATGTCTTCCAGAGGTTCCTAAAGCTTTTTGGTGACACTCCTCCAGTATCATAGCTACTGTGCTGTCCCTGTTTTCGAAGGTCAACTGAGGTCTCCCCTTATATATTACATTGTGTATTATTTATTTTAATTATACTTAAGCCTCGCTTATATAGCTGGGTAGGCAAAATCGATTACCGTTAAGACATTCCATCCTCCACGCGGATGTCAACGCCGCGATTAGTCTTGTTACCACAGCGAGAAAATTGTTGTGTTTACAGCCTGACACTGTAATGCTGCACCATGATGGTGTCAAAAAAATATAACGTACAATAAACTATATACGCATAATTAAGTACAAAATCCTAGTATTAAGCTCTGATTGAACATGTATCACATTTATTGTTTGTACTTTTATTTATCTTAAGCGTAGCAAGCTGAAAACAGTTCCCATCCTTTATTATTATTATTATTTTTAGCTTCACGCTGTATCCCGCACGAGGCAGGGTAAGCAGTGGGAACCCGGGAACCTAGTGTTAAGACACTCAGTTTCACTTCCGTCGAATTTGAGTCATTGCTTGTTGAGTGGCGGAACTCAACGCCGCGCTGTGCCGTAGTACCAGAGCGGAGACATGAAACATTAAATATTTAAATTGAAAATATTAAATATTTCATTTCCTCGACTGGGGATCGAACCCAGAACCTGTCGGTTACAGTCACACGCTTGTGCCGCTGCGCCACAACAGGCGCCCTTGCTAGTTCTGCCGCACCTTATAATGAGAGTATGACGATAGTTTACATTGAGTTTGTTGCAACAGGTTTTAATATTGAATAAGAAATGTTCTCACGGGACAGGTCAAACAGGAACTTAAATGTGGGTCGGTAGTTTCTTCACTATAAAGCTCCAAGGATAAATAATTGCAGCACAACTTTATATTATGAATAGTTATATAATATTAGTCTGTAGTGGCGCAGTGGTAAATATTTTGATTGTAAACAGTTTCGGGTTCAATCTGGGCTCAAGTCAAACAGTGGACAATCCGCGGTGTTTAATTTCGCCTCTTAACTGACAAAATGTGTCTAAAATCGGACAGGAAATGAGAAATGCGGAACATTTTACTGTATGCGCAGTACATTGTGAAGGTACCCTTTTTTGTTTACGTCAATCACAAATCTTCGTTAACAAGAGACGTAACGACCACGACCCGATAAACAAAGCTCACCTGTATTTACAATATACGATTTAAACTGGCTCTGTTCCCAATTTATTGGCCGCCGTGTTCCGCTTACGTCACTACACCCCATAATTTTGATTGTTTTGAGTTCTTAACGGTATTTTACGATGTTCAGTGTTTTTGGTTAACTTTAGCTTGTTATCTTGTAATAATAATTTGGTTGATGTTTTCTTTGGTAAGAGTCATGCTTCAATGATATGAGTTCTAGATTCGATTTCCACTTGTAGAAATTAATTACTATATATTTTTTTTTCGTTCGAAACAAAAAAGAGAAAGTGATTGACTTAATATTAAGCGTCCTCTGCCTAAATAATAAAAAAATAATAATAAAATGAGACAGCCGCGTCCAAGATTCAAATCTTTTTGCTTTTTTCATAATATATATTTTTTATTTAACATTATGCACTATGTAGAGTAAGTACAACAGTACTTGGAAACCTAGTGTTAAGGCACTCTGTTCTTGTTAAGATCTGTTTCATTCCGCCGCAACGACCTTACATATGTAAGAAGATAAAAATATAAAATATTTCAATTCCTAGAGCGAGAATCGAACCCCGAACCGTCACACTTACACTGTGCCACCACACCACAGTTTCCTTATTTTTTTTATTTAATAATAAAACTTAGCCAATTTAAATACAAACGAATACTCGATTAGCCGTCTTGAGGCATAGTGTCTCAGATAAGCGCTAGTCCCAGATAAGCTGCTTTCATTACCGCCGTGTCGTCTCCACGATGGATGGCGACAATAAATCGCAAGAGTTGTTTGTTACTGTTTAATCTCACTTCTAAGTAAATTGTGTATGTCATAAACTTGCGTTTTGCGTAAAATTTGTGTAGACAAAGGTTCGGTGCTCGGTTGTGGTAAATTTTGGTTGATTTATGGATTTTAGTTTATAAGTGTAAAGTGTAAATTGGAGAGACAGTTTTTTTCCGATTCTAGTGATATTTTAAGTATTCTTTAGAAGCCCTTATATTTCTTATCAATTATTTTTTTTATAGAGTCCAGTAGTTTAGTATCTGTGTGTTCTCATAGACTCAACGATTATGAAATCAATATGATCATCATCAGAAAATTCCTAAGAAAGCCTATGCTTAACACCATGAAAATATTATATTGAAACTACTTGAAATTAAAAAGTTATGAATCCCGTTTTCTTAAATTAGCTGTTTTAATTAATTAAATAAAAAAAAATAGGTACGAAAATGGAACGGTCTTGAACGGTGTCATAACATTAGATTCCAAAGTTCCCTCTGCCTGCCCTGCCATGTAAAAAGTTTTTAAAGCATTTAATTTCAAAGAAATATTTGATTCACAAAAAGCATTCTGCTCAAAAAATTTAAGTTATTCTAAAACGTGCTTAATGACGTGAATTAGAATTATATACTTTCTACCTTATTAGCTTTACGCTGTTCTTATTAAGAAAATACTCTTAGGTCACTACGTTCCCTACTCCCGAGAGACACAGAGACGTTGTGCCACTGGGACATATTTCCATTTGTGCTGTATCCCGAACATGGCAGGGTAAAGTCTAGTAAAGTCTTGCACATGGCAGGGTACATAAAAGGAACTTGGGTACCTAGTGGTAAGACACCACATTCTGTTCTCCACTTTCCGCCGAAGTCAAAGCATTGCATGTTGAGGAGCGAAACTCAATGCCGCGCTTTGCCTTGATACCGAAGCGAAGAAATGAAAATGTAAGATAAAATTCGTTTGAATAATTTACTTCTTCGAGTGTGGGATCGAACCCACAACCTATCTTTGACATACGCTTCAATCCCTGTGCCACGACAAGGCTTCATTTTTTTTCCTTACAAAATTAAAAAACAAAAAACAAAACCACAAATAATAATAAACCGCTAAAAGCATTGTAAAGCACATCACTATCAACGGGGGTCTATTATGCTTTATTGATAGAGAGCAGTGGCGATATCGTCGTTTTTTTTTTTTTTTTTTCAAAAATAAATAAAAGCCAAAATCTGTTTCGATTGACAAGTTAGTTCGCGATCGCCGGACGGAGTACGAATACATTAATATTTTTTTCGTTTCTCTTATTAAGATTGACAAGCGGGCATTCAATTTTGAATTTATTTAACTGGGAGACGTGTGATATTAAAATAGAACCCTACTCAAATTAATATATATTTTTTTCAGCTTCACGCTGTATCCCGCACTAGGCAGGGTAGACAGAGGGAACGGAAGTGAAACCTAGTGTTATGAGACTCCGTTCCACTTCCGTTCCCCACTTTCCGCCGAATTTGAGGCATTGCGTGTTGAGTGGCGGAACTCGACGCCGCTCTTTGCCTTCTTACCAGAGCGAAGAAATGAAGCATTAAATATTTAAATTGAAAATATTAAATATTGCCGCTGCGCCACGACAGACAGGCCTCAAATTAATAATGTCTGCTCTAAACAATATAATGAATGAAAATTTTAAAAGTTATATACTCATTATATCAGCTTCACGCTGTATCCCGCACATGTCAGGATAGGCAACGGGAACTTGGGAACCTAGTGTTACGACAATCCGTTTTTGTTTTCCGTCAATTTTAAGGCATGGATTGTCGAGTGGTGGAACTCACTTATCACTTTGCCTTGTAACCAGAGCGAAGAAATGAAAGCAATAAATAATTAAATTGAAAATATTACTTATAAATTCTTCATTTCGTCAAGTGGCGATCGAACTTATCGCCTATCGCGTTAAAATTCACATACTTGTGCCCCTGTGTGACGGCAGATCTCAAAGTATTTAACAAATCTGACACATTTTCTCCCATATTTATATACGTATTGTATAACACTTTAAAATTATACACACGACATAAGCCGACCTAAGAGGGTGTTCGAGGTAATCAAATTTCCTTAGAGTAAGCGTTTGGTCGTTATTAGACAAAAATCCGTCTCAGCATGTTAGGGGGCTTCCGGCCTTAATTACTGGTCAGTGAATTAAGCGAGTTGCGCCGAACAAGCAGTTTGTCGTGCGGGCGGAATAAGAAATCATTATAAGGGTTAATGTTGTATATTGTTTTTGAATTTTGCTTGAAATTAGTTTTCTTTTTTCGGTCTTTATTTGTCTTTATCCTGTATTCGGGTTATAGTAGGTTAGGTAGAGGGAACCTGGGTACCTAATGTTAAGGAAAGTTCCCGCTTAGATATTTTCGTTTTCTATTGTCCGCTGAATGAAGACATTGCGTGTTAAGTAGCGAAACTCAACGCCGCGGTTTGCCTTTGAAGCAAATTTCATTTATATAATCTAAAGTAAAAAACTCAGTGAAAAGTGGAGAACAGAACAGTGTGTTAATACAAGGTTCCCAAGTTCCCTCAAACTTGCCATGTATGGGATTAAGCGTGAAGCTGAAGGCAAAAAAAAAAAAAAACCAAATATAAATGTGTAACGTTAATATATTATAATATAACACAGTAAAAAGAACACATCTTCATCGTATACTTTCCTTATTCAAAGCAAATAAGAATTTGGCACGCGGTGTGCATGAGATAATGGCGCCCATCTGCGGCGCTTCGTTAGACTTTGCTGTAACTCAATTGTAGACGAGTGTCGAAATTATTTAATTTTGTTTATTGGTTTTTTTGTATAATAATTTGTGTATTTATTACTGCTATGTATAGTTTTTTTTTTCAGCTTGACGCTGTATCCCGCACGAGGCAGGGTAGGCAGAGGGTACCCGGGAACCTAGTGTTAAGACACTCCGTTCCACTTCCGTTCCCCACTTTCCGCCGAAATTGAGGCATTGCGTGTTGATCGGCGGAACTCAACGCCATGTATAGTAGAAAATGTAAAGGGTAACTCGGGAACCTAGTGTTAAGACACTCCGTTTTTAATAAGTCCCTCCTATTCCTAACTTTCTGAAATCTCGAGGCACTGCGTGTTTGGCACGAAGTTAACATAGGAAAAGAATGATGAAATATTTAATATTCTATTAGATATTTCATTACCTCGAGCGGAGATCGAACCCACTACCTATCGCATTTACAGTTTCAGAAAAAGTTAATTATCTATGCCGAATATAAGGCGATGCAAGTCAGTAATCACATCTTTGATTTTAGCGATTACTATACTTTTTAAAAATAATATTCATTTCATTTCACAAAACATAACGTAGAGTTTAATTACGATTGATACGATGATTAGAGACGCTATGCGCATCTCCAACTCCCTCTAGTCTACTGCAGGAGGTTTCTCTGTCCTAAAAGTGGGGCACGCTGAAGGCGACGGTGGCCCGTGAAGGGGCCTTTCACCGAGACATCGCAGTAGTATGCGCGAGCGATCCTGCAGCGTCTCTTATAGGTGAAGTGGGTCCGCCGGGTTTTAGTGGGTAGGATCAAATCTCTGATGAGTCCCACAGTAACGCTTGTCCGTAAGGAACGTACTTGCGCTCTGCCTAAATGAAAAAAAAAAAAAAAAAAAGAGTTTAATTACACCGTTAGACCAATTGTCTGGACGAATTAGGGTACAGAATTTGTGTTAATTCCAAGTTCCCTCTAGGTACATGAAAAATGGAACTCACACTCTACTGAGTACGTAAGAAATATAATGTTACGTAAATAATAGATATACATTTTTAATATTAAGTAATATTTGTTCATACATTTATTTCCCAAGCTTTCTATTTCTCAACACTTAATCAAATTACAAAAAAAAAAAAAAACAATAGCTTCCATCGCATCCGTGTTGTAATGTCAGAAATTACTTTCATGACTTTTATTAACGACGTATTGTTCTATGACAGTCGTTTAATATAAAAAATATACATATTTAACTATGATTTACATACTTGGGGGGCTGGTGTACCGCAGTGGTACAAGCGTGGGACTGTAAACACGACTGGTCGGGAGTTCGATCCCTACGTGAGGAAATTTAATTTATAAATTTTTACGCTCCGGTAATAAAGTAATGCGTATCAGTTAGTTCCGCCACTTAACGTGTAATGCGTCGGAATTTGGCAGAAAGTGAGAAACAGGGCGGAGTGTTTTAATATTATGCTCTCTCTTTAACAGCCATTATTAGAAAATAGATAATTTTTCGATTGTATATAATGATGCCTTGATGAATTGATAAACGTATTAAAATGTATATCAAATAGCGGTATATCAAACTAATAAACCTAATTATGTAAGTGTTTGGGGTTGAAATTTAACTCGGGGAGATGAACAAAAGGACAAATCTCTCCATCTCAAGCTCTTAATGGAAGAAGATAGGTGCTATAGGTTTGACTTGTTTGTTTGTCGGTCTATATGTCTGACTGTGGCACTGTAGCTCCTGAATGAATGAACCGATTTAAAAACACGATCAGCAAGTTAAGAGGTAAAAGCACTTTGCTGAGATGAGATAGTGATTTTCTGGCCCAAAAAATACAAATTGTATAAAATTTTAAGCTTTTTTGTTAACAGCTAGTGCAGTAGATATCCTGTATGGTATTTCAAGAGGACTGACCGTCTCGTGGGCAATTGGCAGAGAAATTCTTAACCGCTTTTCTTTGTATTAGGTACTAGAAGTTCTAATAACTTAGTTAGCCTTTGCTTGATTTCTTTTGTGATAGTCACGTCATTACAGGTGACCTGTCATGGCTCATTTACGTAATTGTAAACGTGACAGGCTGTATGGGCTCGATTCCTACTGGAGAAAATCAAAGATTTAATATTTTAATTTTTCTCGCTCTGAAACTGAAGTAAAATAAAGCATTAAGCTATATCATCCACCACGTAATGCCTCAATTCACGGAGGATTTCAGGAGAGACGGAGAGAGAACGGAACGGTTTTATCGGGAACAGAGGTTTTATAACTGAGTTCCCAAGTTTTCTCTGTCTACCTCTCTATGAGCGTGATACAGCGTGTTTTGGGTCAATAAATAGTTAAATCAATCTTTAACAAGCACTTCCAGCAATACATTTTATAGGTCAATCTTCTAAATATACGGTTTTTGTATTCTTAAAGAACTTTTCTTGAGATCCAAGAAAAGCTTTTATAGAGAGAACAGATCGTGCGATAGCACTTTCTCGTGCAACATATGTATGTATGTATAATTATAACAACAGTTAATTATATAAAAGAAATAAGTATGTATTATAATTGTTTTCTTTAACTTTAAATCGCTATATATCCTAAACGGTAATTTAAAATAAAAAATGATAAAGAAATCCTTATAATCATTTTCAAATACCTGTTGAAGAATAACCCACTTGACGGACATCTATGATTTTTTTAACAATATGGCAGCCAGTTTTCGCTATAGTGATGATTTTCTTACTGTCATATACTTAATCACACTTACAAGGTTAAGCAGAATGGTGAAAGAAATATCAAAATTGGCCCAGATACTTGGTTCTACAACATCACATATATACATAGGTTGATAAAAAACACTTCCCTCTTTTGTGTCGCGCAGTCGGGCAGAAAGCGGAGTGTCTTATCACGAAACTCTCCTCCACAGACAAAACAACTTAAAAAAAATCCATAAAAAAAGTGAATTATACTTGAAATTCAAAGCTCACGCGACAGTGTCAGATGCAGTACGACCGCGATACCCGCGCTCGCCTGCGGCGGTTATCGCATACATCAATGGGCTTTATGCTCGTTTTGTGGTTAGTATACGACAGGGATGCCAAAAGTTTGCGAGTTACGGCCTTTTTTTGTGTTTGTTTGTTGTCACTTATATTATATGTCGGTCATAAAAAATAGAAATCCGAGAGGCCTCGGGAAAAGCGGCAGAGTTAGTCACTGAATGGTTGTGAATTCGATTTCTGCTCAAGATAATTTTCTTTTTAGCTTCACGCTGTATCCCGCACGAGGAAGATAGTGTTAAGACATTCCGTTCCACTTTCGTTTCACCGTTTTCGCCGAATTTGAGTCATTGCGTGTTGGTTGGGGAAACTCAACACCGCGCTTTGCCTTATTACCAGAGCGAAGAAATGAAACGTTAAATATTTAAATTGAAAATATTAAATATTTCATATCCTCGACTGGGGATCAAACCCAGAACCTATCGGTTACAGTCACATGCTTGTACCGCTGCGCCACAACAGGCATAATTAGCCAGGATAATTACGTGTTTCCATTTCTTACTTTTGGTAATAATGTGTGGCGTTGAGTTTTTCTACTTTCTATGCAATGTCTCATAAATTGAAGAGTGTGAAACAATATATCTTACCTCTAGTTTCCCTTTGCTTGCCATACTTGCCTGCTATACAGATAGCTGGTTGAGAGGTCGGTCTTTGTTAAGATCTGAAAGATATATTTCAAAATAAATTACGTACAAGTGATTGCTATAGTCAGTATACTTTATGTAGGTATATAAGTAATGCATATTAATTAACTAAGTATTAAGACTCCCTGTTCCAATTACTTCCGTTTTTCAATTTCCGCCAAATTTGAAGGCATTGTATGTTAAGTGGCGAAAATCAGCACATGCTTTGTTGCCAGAGCGAAGAAACAAAAAAAATATTTAAATAAAAATATATAATATTTCTCGAGTGGTGCTCGCATCTGGTTTTATCGATGAAATTGCGTTGAATAAAAGAAAAAAATATTAAAAAATATCCTTAAATATTGTGTACGTATGTTTGCAGTCAAACACCATTAGTAAGACATTATAGCCTCATTTTATATTATGTCTTCCAAAAAATATGAAATTTTGCTAACATTATATATATGAATGTTTGAGAGTATGAATATTTGTTCCACTTTGACTCAAAAATTACTCAATGGACTAAGAAGATTTTTTAAAGTAACATAACTTATTTATCAGAACACTATAAAAAAATAACAATAATTACAAGCGGGCGAAGCCGCGTCAGTGTCGCTAGATAATTTAAATAAAAAAAAACTCTTAGACAAATCAGTAGTACCCACAAACACACGTGTACCAAAGAACGTATATCATATTAGCTCGCTAATTGAATAAAAAGAAAATGTTTTACAGAACAGCAGTTCTATGTACGTAGCCCCGGGTGAAGTATAATTATTGTTTTACTTTGAAGCCGTTTCTTTTGTTGCCTCTCCTATTACTGGATTGTCTTTAACATAAATTCTTATCGTCATTGTATGTTTGACCACGGCATTGTGGAGTTGGGAATATTTTATTTCAGAATAATTTAAAAAAAAAAAACGATTTTGTTTCAATTTAAATATTAACCGACTGCCTAAAAAAAGAGTATTAGTTATTAACCGTCATAGTGAAAATAAGTGTGTTATAAATTTGATCTTTTTGTGTGGATTTATGTCGCGTATAGCAGTAATTTTTAGCTATGTTACTTTGCTAATGACGGAGTGATTTTTTTTCTACTGCAGGTTTTCTTTTTCATCTATTTTTTTTTAATTCTTCATTGGAATTGGAATACCAATGGTGTTTAAGGAAAAAATAGATGAGAATTGTGTCTATGTATATTTTAATATATGAAACAAAAACTTTGTACCTCATTGTACGAAAACTGTGCGGATGGAAGAGTATGAAATTTATAGAAAATGAACTCATTCTAAGTGTTATATTTTTAAATGCTATAAAATTCTGACGCCATCGTGGCGCAGCAGTAGAAGTGTGACTGTAAATGGTTATGAATTCGATTTCTAGCGCGGCGTTAAGTTTCGCCAATTTACATGCCTCAAATTCCGCGGAAGTGGCGAACGGAAGTGGAATGGAGTGTCTTAACACTAGGTTTCTAAGTTCCCTCTGCCTACCCAGACGTGTGCGGGATACAGCATGAAGCTGAATTCATTTGAGTTCTTCGCCTTACTATGGTAAAGAAGCGTTGAGTTCCGTCAATGACTCAAGAATTGAGAACAGATTTACTTACTTTCACTAAAAATTAAATACTAACAACGGCACACTATACAAAGAGACAAACAAAACAAAATAAAAAAAAAACAAGCAAAATCAGTCTCCAATACTAGTATTGCAGATATAACAATAATATAAGAACAAAATTGATACCAAATAACTTAATACAAACACAGATAAATTATTATTATCTATATATTAATAAGACAAATGACATACAAAATATATATAAATAATAAATAACATATAAATTAATTAACATGAATACGGGTATATATGAAGGGCGAGCTAATTTAAATACCAAAAAGCTTGCAAGGTTAAAGCGCCAATGATTGTACTGACATCTCATTAGCTTAGCGAGAACAGTGCGCCTCGGGCACTATAAATGAACTTTAGGTTGTAGGCGCTAGCGTTTTTTATTTTGAGCGAATATGATGAGTGATATGAAATAAGTTTGATATTTTTTTTAAAATATAATGTTAAATAAATGTGACATGTCGTGATGCAGGAGCACAACAACTGTAAACGTGATATATAGGTTTTGCAAATTAAATAATTATTAATTAAAAAATATATAATCAATATTAAAATAATATAATTAATATTTACGATTTCGACAACGAGAAAATGCGAAATATATAAAAAATATTAGTTTCTAATATTAGTTTCTTCTTTCTTTCTTTCTGCAAGGGCGCGACTATAAACGCGACAGTTTCTAAAATCGATGCTATACGAGGGAATAAAATATTTAACAACGGAAAGCGTGTTATAGAATTCCTCCAGCCAGTCTACATGCAATGCCTCCAGTTGGAAAAAAATGTCTCTGTCTACCTTGCCATATATAGAATACAGGATGAGACTAAATCTTAATATTTTCATACGTTATCATTAATTTTTATCAGTCCATTACTTGGACCATGTCATAAGGTAGACCGTAGAGTACACCACATATATTTTTGCCGATCAAAGGAGCGATGTGGGTGACGTGCTTTTGAACAGATAATCAAATTAGCAGAGCTTCCTTTTGCCTGTGAAAAATGTGTCTATCAGTTTACTGTACTGTACCGTACCGAACTGTTCTGTACTGTACGCTAGTTGTACGATGTTTTGTTTGATCACTCATTTGCTTTGTTAATGGATTCCGCTTGGGGCGCTTAAAATTGAAATACATTTTAAAAATTCGATGTACATAGATAGGTTAACTTTGTTTCGCTTATTGGGTAAACTTTGTTTCGCTTATTGGGTTTCGCTTATTATATAAACTTGTTTGTGGAATTTGTTTGTTCGTGATTAGTGAATGGTTTTTTGTTTGATCTTTATGATTGCATGATATTTTTTTTACAATTTAATAATATTTATTAACTCACTTTTTATGAAATTATTGTATATGTTACTTTTTTAACTTCGCGTTGGCAAGTAGGTAGTAAGTGGGCAGAATAAACCCAATTTTAAGACGCTTAATTCCTCAAACTAAACGGCGTTTGATTGAGTCAGAATCGTATTCACTACCGTCACGTTGACAGTCAAACACTGTGCCACTGTTCAAAACCTCTATATTGTTTATATTATATTAAAATCAAAGCAAACAGCCCTGCATCCAATCACAGCCCCCTTCAGCTCTAAATTTTGTTACTTTACTGATTTAATGACGTCACACGACGCCCTCTATCGAATGTCAACTTAGATCGTTTAATCTGTCTTTCCAACTAAAGACCTTAACTAAGCCAAGCGTACAGTTAAATTTGAACCTTACTGACTTAAAATATGGTTTAATTTTCTACTATCTTTAAGAGAATATATTACAGTTCAGAACAAACTTTTCAACGCATAGGTTAGATATTTGAGTCACGAATCCATTTTATGACTAATTCCATAACTTTGTATGTGAATTTGGGATCAGGTATGGTGCTAGTAGTGTTTACTGTGTCATATCTTTGTCAAATCTCCTTGGAATAGGCCTAAGGGATTTAGTTTAATAGCTATCGTCGGGCTGAATCGTAATTGCTATTTACTTTTTAAAGTAACTGCTAATATTTTATATGAAAATGCTGACGTGGTGTTGTGAAATGTGAAACGTTGTTCATAAAGAGTTGCTATAGCGGAACACATACTTGCTTAGATAACGTATGAAAATTGGAACGTAATGGGATTTCAACTCGCGATTCTTAAGAGAGATGCAAGTTCAAATTCAAGAAAAAGAAAAGAGTTAATTTTTCTAAATACAATTAATATGTTTTATAGATTCATGCCTTATCCCGCTTATAGCAGGGTAAGAATATTGGACCCAGTGTCAAAGCACTGAGTTCTTTGCTTAATAATTGTGATGAGGATGAAGGATATGTTTGTATTATAAACTAGCAACCCGCCTGGGGCTTCGCCCGCTTGAATTACATTATTTAATTTACTTTTCTAAGTTAATTTCTTGTTCAAATAACATTATTACTTTTAAGACAATTTCCATACACTAAAAACTAAAATTTCAGCTAAGTAAAGAATAAAATTATAGAACTAATTATTTTAATATGGCGTAACTTTAAAAAACGAAATATTGAAAGAATAATTCCGAAATATTATAGTAAAAACTGCATTTGATATGGTTTGGTTTTTAAAAATTACTAATACACAGACAAACAGATATATTTTTTGGTCCTATAGATTTTTTAATCTTCCATCAATATCTTCCATGTGCTGACAGTGATCAGTTACAGATTTACTATATGTATAGATAGATATACACTATAATAATCTTCATAGTGATATATTGATAGACGACGATCCAGGAAATTTAAGACGGAAATACTTTTGTGTGTAATTTTTCTTCTTTTTAACTAACTTCTATATAAAAAATGTGATATCAATAAAATATTTTTAATTTATTATTTATTAGGTGCATCACAGGTGAGTGATGAAAGAATGGGAAAAATAATTAAAAAGCAAAAGTGAATTGACTCGATATTTGAAAATACAGTACTTACGATAATGAAGGAAGGTCACGTAAAAGCATGAGGACCCCACGTAGGGCAAGTATGAAATGGTTGATGTCAGTAGGCAAGGTGAAAGAGGTGAACGGGGACCCTAGTTTTTGGCTCACTTTTCCAGAATACCCCGCTACAGATACAGCACTGATACATCGTGAACGTAAGTAAGTAGGGCTATCCAACCATCTGGTTCCCTCTGTCTTCTCTTCCATTTTCGGGATACAGCGTGAAGCTAAGAATAGGAAAAAGTCATTGTATTAAACACTAAATCATAGAAATATCAACGATTCAACTGATTCAATAAGCTTTATATAATTTAACATACCTTTTGCGTTATTAAATGGAAGTTATGTAATTAACGAGTTTTATGAATGAGAGTAAAATTGTTAACTTATTTTTTTATGTAAGTATGAAGTATATTAAGCAATATGTTATAACTGTAGACTTAAAGAAAAAATATAGTTTTTTTAAACAGACAAATTTATCGAAACAGAGGCGCGGCGTTGAGTTACGGAACACAAAATTAATAAAATCTTAACGATGAACACAAAATTAATAAAATCTTAACGATTTCTGAAAGATAAATTAAGAAACACTAATAAACAGACTGTGCTTTTGAGAGGCGTGGCGAGCTTTGTTACTTTATACGGAATCTTAAGTCCCGGAAAGTAGAGAACAGATTATTTTATATTTGCTATCGAAAAAAAATATATATTGGAACTGTAGTTATAATTCAATCATGCAATGAAGAATTCAGTTGAAAGGGTTTGGAATAAAGCGCGAAGCCAAAATTTAAAATATTGAGGCCTATCGAGAAGCAGCGTCGCAAGTATGAAACTGTGATCGACAAGATTATGGGTTCAATGCCCACTTGAGGACATTAAATATTTCATATTTTCAACATAAATATAAACTAAAGGAAATAAAGTCATTTATCATCATTTGAATATTCATATAGTAATTAATTTCCTATGAATATACAAAATCTCTCATAAACTAATAAAATACTTATAAACAATCATATCAAGACTATCTATCCATCTGGTTCCTTCTGCCTACCCTGCTATGCAGAATGAATACAGCGTTAAGTTAAAAAAAGAAAAAAAAACACTATTCGTTTTGATGTTGACTTAAAAAAAAAAGATTTAATTTCTTCAATAATGTATGTGGGGTGAATCCATGAATTATTAGAGGAAACTGGCGGAATATATTCTGCTTAGATATTTAATAACCTGTCAATTATCATTGATGTTTTTTTTTTAATTACGTTTATAACTTCTTATTGCTAGATTTATAATAAGATAAAAAGTGCCGGTCAAGTGCGAGTTAGATTCAATCACCAATAGTTCAGTAGAAATATATTTTTTTGACACAGGAAATTTGGGAAACTAGTGTTAAGACACTCCATTTTCCAACTTCCGTTGAATTTGAGACATTGCATGTTGAGTGGCGGAACTCAACGCTGCGTTTGCCTTGTTTGCCAGAACGAAGGAATAAAAACATGAATAAAAAGTATGAATCTGTAAATATATTTTACTAAAAAAATGTTTCGCTAAGCTTTTTATGCCAATTCTATCCAGGAACTGGTGATAAATTTTCAGACATTCAAAAAATGATGCATGTAACTTCTTATTTTTGAAAAATATATTTGAATTTAAATAGGAACTAGGTACATTTTGTAAAAAACAAATTAAAACAAGCGGGCGTTTGCTCTAAAGTTCTACGGAATTATATATATATATATATATATATATATATATATATATATATATATATATATATATATATATATATATATATATATATATATATATATATATATATATATATATATATATATATATATATATATATATATATATATATATATATTTTTTTTTTTTTTTTTTTTTTCCATAGACCGATAAACAGACAAACGGACGACAAACAATAATCCTAATAGGATTACGCTTTTCCCTTTACCTTACGGAACCCTAAAGACGAACAAGTCGAGTATGTAAGTCGTATTGTATAACAAATTCCACTAATGTACATATATAGTACATTTCGCATTATTTGAGATATCATTTCCTTTCACTTGCTGTAATTTGGTTATTACTTGACCGGTTTAACTAAAGCCATGTGTTCACTGCTAATAGTGTACTTTGTTTTATTTTAGCAAATATTATATTAAGTAAATATTTTTTTTTAGTTTCACGCTGAATTCCGCAAAACAGGGTGAGCAGAGGGTGGGATAGCGCTAAAACACTCCGTTCTGGTTAACACGTTTCTGCCCTTTATTATGTCTCCTTTTTCAGATGTACTTGAGGCATTGCATGTTGATTCTCAGAGAAAATAATATCTGTACGCTACCCTTTTGCCTTGTTATGAGAGCGAAGAAACGAAAATATTGTATATTTTATTGTCTCAAGTAAAAATGAACCCAAAACTTATCGCATAAGTCGCACGCTTGTGCCACTGCGCCACAATAGACCTTTTCTAACAACACTTACAAAAAACTATTTTATATAACAATCTACACATTACAATAATAGCTGTACTTGATAATATTTATAATAATGATCTCGATGATTGTAATCTACTCGCGGACGCAACAAAGTTACCGTTACATTTGTTTTAACTTTTAACCTTTGAAAACTCCTTTCATTTTGCTTTCTAAAGCGGAGTACGTAAGTTTGTTATGTTTGTACGTTTTATGCGTAATTAACTTTTTTTTTCAAAGATGATAGTTATATAGAAAACAGCTGTTGCTTGTAAATGTATGCCGCATGGGAATCTATTGTATGACACTCAGTTCCCGTTAAGTCCTCCTTTTCCCATATTTCACTAGATTTTGAAGGTATTGCGTGGTGAGTGTCGTAACTCAACGCCGCAGCTTATCTCGTAATAAAAGTGTAGAAGTTAAAATATTAAACATTTAATATCTTTGAGTGGAGATCGAATCTTCAACCTGCCGTATTCACAGCGGCAGGCCGTTATGCCGTTAATTTCTCTGCAGCACTGTGAGACTTACAGTAAAACGGTCCTTATATTCTCGTTCCAATAGAAATTTCGGGATCTTCTCCCAGTACTCCCTACACATCCTAAACTACTTAGTTAAGTTACCAAACTTTATCTTTTAAAATACAGCTGTTTCATTTCTGTGTTTTTTGTCTGTTCTGTTATCTATTT
This sequence comes from Eueides isabella, assembly GCA_019049475.1. Lineage (NCBI taxonomy): Eukaryota > Metazoa > Arthropoda > Insecta > Lepidoptera > Nymphalidae > Eueides > Eueides isabella. The sequence goes on along the minus strand of CM032391.1, from coordinate 2,440,947 downwards.
TTTAATCTATGGATTTTAGATGTTCCAATTAAGTAAAGAATACGTTGAAGGTTCTTTAGTGAAATATAAAAAAAATATTATTTAAAAGATTTAATCGACCATATAGAAAAGGGAGTGCTAACTATATGCGTTGTTTGTCAGTCAGTCATTGACAGAAGAGTTTTATTATCAATAGTTATATTATTTCAATGTATCCCGCTTAATAGGCAAAGGTCTAATAGTATACTCTGTTTTCATTAAGATATTTCACTTCCCCACATTCTATCGGCTTCTAGTATTGTGTTTCGAGCGGCGGAACTCAACGCCGCCGCCTTGTCTCGTTACCAGAGCGAGGAATTGAAAAGAATAAATAAATTTGTCTCGCATAGGAATCGAACCTGTCTCGTTTAGAGTCGCTCGCTTGCATCCCGGGGCTATTGGTTATATATGTACATACAGTATCTATATCAAGTGTAATTGTCTTATAATGGCACCAACGTATGCGGAATCCGCGTAAATATGACGCTCCTAATGAAACGCACGAACGCGAATTAAAACCTAATTAATTAATTCAAATTAAATCGTTTAATGAAAACCTTTATCCGCACATGCCGGGAACACACTGCCAATTTATTCCCCATACAGTTACATTACATATAATTTTGCGAAATCTTCTGATTGCGTTCAGTATAAGCTTTTGCAGTAACTTTGCTGGTGTTTTTTCAGGTTTTCCCTACATTTCTTACATAGAAGGATAGGCAGAGGAAACTTAGGAACCTAGTCTTGAGACATTTCGCGTTGAGCAGCGAAGCTCAACGCTGTTTTCCATCTTTAACAGAGCCTTACTCTGGTAATGGATAATATTTTTTTGTAATTTTTTTGACTGGCGATCGAACCCACAGTCTGTCACGTTTACAGTATCCCTGCACCAAGTTTGTCGGTAAGGCGTATAAAGTATATTTCGAGATATAGAATTACGCAAAGTGCACTACCAAAATGTTAAAGAATGAATTAGAGCATTATTAGCCTTTCTATTGTTATATTGGTTTGTAACTTTTAAATATCATACGAAATATCAAACTCGATATATATATATATATATATATATATATATATATATATATATATATATATATATATATATATATATATATATATATATATATATATATATATATATATATATATATATATATATATATATATATATATATATATATATATATATATATATATATATATATATATATATATGTATATATATATATGTGTTCGTATATGTGTTTGTATGTATGCATATGTAAATATGTTTATGTATAAATATGTATATATAATTTCTATTCTATAACATGCACATTTTTTTAAAGTATTTATATATCACAATATTATTATTAATTTTGTTACTCTTTACATTCCACCCTACCACCTACCTGTTGATTTTAATACTGATAACTTTTCGTCCTAAAAGTTATCTGGAAGAGAAGGCTATTTAGCCATAAGATCACCGTTTATACATTGTCTCTCATAACTAAATAAATCTCTGTAAGCTTATTACATATAAGGTGTACAAATAAAGTTATTTAAAAAATTTAAAAACGAGTTGAAGAGTAATAATTTATATTAGGACAGTATTTAACACATTTGTAACGCTTACATCAACATTTAGATTGTCAGATAAGAATATTAACTAACCGCAGATTCAACAAATGTGAGAAGACGAGGTCAAGCTTTTTATTTTGTTATATTTTTTTTGTTAATGATAATTGTGTATAATATTTTACAATTATTTCTAAATTTTAAGAAACGTTTCGTGTCGCAGAGGCTTAGTGTGCTACTGTATACACGACTGATCATGGATTTGATTACGATGAGGTTCAAAGCGCAATCCTACTCGAGGAAATTAAATATTTGATATTTTAATTTAATTTTTTAACAAGACGACGCACAGCGTTGAGTTTCGCGATTCAACAAAATTTCGCAATAAATTACAAATATAGGGTATCATAACACTAGACTCGAAAGTTTCCTCTGCCTACCCTGCTAAGTGCTGGGGCGTGAATATATGTAAAAATAATAAATAGAAATATTTTTTAAAAAATTATCTAATCATATCACGAAGCGCCAAGTTCCATTACTGAACAATCCCAGGTGCATGGGCAGCAGAGTGTCTTCACACTTCCCAAGTACTCTGTGTCTATACTGCCATAGAAAAAAACTACGCAATAGTAACATATTTAAAATGATTATATCATAACATGAATTGTTAGGACATTCAGTGGTAACGCAAGAATAATGATAAAACAACAAAATTTATATACAAATTATTAACATAAAACCACCATAAATATGCACTGAATGATTTTTTTAAAGATCATCGACCCACTAGTCAGTGTGTCAATGGCACAAACTCTTGTGAATTGACAATTTCATATTGTAATACATAAGTTAACATTCATAGTACAAGTAAAAAGTTAGAAATTATATTTAAGTCAAGAGAGAGAAGCGGAATTTTTTGTACAGATCCTTTACGATTTTTTCGGCTTAGTAGATTAGGTAAAGAAGAATTAGTGGTAAGATACTCCGTTCTCTGTTTTGATATTATTTTCGAGACATTTTAAGTGGTGAAACTCAGGGCCGTGGTTGAACTTATATAGAAGCGAGAAAATTAAAATAATTTTGGCGTTGTTATATGCCACTGCAGTAAAATGTACTCGAAAATTTCATATTTTTTTCTAAGTTTCAAAAGAAAGAGAGAGCCTGGGAACTTAGTGCTAGTACATGCCGCTCTTATTAGGAATTTCTGTTATCTACAGCTTTTGGAGTGGCGGAACAACGCCGCGTTTTGTCTCATTACCAGAGTGATAACAATATGAAAATATTAAATATTCACTTCCTCTAGGGGATTGCACCTATAATCTGTCGTGTTTATACTCGCACACTTGTGCTCTTATGATACGGAAGGCCGCGTTAGTTGTTTTCTTATTAAAGTGATGTTTGATTAAGAATTATTGACGTCTTTATATGTCATATATAGTCAAAGTGGATAAAATTACGTCACTCAATACAAAATTGACGAAGAATGGGGAACGAAAGTATCTTAGGGGAACGGAGTATCTTAAGTCTAGGTACCCAAGTTCCTTCTGGCTACCCTGATACGTTCCGAAAAAAAAAATTTCGAAAAAAAACTATAATACAAAACGCTCTTAACTTAAACCACAAGTAAATCAGCTCAATATAACACTTGCGTAAGTGTAAGTGTAAATGTACATAATATATACGTATTGTGTCACTGTTAGGTAATCTCAGCTCAGTCGGGTGTGGTGGGTAACGTTACTTTATACTTTAAAGTCTTTATGCGGTCTAAATAGTAATGGCTTACTTATGTTGATCCTACTAATATTGTATATGTGAAAGTTTGTGAGTATAGATGTTTGTTCCATTTTCACAAAAAAACTACTGAACCGATTTGGATGGAACTTTAAAGTAGTGTAAATTATGTATCTTATTGACACATAGGCGATTGATGTAAAGATTTTGTTTACTTTATTTTTATATAACAAGAGAAGTGATTGATGTGAGATTCTCATTTTGTAAATATTGTAAATACAAAAATAAAAAAAAATAGTAGAAAAGATTGAGCCATAGTAACCATAATATTAATGTTATTAATTTAAATGTAAACTAATCAGTTTCTTAGGGACCGAAATATTTAATGTTTTATTATCATTGCTCTAGTAAAAAGTTATAAATATTCGCATATTTATAGCTTATTATGAACAGGAGAAGTAATTAATAATATCATTCTCTTGCACTAGTGTCTTGGTAAAGCGCAGCTTAGAGCTCTACCACTCAGTACTTTATATGCCCAGAATTCGTCGGAAAGTGGAGAATGGCAACTTCTTAATGAGAATGTCTTGGCCAGGTTCCCTTTACGTACGGTGCCGTACACGAGATACATCGTGAAGATAAAATAATCGATTAAAGAATATCAAAAATGTAGAAAAAACTCCAATTTTATTCTCTTATACGAAAAATGACTTGTACGAATTGCAAACTAGTTCAGGTTAATGAAATTGCAACAAAAACTGTATAAAAACCTCATATATCCTCATATATAAGTTTGACCATTTTGGGTAATCGTTACGAAAGATATATGCGAAATACGCAAAAACTTGAATGAACAATGCCTTTAATATATATTTTTTTAGCTTCACGCTGTATCCCGCGTCAACTTATGGCTTCAAAATCACTCGAGGAAGTAAAATATTTTATATTTTCATTTCCTCAGGGCAGGTTAGCTGAAGAGAATTTAGGGTACCTCTAAGATACTTTGTTTATTATATAGAGGCGGAACTTAACACCGGGCTTTGCCTAGCGTAGCGAAGAAATTAATATTTCTCTCGAAAAATATTATACGAATATATTTATCATCGAAATTGCCTTCATTTTCATAAAGTCAATCTGTTATAATAGTTAATGAATTAAAATCATTATTTAAGAGAAATTTTATATTCAAAATAATAGTCATTTGACTTTTTACATATAATTTGGTAAAAGTTAATAAAAATTTTACAACTGAACCCCTGATACCACAGTTCAGTGGAACAAACACGCTTGAGTTTGTTCTGCAAGCGTGAGACTATAAACGTAACAGGTAGTGAGTTCCATTCCTACCCTGGGAAATAATATATTTTATATTTTCATTTTCATTCTTACAACGAGGCAAAGCCTTCAAATTCAGCTTAATAGCTTAACACGTGATACCTCCAGAAAGCGGTAGAACGTGAGCAATGGAAGTATCATAAGGTTATCAGGTCCTATCTGCCTTTTCACAACAAATCTTATCGTATTTGCAGTCGCACACTTACACTCCTTTGCCACAAAATGCTCCAATATGTTTAATACCGAGTTTAATTAGAGCTCCACATTTTGTAACGCACAATCTACTGATCTCAGACCAAAATGATTGCAAAATTAGTAACAAGGCTGCTACTTCGCTAAGCTTCGATGTACCAACTGATGACTCATCTGAGAAACGCGTGACAGTATTTATTATAATATATAGACTTGAGGCCTGTCGTGGCATGGCACAGGCATCCGACAGTAAGCACGACAGGTTGTGGGTTCGATCCCCAGTCAAAAAAAATATATATTTAATATTATTATTTCTTCTATCTGGTAGCAAGGCAAAGCGTTGATGACACGGACTGACTTATATTCTGTGGAAAGTGGGGAACGAAATTGTCTTAATAGTAACGGAGTTTCTTAACACTAGGTTCCCCAAGTTCCCTCTGCCTACCAGGCCATGTACCGGGTACATTTCCAGAAAAAATAGTCATTAATAAACATAACTCTGTATTATTGAATTGTTGAAAATAAATTTTAGAAGAACAGTGAATCACAAAAATTATAATAAACCAGCTAATAAAAACACGGGACGAAAAGAAAATATTCCTTAGAAAATGTAATTCAAAATTATGAGCATTTACCAATTATATAGGAAAAAAAAAAGTTTAAAACATGCAAACGTCATAAGTCCTTGAAATTAAAATTGCGGGCACTAACCAAGAAAAAAATAAAAAAAACAGTTTTAACTTCGCGCTGTATTCCAAATATAAAGTAAACAAAAGTTCACCTATTCCCCAGTGTCCGTCCAATTTAACACCATTGTGTATTAAATGGCGGAGCTTAACGCCGCGCAGTGTCTCTTTACTTGAACGAGGAACAATAATTCGTTCCTCATGCTCCACTTGTATTTATACATAGTTATTCCGGATTCATGACGGCCAATATATATGCCGCTTCAAGCCTTTTTGCCTTTGGATAATCCATTGACACTCCCACTTGATATTTAATTTTATAAAAAAATCAAGAATGCAATAGAAAGTGCTTATGAAGAGAGCCTCTGTATTTACTAAAGCTATAGATATAATTCTATAATATATGAATTACGAAATGATTTCCGCCAATTATAAGTTATTGATATGCTTTCACTTTGCATGTGTGGCCTTTCTGTATGTTTCTCCTTTCTCTATGGTTTTGATAAAAAAATTATATACTTCTCTAATAATTTCATATTACGTACGTTTTTGAAATTAAATTTAAAGAAGAAAAGCTTTACGGGTATTTTAGAGGATATTGTGGTGATATAAATTTGGGAGTAGTGGTTTCGATTTCTGTTTGAGGGAATATTTAAAATTAAACTTTACGTTGTATCACTCATGTAACAAGATAGGCAGTGGGAACCTGGAACCTAGTATTAAGACACTCTGTTCCCATTACAGCACTTCCGTTCCCTATATACCACTGAGTTTTTGAAGTTATGAGTAGCAGAATTCAACGCCGCGCTTTGTTTCATTATCAGAGCAAAGAAATTTTTTTTCTTTCTTTTTTTTTTTTTTTCAGCTTCACGCTGTATCCCGCACTAGGCAGGGTAGGCAGAGGGAACGGAAGTGAAACCTAGTGTTATGACACTCCGTTCCACTTCCGTTCCCCACTTTCCGCCGAATTTAAGGCATTGCGTGTTGAGTGGCGGAACTCAACGCCGCGCTTTGCCTTATTACCAGAGCGACGAAATGAAACATAAAATATTTAAATTGAAAATATTTAATATTTCATTTCCTCGACTGGGGATCGAACCCAGAACCTATCGGTTACAGTCACACTCTTGTGCCGCTGCGCCACGACAGGAGCAAAGAAATTAAAATATATTTCTCTTTTCCCCGTCTAGAAATTGAAGCCACAACCATCGTAAAGTCACACGATTGTATTTCTGTGCCACTACTAGCCTCTAGATTTGAACCCAGTACAACTTTGTACAATCACACAAGTCCTCACTGTGCCATAATGACATCAATAAAGGTAATGAAGACATCAAATTTTCGCAACCGTCTCGTTGGAAGTGATAGGCGAGTCTAATTTATATGATGCTGTAATATATGTTTTTATTCTTGTTTCTCTTTCAACATTCAGCGTAATAAAAATATTAAAATTAATGTATTTTAACCCGCGCTCCCATTCAGAAACTGATTATCATACCAGGTTCCCAGGTTCCCTCTGCCTACCTCGCTCTGTGCAGGACTTGGCTTAAAATTTGAAAAAAAAAGAAAAAACAAAATTGACACATTTTGGCCGAGAACTTGAAAAAATTATGAAACGGAACTCTATATATTACTATAATCTGTTCAATTAGAACTGAAAAATTTCATTAATCCATAGACCACTAATAGGAATGGATTTATTTATTTTGAACGAATGATTTTGAAATAATATTTTGTAACCTATTACTTACTATGTGAATTTCGTTAAAAATAGCGGCGTTGAGTTCCGCGATTGCGTGTTCCAAAAATGAGAAACGTTTAAATTATTACGTATTATAATATAGACACCTCGATAAAAGGCCAAAAAAAGTTGATTTGAAACAATACTTCCTGAGATTAGTGCACTTAGCCAAGCAAACTCTTTACTTAATTTAATATTAGATACTATTTATTATATCAGTTTAATGTCTATTTTATAATGTCATATTGCGATCGCTCTAGTTTACACTGGCATTAAAAATACATAAAGTTTTATATCTTTAGTCGATATGAAAGAGTGGTTTGAAATTTTTTTATATTACTTTCACAAGATTGTAAAAACATTTTTATAGTGCAATTGATATACAAAATTAGTAACTTTGCCGTTCAAATCTCATATTGTTTTCAATTTTTTTCACATATTTACATATAAAATCTGCCTCTATTAATCAAGCTAGAGAAGAAAGCGTTTTAAATCTACTTATTTGAACATTTCAACTCTTTAAGGGTCGACCGTTACAGGACCTAGCTGCCAGTATGACCTGCGTTGAACCTTTGCACATGCAACTAATATTTTGTCAACATGGGTAAACAATGAAAAATACTAAATTTGAAACTTAAAATCTAACCATTTTAACAATCTAATAATCATTGATGCGAAAATGATAACATATGTATAAAGAACCACCGACCCATAAAAGCTCTTAAGGTGCTTATTTGACTTTGTTAAAACATAGCAAACCGCACTCAGATCGATTCGTTTTTTCGGGAGCTTTACATTTTTTACGTCAGGGATTAATTAAGTCAATATATGAGGCATTCATCGTCTTCGGCCGTCTGTAAAGGCAACTGGCAACATGCTCATTTATTTTTTTCGATACAGAACATAAGCTTCTTTATGGATAAAACGTTTTTTTATGGATGGTCAATGATCACCATAGCCCACAGCCCCGTGTAAATAAACAGAAGCGAGGCGTTAAGTTACGCTGCTGAGCATACAATGTCTCGAATTTTGGCGTAATATAAAAGAACAAACTGACATTTCGCTGTTAAGTTGCAACTTGTAAATATATATAAAAAGATAATAGATACATTTATAAAAGACATTGTATGTATTACGCTTGTTTGAGCCAATTTAATTAAAATTTTATTGCAACTTGTTAAAGTACCTAAGTATTTAAATATAAAATAATGATCTCACAAAATAAATGTTAATATAGCTTGTATAGATCTCGCATAACTTACATAATAGCGATTGGAGAATGTACTGAACAGGTCACTCGTCAGAAGTGACGTATTTGAGGTCGCGGGTGTGTTTTCATTGACCAACCACGCAAAAAGAAGGGTGCTATAGTTTTATTTATCTCTCATTCTGTGGCACGAGAATTATATAAAACGCCTTGTTTTTGTATTGAATTTAGCTAAGTTTTATGAAAATCGGATTTGCAGTTTAAGAGATACAAGTATTTTGTCAAGACGAAGTAGTGTTTCTTTTTCCATCGGGGGATTTTTAAAATAATTTGTTTTTTTAGTAGACAATATTTTATTTCAATTATTTTATTAATAAAGTATGTTCTCTTTTACCACTTAAAATGTTCTACTTACTTGCTCTGGTAACGAGATAAGGCGCGGCGTATCGATTATTAATCGCGGGGAACGAATCGAATGTCTTAACATTAGGTTTTTATTACTTAGCATGCCTTATATGCAAGACACAGTGTTGACCTGAAGAAAATATCATTTTTATTTTTCTTTCTTAGCTTCACGCTGTATCCCGCACGAGGCAGGGTTGGCAGAGGGAACCCGGGAACCTAGTGTTAAGACACTCCGTTCCACTTCCGATCCCCACTTTCAGCGGAATTTGAGGCATTTCGTGTTGAATGGAGGAACTCAACGCCGCGCTTTGCCTTATTACCAGAGCGAAGAAATGAAACATTAAATATTTAAATTGAAAATATTAAATATTTCATTTCCTCGGCTGGGGATCGAACCCAGAACCTGTCGGTTACAGTTACACGCTTGTGCCGCTGCGCCACGACAGGCCTCAATTTTTATATTATATAAAAATAACTTTATATCATTTGTATAAATGTATTTTATTTTTTTTAATATCAATTAAATATATTAAGAAAATGACGTCTGATAGTAAATGTGACGGATATGGGTTCTATTTCCAATCAATTATTTTCATATATTCGACCACTCCACTCGTGTCACCAAGTACACAACAAAGTTTCAAAGCTTTACGAGAACGGAGTATCTTAACAGTAAATAAATTTAGAAGCTAAGAAATATATTTCAATGTATACACAAAACACAGTTTGTTTAAAATACCATTTAATGTGTAATACTTTATTTATTATCGACAATACCGTGGTTCAATGGAAACGACATCAACGCGCTCCAACCTGAGATAAGCCTTTCTCTGTATGAATATGACGTACACGTTTACAAGTATACGTTTTTAGAAGTACATTATTATATATATGTAATATAAGTGAATGAAAGTTATTAGAGCGTTAATACTGATTTATGATGAAGTTGAGTTAAAAATATGTAGGATTTAATGGAACAGTTGCTTCATATTATTATCTTTTTTTTTGTCAGATTCATTTTGCTTCCCGTACACGAGAGGGTAGGCAGAGGGAACTTGGGAACCTTTGTGTTAAGACACTGTTTCCATTAACACATTTCGATTTCTCGCTTTCAGGCATTGCGTTTCGTGAGGGGGAACTTAACGCCGCGATTTGCCTCGTATAAGTCCGAGAAAAATTAAAATATTTCTCTCTCTCAGCTTCACGCTGTATCCCGCACTTGGCAGGGTAGGCAGAGGGAACGGAAGTGAAATCTAGTGTTATGACATTCCGTTCCACTTCCGTTCCCCACTTTCCGCCGAATTTGAGGCATTGCGTGTTGAGTGGCGGAACTCAACGCCGCGCTTTGCCTTATTACCAGAGCGAAGAAATGAAACATTAAATATTTAAATTGAAAATATTAAATATTTCATTTCCTCGACTGGGGATCGAACCCAGAACCTGTCGATGCAGTCACACTCTTGTGCCGCTGCGCCACGACAGGCCTCGAATTAAAATAATAAATATATAATATAAATAAATATATTGTCCATATTAATTTAACATTTTTTTTTAATAAAATATTTAATATTTCATTTCTTCGCTCTGCAAAAAGTGGGGACGGAAGTGAAACGGAGTGTCTTAACACTAGGTTCCCAAATTCCCTCTGCCTGCCCTGCCATGTGCGGAATACAGCGTGAAGCTGAGAAATAGACATCATTTCCTCAAAAGGTAATCAATATCGTCTCCATATATGCATCGAGACCGTGTCCACTGGGAGAAAAAAGCTTCAAAGTAAATACTGCTTCAAACTTAAATTGTATTAGTTATATAATAAGCATATAACCATCGAGCTTACTAATCTTTTATGTCTTAATGCGAACTCGTTAAACAATATTACTTATGCTAATGTGAAAGTTGGTGATTCTTGGTGTATGTTTTACTTTCACGTAAAAAATACTGAACTGATTTGGATGAAACTTATCAGTAATAAAGTTTATAAATGAGAATAATACATAGGCTATAAATGATAAAACTTTTTTTTTTAAAATTTGGCTATAATATAACAATAGAATAATACGAGTGAATCTGCATGAAAGTCACTAGTGTATATAACTCTTCCGATGCTAACATTGCATTACTAACCAAAAATGTATAGATAACTTAGTTTAAATTTGGTATGTAAGGGAATGTCAATAATAAGTAAGGATAATAATGTCTTTGATTTTCGCGATTGTTATACATTTTAAATGAAACACTTTTAAACGGATTAATCGCGTATATTGAATGGTAAACATTTTTGGGAAACCCGACGTTTCGAACACTTTACAGTAGTCCGTGGTCACGGGTAGACTGAGGTGGCATTTGTCTGTCAGTTGATATAATTATTATATCAAACTACCGCCAACGATTCCTTAATTGCCTCGCGTACTGCCCTGGATTCTTGCAGAATGAGCTAACTGTATCTGGTCCTCTAGTGTGGTGTGCTGGGGATTTTAAATTTTTTAATAGTGGGTCCCAGGTGGTGGAAAGTTTCCAACCATCTTCTCTATTGAAATTAGGATGTTTTTGTATTTCAATAGCCTCGCGGATCATTCTAGGGATATATCTATTCTCCCTAGCGAGTATGTGGGGTTTATCAAACCTGATGTAATGGTTGGATTTGTTCGATGTATGCTCACACACAGCTGACTTTGATACATGCCCATTCTTGACATCGGAGATGTGTTCCTTCACCCTAACACCGATGCTTCTCTTTATTTGACCTATATATGATAAGCCACAGTCACAATCAAGTTTGTATACACCTGCACACTGCAAAGGAATATTACTCTTCACTGGTCTCAAGAATTGGCTCACTTTCTTGTTAGGCTTAAAAATAGTTTTAATATAAGCTCTTCTTAAGATGTTGCCGATCCTGTCTGTAACACCCTTTACATATGGTAAAAGTGCTGGTTGCCTCTCAACTGTGGGTGGTTTGTTGGTCTTCTGACAATGCTGGCGGGGAACTGGCAGCTTGTTCTGATGAAGAGCAGTCTTCACCTGTCGAAGCTCGTCCCCTAGGTGTTCAGCATCGCAGAGGTGGTGGGCTCTCTGAAACAAAGATTTGCCAGCGGTAGATAACTGTGTAGGGTGGTGGTGAGATTCACCATTGAGGTATCTATTGGTGTGCGTGGGTTTCAGTCTACCCGTGACCACGGACTACTATAAAGTGTTCGAAACGTCGGGTTTCCCAAAAATGTTTACCATTCAATATACGCGATTAATCCGTTTAAAAGTGTTTCAATAATAAGTAATGAGCATATTTGGAAATTTATGTGATGACGGGAAAAGAAGAGACATATTTTGCCATAAGAAAAAAAAATCTTGAGGCCTGTCGTGGCGCAGCGGCACAAGAGTGTGACTGTAACCGACAGGTTCTGGGTTCGATCCCCAGTCAAGAAAATGAAATATTTAATATTTTCAATTTAAATATTTAATGTTTCATTTCTTCGCTCTGGTAATAAGGCAAAGCGCGGCGTTGAGTTCCGCCACTCAACACGCAATGCCTCAAATTCGGCGGAAAGTGGGGAACGGAAGTAGAGCGGAGTGTCATAACACTAGGTTCCGCTTCCGTTCCCTCTGCCTACCCTGCCTAGTGCGGGATACAGCGTGAAGCTGAAAAAAAAAAGAAAAAAAAAATCTTATTTTTCTTAAAGATTTTTATACTTAAAAGATTGGCTAGACTATATCTCCACCTTAAAGGCCGGCAACGCACCTGTAGCTCCCTTGGATCACTTACCATCAGGTGACCCATGCGCTAGTTTGCCTTGTCTTTTCCATAAAAAAAAATCAATACTTTTCAGATATTCTTATTAGACCAAACGGGCGAAGCCGCAGGATAAACCTAGTACATAAATTTACAATCAAATGTCGATATTAAAACGCGACATTCAAAGTTCATTTCAAGTGCGAGGCAATGTATTCTTCTCTGGGGTCAATGCCAGTCAACAATCATCATGTATGTGTGTACATCGCCAGTCGTGACTTCCTAAATGGTATAAATGCGTATAATATATTGTTAGAAATTCTTATTAAGGCCGTAGTGGTGTAATGGAATATTGTATGGTTGATAATAGGATCAATCTGGGTTCAATTTCGTACTCCAGGAATTGTAATATTTAATATTATTTCAATTTAAATATTTAATCTTTTCATTCAGCGGAAAGTGGGAAACGGAACGGAGTGTATTAACACTAGGTCCTGAGTGAAGCTGAGTGAGCGAGTGAATTATTTTCATTTCTTTTCGCTGATTGATGTGAAAAATACCAGCGTTAAGTTACGCTTTCAAATCAAGCAAGCGAAGTGTCTTATATCCAGATTCACTCAACCTAAGTAAATAAGGCGTTATACAACAAAGAACGTGAAATTAAAAAAATAAATAAAACGAAAAGTCAGTAAAGTATCTTGAACTGGTCAAAGCAAGCGGTAAAATATAAATTTTATTATCCTTTTAAAGAATTGTTGCAAAACGATTTGAACTCCGCTCCGACGTTATATAAGTAACACCAACACGTATTTTGCAATGTCTTATGTAAATTTCTATTGTATTTAAATTTGATAGCTACCGTTTTTAGTCGTTTAACTATCGGTCTAAAAGGATTGCTCTAAACTTTTCTTAGAATTTTACTGTAATGTTTCTCCTCTCTTCATCTCTGAGTGAAACTGTATCCCGTAATGTGCGGGATACAGCGGGACAAAGCTGTAGAGAAAGGCAGAGGGAACTTGAGAATCTAATAATTAAATACTCAAACCTAGTGTTTAACCACTCCGTTACCACTGTGACACTTCCTTGTTAAACTTTCCGCTTAGTTCTTCTTAGTATATTGAGAAGCGGAACTAAACGCCGCTTATTTACCTAAGCAAAATAATAAAAATAATGTGAAAATTAATCGAATCCACGACCATCCCGCTTACAATCAGATATATTACCGCTGCTCCACGATGAGTTTTTATAAATATGCGTATTTGAGCAAGTAATTACCAAAAAGGTGGTTTATACAACTTATCTTAAACGTATGTAAATAGTTTGTAGGCGGCATATATTAGTAAGTAAATAAGATAATTGTAGCTCGTTTAACCTTTATGCTAATGATTTGTAATTTTAAAAACGTTTCGATGTTAAAGCCGTGCAATATGAGATATGGGAATTACATATTCTACTTTTTTTTTTATTTCTGCTATATGTCTTGCCAATAGCGGTGTAGGCAGAAAGAGCCTAGTGTTAGGACACTCCATCAACAATTAAGATTGACCTTCTTAAACACAGTATTGATGTGTTAACTATGACTTATCACTATCACTTATTACACTTATAACGCTATCACCTACCACTATGAGTGTTAGTGTTTGACGATATCTGGCTACCCCGTTAAGGATTAAGCATAAAGCGAAAATAACAAAATCTAAAATTTATAAAATCTTGACTCAAAAATCACTACTTTCATTTTGATAAAATGCACGATGATTTTAAAGAGCTTTTACGGTTTTCATAAGACTTAGCTAAGAACCAATACATAAACGAAGCTTTCTTCTAAAAAGTGCCAAACTCTAATTCATTCGTTAGGAGCTATGGTAGCACGTATAAATATGTACAGTCAATAGAATATGCCAAACGTTTACAAAACTAAATAAAAGACAAATTGCAACAGCCTTATTGTATTAAAGTCTAAAAACCAAAAAGTTAAATACCATTAATTGCTTTTAGAGTTACATAAAAATCTACGTTTGGTTGGGAAATTTAAACAATCTAAGTTAATCTCATCCTTAGAAGGAATTAATACCTAACATAAAGGTAGTGTCACAATGAGAAAAAATATACTTACCGTATTTGTTTTACTGAGCTACCTGAGAGGCCTGTCGTGGCGCAGCGGCACAAGCGTGTGACTGTAACCGACAGGTTCTGGGTTCGATCCCCAGTCGAAGAAATGAAATATTTAATATTTTTAATTTAAATACTTAATGTTTTATTTCTTCGCTCTGTTAATAAGGCAAAGCGCGGCGTTGAGTTCCGCCACTCAACGCAACGCCTCAAATTCGGCGGAAAGTGGAAAACTAAAGTGGAACGGAGTGTCTTAACACTAAGTTCCCGGGTTCCCTCTGCCTACCCTGCCTCGTGCGGGATACAGCGTGAAGCTAAGAAAAGAAAAAGAAAAGAGCTACCGTAAATTACATTTGTTTCATTTTGCCACATCAGTTCAGCACAATTTGATGCAACAAATTGTATATGATAATAAAGAACAAGAAATGACTGCGAAAGTCAGTAAAAATTAATGTACATGTAGAATTATTGTACTCTTCTTGGCCTTCTAAAGTATACTTCGAGGACATTATATTTAATATTTTCATTTCATCGCTCTGGTGGCACCACTCAACACGAATGCCTCAATATCAGCGGAAAATAGGGATCTCAGGTTCCCTGCAATGCGCGAGATTTACCATGAAGCTGGAATAAAAAGTAAAAAAAAAAAGCCATAATTACATAACCGCCACAAGTGCAACACTATCCTAATCGATCATTTCAGCTCTTCTAAGCCTTGGCATAGTTCCGATATGATCAGTTAACTATAATAAATTTACTTTCGTTTGCGTAACGCTTAACTTCTACGAATGGTGATTGTTTTAACTACTTTATTTTTATTTACTACCTTATGGTACGTCGGAATTACCAAGCTATGGTCACAGGTTCAATATATATATATGTGTATATTTTTTGAGCTTATCGTATAATTTTTGATCTTTATGTATTTTTCTGCGATATTTATTTAATATATGTTTTTATGATACTATATTGCATTAAAAAATCTCCCTCAGTCTCAGTAGGTCAGTGTCAAAATAATTAAAACACAAGCGCTACTTCAATTGAGAATTGAACCCACAACCAAAAGGAGAAACATTTTTTTTAAATTCAAATTAAACAAATTATATGCAATAATCATATGTATTTTTTTTCAATTTTACGTTGTACATAGGAAGGCAATAAAAAAAACTTGACAACCGACTTGATTTGACGTTCCGTCAAATTTGTGAATTTTGTTGTTAGAAGGCGGGACTCAACGCCGCGCTTGACCTTGTTACTTAAGAGAGAAAAAAATAAAATATATGTTTCATTTCCTTGTGCGAAAATTGAAAAACAGATTTTACTGTGGATCTTATTTCAATATTAATTTAATATCTAATACCAATTTGTTCATTAGTTCACATTATAATTCTAATCTTCACATATCATACTTAACAACTATTGAAAGTAACCTTTTCTAGAAATCGATCTGCCTAGTATTAGGACACTTTATTATTAGGCCTGGTTTCCTTACATTATATCTATTGAAATATCAAATGTAATAGCTTAAAGCTATATATCGCGCGTAGCTGGAAACAGAGAGAACCTGGGAACTTCTGTTGGGCACCTTTTGGTGAATTCAATGTCTCTAATATTAAGCGTTGAGTGGCGGAACTCAACACCGCGCTTGGTGCCACGCAAGTATTAGATATTTCATTCCCCGAGAGGAAATCGAAGCCACAACCTGATGAAAATTATGCAATACAATAATTTCCCTATGGATAATCGAACTTAAAGTCACCGTGAAATATGTATATAAATTGAACAACTACAGATTAGCATTCGACATATTATAAATTTTATATCTGAAGACGCAAATGTTAAAGGATGTAATGGCAATAAATATGAAAGAAAGACTCCATCAAGGCAAGCGTAAAGTTAATTTTGACGTTTAAGTGGGGAACGGAAGTGAAACGGAGTGTCTTAACACTCGGTTCCCAAAAGGGATATAGCGTGAAGCTGAGTAGAGTAGAGTATATATACATTTTTTTTTAAATTTAATAATAATATTAAACAGGAAATATGTAAGTTCCGGTTTAATTCTTTAAATAGTGGTCTGAGTGGTTTTAGGTATATTAAAAATATTTCTTAGTGGTTTAAAGTCATATTAAAATTCTGTATTTTTTGATTAATGTATTTATTTTAATAAAATACTAAATAATAAGGTCTGTCGTGGAGCAGTGTCATAAGTATGTGACTGTAAAGGAGGAAGCTTGTAGATTCGATCCTCACTCGAGGTAATAAAACGTGTAATATTTTTAATTTAATTAAATATTTAATCATTTAATTTCAGCGCTCCTGTACAAGGTAAGAAGCGGCGTTAAGTTCTACCACCGCCTCAAATTCGGCGGAAAGTGGGAAAAGCAACGGAGTGTCTTAGCACAAGGTTCTCAAGCGCCCTCTGCCAACCCTGTCATGTGCAGGATATAGCATGAAGCTAAATAAACTGGTCACTTCCGTACTAATTTCAGGAGTGTAGCACAAGGAGAAGTACAACTGATAAAAGTTGTGAAACTTAAGTTTCGGGCGCGCGATCAAGTAAGTCTTTTTCTATGAAATCTATCTACTTTTTTAATTTTAGCATTTATTTCCTTTTTTTTTATATTGAATTTTGTGCCATAATTCATAGCATCCTCGAGACCTTATATGTATGTCTTAATTGCGCGGCGAATTCTATACAAAATACAGCAAAGTTATACGTAAATGCTCGTATCTTTTAATTATTTTAAATAACACGGTACATTTTTTCTATATTTCAGCACACCAAAGACCTAAATATTTAATATTAAATTCAGCTTGATATTCCTTCAATCTCTCGAAAGAGAAACAGACTTATAACAAAGTGATTCTATAAATAATCCTTCGGAAGTACAAAACTCTAAATATCTATACTTGCAGAATATTTTCTTTACAGGAATTGAAGCCACGACCTATGATTCAGCAAGCAGTATTACTGACAACCTATCAAACATGCTATATTATTAGATATAAAGTAATCAAATTTGATAATAAATTAAGATGAGATATTATGAAGACATCGATCGCCTCAAATTACATATTCATTATATGTGTTACAATCTTGGTGATTTAAGATTTATTTACAAATAAGGTAAATATTAAAACATTTTTAAAATGTTATTCAACGTTTAGAAAAGAATAATAATATTTTTCGAAAACGTAATAAAATTTTATTAGAAATGATTCTTAGGAATTATTTGAGAGTATTTTTTTTATTATTTTTACACTGTATCGAGAGAACCTCGAAACTGAAGTTAAGATACTCTGTTTCCATTACAACATTTCCATTCCCCAATTTCCATCAAATTTTGGAAGCATTGCTTGTTTAGTGGCGAAACTCAACGCCGCGTGTAGCCTCCTCCAAATCAGGGAAATCAAAATATTTAATATTTAATTTGCTCGAGTGAATCGAAACCATAACCTTGTTTGCAGTCGCCTACTTGGGCTCTTGTGCCACGACAGGCAAAAATTCAAATACTCAGTTTCACGCTGTATCCCGCACGAGGCAGGGTAGGCAGAGGGAACCCGGGAACCTAGTGTAAAGACATTCCGTTCCACTTCTGTTCCCCACTTTCCGCCGAATTTGAGGCATTGCGTGTTGAGTGGCGGAACTCAACGCCGCGCTTTGCCTTATTACCAGAGCGAAGCGAGCGAGACAAAAATTCAAATATTCCCCCAAATAAGGATTAAAGACGACCAACAAGACACATATTCATTGTACTACAGTTATCGTATTGTTTATCTGTCAAAATAGAGTAACTTATTATACTATTATATAAATATTGAAAGGACTTTTACTTTAGGTTCTTTGACTAAAGATTGATTCGCTTTCGATCATAGATCTTTAAAGCTTTAACGGTTTTGATCTTAATCCCTACTTATATAATAATAATTGTTATATTTATACAGGATTTATTAAATTTAATTCTACTGATTGAAAGAAAAGATAATTTATGATTATACTTTATCTTTTCTTTAAATAATTAGGTTAGAGAGGGATTAAAAAATACTTGGTTTTTCTATTTCCAAATTTTTATGTACTTAGAATACGTCGGCGTTGAGTTACGCCACGCAATACGCATTGACTCAAATTTAATCAAAATTACAGCGTAATGCTAAAAAAATATATTAAAAAAATGTATTTAGAATGTCTGCGATCCGCTTTATAACTATACAAATGTTTAACGTTCATATGTTGGGATGTACCGTTTGACTTAGAACACAACAGTCCTGGCCTCTATTTTATATTAGAGAATTGAATTATTTTCATTCAATGTCGCTGTTCGTGAGACAAAACACAGTGTTGAGTTACGCCAATCAATACAAATTGAATATGATATCTCTAAATTTGAGTGTAAAGTAGGGAACGGAACGCCTTGTACCCAGGTAAGACATTCCGTTCCCTACGTTTGCTACGTTCCCGGCTTATTCTAATATATATAGCATACAACATGAAGCTCTTTTTTTATGTACATATATAAAACCACCGTATTAATCGTGATTCTTCTCCAAATCATGTATTCATTTCATATTTCACCATTTTCAAAATCCTAATCGCCGCCGCCGAGTTTTTTCTATTTACCATAGCGAGGAATTAAAAATACTACCCGGAACGGAAATCGAACCAACAATCGTCGTTAACAGCCAGACATTACACCAAGAAACAACAGCTTTTTACATTTTATTAATTTGTTATACGATATTTAAAATAAGCCTCTGTACGAATGTACTTAAAAAACCGAGCGATTGACGTTGAATATTTATAAAACATATTAACATATGAAATAATAAAATTAATGATTACTTTTTGTATAACATTAATGTAGGTTTTGTTTGCTTCACGTTGTATCCCGCAGATCGCAAAGTAGGCGCAGGAAACTTGAGAACCTAGAGAAAAGACACTTTGTTCCATTTTTTATTTTTTGCGGATTTTTTAGCGTGGTAAGTGACGGAACTCAACGCCGCACTTTGCCTTGTTATCGGAGCGAAAGAATAGAAATATTAAACATTCCATTACCTCGAATGTGGAATCGAACCCGCGACCTGTGCCGTCGTTTACAATCGCCACAAAAGACCTGTTTTTATAATATAAATATGATGGCTTACATATGCCCTTAATAATATGTAGTTCATTATTATATAACAATGTTATTACTTTAGTATTACTATTGAGTAAATCTTTTTTAATACTTATAGCGCAGTGGAAATATTCAATACTATGTAGCGGGTTCTTGTTGTTATGTATAAGGTAATTTTAAGCGAATTATGTATATAAATATGAATTTTAATCGCCATAAATATTTTATCATTTTGCTGCCAAAATCCTAAAATAAATATAGAATCAAATTTGTGTGAAACTAATCTCTAACATGACGCCACTACTAGCCTTTAATTTGTACTTTTATTGTATACAATATGTTAACAATACATATATTCATAATGGCTCGTAGGTTCGATTCTTAATCGGTTGTATCAATCATTTTCATTCCTTCTCTCTGTAAGCAAGATAAAACGCGGCGTTGAGTTCCGTGTAATAAAAAAAAAGATTTGTAAAATAAGCTCTTCCGAATCTCCAGATAATAAGATCGCAGTAATTAAGACAAATGATAATTTTGTAAAATATCTTACACAACGCTAACATAATGAATTTAATATGAACTGTTTTGTTAAACTTTAAAATTTAAGTAAACCTTTCTAAAGGTACATACAGTTAAGGAAAATTATGTAACCGTACCCATTTTTTGGGGCATTTATAGGTATGTTGGGTAATAATCCCGAATTTATATAAATATTATAAAAATAAGATAATTTTAAATAGAAAATAAACGACTAATATCAATTTGACATGCATGCATCGATATCATATAAAAACAACCATTTTAGGAGATGTAAACTCGTAATATTCAAATGCAAAATGTTTTAAACATAACACGTTTGTACTAAGTTTCTCTTCAATCTCATCATTTAATTCCACTAAATGTTTCTTTGAGAAAAAAAAATGTATAAAAAAAAAATATAGTCCATTCGCAACCCGTCTTCGTCCTCGCCCAGCGGATGGCTAAAGTAAAAGTAGCCGGCAGAATCTCCGATATATAAACGCCGGTTCACTCTGAAGCACATCACACAACCTCTACAGTTTGCAGAGTAAACAACAAACATGGCTAAGTGGAGTATTGTAAGTGTCAAGGAGTGCAGTGCTAGTGTTGTATGGACCAGGTTCATAGTTTGTGCGGTGAATGTGGAATTCGGATTACGTGTTACAT
Organism: Eueides isabella; assembly: GCA_019049475.1. NCBI lineage: Eukaryota > Metazoa > Arthropoda > Insecta > Lepidoptera > Nymphalidae > Eueides > Eueides isabella. Next base: position 2,419,937 of record CM032391.1, on the reverse strand, counting down.
CACTAGCTGATTATGACATGTTATAGTTAGAGATTACTGAACGAATTTCTGTTAGATTTTGGGTTATTTAGATTTTGATGATGATTTTGGTAATTTGAATGGGACTAATTGAAATTGTATTGCAGGTCGCCCTCGCCCTCATCGGCTGCGCCGTCGCTGAGCCACCAGTAGGCTACAGCTACTCCGCACCGTCTTCCTTACTGGTAGTCGGTGGCGGACACGGTCACAGTTCTCCTCTTGCCAGTGGAGGTCACTACTCCTCCGTGCCAGTCGGTCACCAGTCTTCGGAGGGCTACCATATTGACCCTCATCTATTGGATAAAATCCGTCACATTATCCTGAAGGATGAGATCCAGAACCAAGCTTACCAATCATCCATTGGAGGCGGACATGGCCACGGTATCTCTTCCCACTACGGCCCCCCTGCCCCCGTCTACGGTGTGCCCCACGATAGAATCGTAGGCGTTGAGCTCGAATCCCTCCAACAAGGCATCCAGGTAGCTCAATACCACCAAGCTCAAGAAGACTACTCCGGCGGTTACGCTGGTGGTTACTCTGGTTACTCTGGTGGTTCATCTGGCTACTCCGGTGGTTACTCCAGCGGTGGTCACGGTTCCATCTCCTACAGCGGCCCTTCATCCGGATACAGCACCATCGGCGTTCCCTCTGGCTCCTACGGCATCCCATCCCCCTCATCATCATATGGCGCCCCCCACCATTAAATGAAAATTTTAATAGTCATCTCATTTCATTAATGTTATGAAACTCATGTGATCGCTAGACGTTAACTGTATTATATTTGTTGTTAATATAAGCTTTCTGTAAATAAACCTATCTTTTTTTGTAAGTACACTGTTTTTGTTTTGTCCAGCAATAAAAATGTATTGTGTAATAAATTTAAACCGTTTTAAGTGAGTTCACGTAATGTTACCGTAAATGGTACTCGAAGAACGGATGCAAGGCCACAAGGTAGAGTCGATCGACATATATATATGATGGAGGAGACCGTTAATGATCACATATTGAGATGTGAATGTTCATATTTGCTTAAGGCGTGTCGCACTTTTACTTTCGACCGGTCATACATCACTGATAAATCCGCAATTAAATTAGTTTGAGCTTGATTTACATAATTGTATCAATTATAATGATTGCTGTAATCATCTTAACTGTATTATTTTGTTTTGAATTTTAAAATTTTAGTGCCATTTGTAAATATTTTTGCTATAAAAAGATTTTAATTTAAGCAATATTACTTATAAAATAGAGAAATTGATCACTAAGCTCTCTTTGAAATCTTCTTTCAAAAAAACACAAGCAAACACACGATCCGTACATTCTCTCTTATACATGTCCATATAAATTGTTATTCATCAAATACAGATTACATTATTATATAATAATCTTATAACGGTCAGTGGGCACACAGGCTAAGCTAAGGCTCTTACTAACACTCGTATGTCCGTTGCAGCTGCACTTTCTCTTGAACTGTACCGAATCTTGTTGCGTAAGCGTTTACGTGTAAATATAAACAAATATGGAGAGCAATGTGAATTAATTTTGCCTATCGTGCAGAAGCGATGAACGACTGTAAACGTGGCAGGTTGCGGGTTCTGTCCCACTTGATACAAAGTAATGTTAATGATAATATTTCAAGTATAATAATTTCTGCTCTCTTCCAAGATGTGTTTTATACGAAATAGACTGTGGGAACTTGGGAACCTGAAACTAGAGACCCTAGAACCCTGAAAAACTCTTTTAACATTAAGATACTTGTGATGATGACATTTTAGGGCATTGCGTGTTGATTAGCGGAACTCAATGTCACGGTTTGCCTTAAAAAAACAATCTCATTATTAATGTCAAATACTTTATTTCCTGGACTGGGAGTCGAACCCACAACCTGTCTCGTTTACATTCGCACGGTGCTCTCTTGATTAGGTAGCTTTTGGTTATAAATTTTATACATTATTAGTTTGCTAGTTATTACTAACTCCATTGTCGCTCTTCTTTATTGATTGCCAATATTGTTAAGTCAATAGGTGATTTTCACAGCAATGTTGTTTCAGATTTTGTACTATCTGTTTCACAATGTACGTAAACATAGAGATTTATATTATAATAATTATTTATTTTTTAGCTTCACGATGTATCTTCCTTGTCTTCCTTGCTTCGTTCATTAAATAAAAATATTTTTTACTATCATAATTTTGTTTGTTTGGCTAATAGCTCAAATCTCAGGAACTATTACTTTTAATATAAAAAATACTTTTATGTTTCTATATAACATAGTATATATATATATATATATATATATATATATATATATATATATATATATATATATATATATATATATATATATATATATATATATATATATATATATATATATATATATATATATATATATATATATATATATATATATATATATATATATATATATATATATATATATATAGCTATATAAAATAGTGTTCATCCGTTGCACCTGCGGTAGATTAACATTCTACGCTTGTGTTAGCTTTTTCAGCTACACATGGGAAGGAAGATAGAAGGAACTTGGGAACCTACAAATTCGTTCTGGCTGGCGTGGCTGATATAAACTTGTGCCACTGCGCCACGATCGGCCTCATTAGTTCATATATATATATATATATATATATATATATATATATATATATATATATATATATATATATATATATATATATATATATATATATATATATATATATATATATATATATATATATAACTTATTTCGATAATTATATACAAATGTTTTCCAAATGTTCCACGAAGTCGACCATAAATTTTATCTTTCTTCATACACCTTATGAGTAATAATTTCTTCTTAATCTCCCATGTCAAAACACCCATAAAACAATTACCATGTCACTTAATGTAAGACACTTGTAGCTATTTACACCAGCGTTCAAATGAGGCAACGTAACCTCGGAAGCAGCTCGACTCGACTCAATGTGATGAAACTTTCACTGTTTGAAAGCTTCCACTTCCGGTGACAAAGTGGTATTTATTAATTGAATATTGTTGTACGTTTGTATAGTTATCTGTTAATCTTTAATTTCCGTACTTTAAATACTTTTTTCATAACCTCTTGAAAACCTTGTATGATTTCCAAGAGGCAAAACTCCGCTATGTTCATTTTTTTATGTTTTCAAAGAAATGTTAATCCTTTAATGTTAAATATAACTTTCGTTAAAAAATTACACAAGGTATCTATGTATAACTTCGTCAATGCGCAGCGTTGAGTTCCGTCACTCATCAAACAATATCTTCAATTTAGACAAATGGAGAATGGAATGTTTATTTGTTCACAACATATTATATGTATATTAATGACAAAATACTGTGAAACTTTTAATTATTGCAAAATTAGATTAATGTATTCAAAAACTAAATATTTTTGCACAAATTGTTTTAATTTATTAGTAAAGAATTAACATTTTTTTTCTAAATGTCACTCTAATTATATCATAATTACATATATATTGATTATATGGCCTTGGAGTCCTAATGAATAAGATGTTAACAAATAACGTTATTAAAATTATAAATATATAATATAAGATAAAATTGTACATAAAGTATGTCTTTATATAGATCTAAGATGCTATTGGTCTATAAAGGCGCGCAAGGACGACGGGTTGCAGGTTCATACTCAGTCGGCTTTCGACATGACATGGCAAAGCTCAGAGTTGAGTTACACCACGCAATGCCTAAAATTCCGTGGGAACGGAGTGTTTTGCCACTAAATTCCCTCTGCTTACTCTATAATGTACGGGAACTGAAAACATACAAAAATAAAGCTAATATTTAGGCGTCTCGGCTCTCCGCCGGATTCCAGAAGAACTCAAGGCTTCATTTTGTCGTTTAGAACAGACCAAAAAAAATAATTTATTACACTGAATGGGTCACAAGCCATAATCAGACTGTATTTAGCAAAATTTTTCAATATATGCAGTATATAGCAGTATGCAGTAGCATATATTACACCAAAAGTTATATATTGAGTGTAGTGTTGAATGACTCTGTCTTTCTTATTTGTCGACTTTTAACCTATGATAAGAAATTTTAACAATTTTCTTTAATTTTCTGGCTTCTTTCACACTGTAACTCGTATATTTATACTTCCCGTCCCAATTTTTGAGATATTGAGGAAATAAAAATAATCACTGCTTGAAAGAAAACTGAACCTATTTACAGTCAAGAATTTAGCTACTGCACTTACGACAACCACGTAGGGTATTTTTTATTCTGCAAACTATCTGGTGTTTCTTCAACCTTTCTATACGTAACTTTCATTTGACTATATCACTCGATCATACTCATATAAGCCACACTTCAGATATTTAATAAATCGATGGATCAACAGCGCAAGAGTAGATTGTTGTAACACAAGTTCTTGGCAATCTTCCGTTTGTATAACACATACATAGTTTTTACTGCAATTTTGTTTGCATTTGCGATGCTATTTATATGCGAATAAAGGCTTTTAGTGATCAAAAAAATGTTGTGAGGCTCAAAATGTTATTTATCTTACGGCTTTATAAAAAAAAAAAATTTTTATATTTCATATTTTTTTTTCATGACGCTGTATCCCGCACATGGCAGAGTAGGCGCTGGGGTATACGCGTGGTTTAGTAAACGAGACAGGCAATGTTCCATCGCGCTTAATATTTTTTTTAATATTTAATATTTATTATTTTCATATATACAATCAAGATGCACGGCGTTAAGTTCTGCTAAAAGAAAAACTTGATTTTTTTTTATTATTAAAATGACTCCTTGACTATTTACATATTAATTAATAAAGAAGTAAAGACACACCTGCCATATTCGATTTATATAACCAGACGAAGAAAGCTTTTCAAAATAGGCAAATAAAATCTTTGCCACGAACAGGTCTCGAACCTACAACCACACATTTAAATCAGAAACGTATCAGCTTTTCAACGTCGTTAACAGATAAAGACGTTTTCATATAAAATATATACATACATATGTAACATTACTAATAATTATTAATTATACAGTCATAAATATTCAGTTTTTATTAATAATTTAAAGCTTGAGTGTAGAATTATTTAAATAATTATAATATATTGGTTTTAATTAACTTCAAACAAACGTAACGCAATCGAGGCGCCATCAAACTTTAAAAGCGTAGATTTTGATTTCGATTCTAATTCGAATCGTAAACTTCTTAGGAAGCCGAAGTGCGGCGTTAGGTTCCGCCTTTCAACTCACAGAGTCCCGAAATTTGGCGGAAAGACTTAACACTGGTTGGAATTGCCTGCTCTGTATAATGTTGGCTTACGGTTTGACTGGGCAATGTTCACTAGGTTCCCTATACCTATCCTTTGGTATTGGGAACCTATTGTTGAGACACTCTGTTCCCCATCATCTATACAAATTCCTGAGCCATTGTTTCGTGCGTGGCGGAACTCAACGCCGCGTTTTATCTCGTTTCAAAAGCATGGAAATGAAAATATTAAATAATACATACATCCGAGTGGGATTCGAACCCACGAACGTAGCGCTCACATGTAAATACAGTCCCGTTTTAATTATTTGTTATACAAGACATTAAAATCTTAATGAAGCTGTAATCTGCTCGTGTAAGATTTTTTTCTTAAATTTAATATTTCAAACGCTTTCTCTTCACTATTCATTCTATGTTAATTTGTGTAATTTTTTAAATAAAAAAATGTTCTCACGTGCTCTCGTATAACATGCAAATATACGAGTACTGTAGTAATAAACTATTAAGCGATCTGACTTTGTTTATTATTTAATTTATCTTAAAGCTATAGCCTTAAATAACCCCAAGAAAAGGGAACCTTCGGAACCTAATGTTAAGACACTCGTCAAACGTTCCGCACTTTTAACCACCTTTAAGAGACATTGCTTGTTGGCGGAAATCAACCCCGAGCCTTGCCTCGTTACCAGAGCGAAAAAATGAAAAATATTAAATATGTCTATCGGAGCAAATTAGGGATCGAACTTGTGCTCCTTCGCGACGACAGGCCTTCATTTGATTATTTATATTTCGTTTATAAAAAAGTGTTGGTGATCATTTTATAATTTATAATTAAATATTGTGTCTAAGGGAGAACTGTTGTAAATTCTATCATAAATTCATAATTTTGTCATTTGTCGGCAGATTATTATAAGTGATGGATGACAGAGTGTGGAAGACTGAAGACAGATGACGGATGACAGATGACAAATGAATATATTTTTTTATTTAAAAAAAAACATCTGTACTCTTACAACAGACGAAACGTATTTAATATTTTAAATAGTGTGAAATTGAAAACAATTCTTTTCTATTGTTTGTCATATAATATGGTGGGAAATAATATTAATAGTTACACAAGTAATATTCTAATAAGAACTATTTCCTTTGTATATACTTATATAGATTTAATAAGAAGTTGGAAAGTCTTTTGCTCTATACTGGTAAGTGTAGGTTCGAATTTAATTTAAAAAAATACTGATAAATATGTACAAAAAATTTTGCCTACTCTGCCATGTGCGGGGTACGGCATGATGAGATTTATCTTATAAAAACATTATATTTTTAGATAGATAGCAGAAATATTTCATCAAGAAAAATGGTTATGTTCAGTAGTTTTAAAGGCAACTTTTTAAAAATTGAGCAGAAAGTGGGAAACGGTGTCTCAACACAAGATTCACTTTATGTCTGTTCTATGTTTAAATAGAAATTATATAGTAATCGAACCTGTAACTTTTAAAATGTAATGAGAAACCAAAATAAAGGAAATGAAATATTTTAAATTTTCAAGAAATAAATACATTAAATATTTAATAAGTGAATCTCTGTCAGTTGTTATGTATGTGGTGTACAAATAAAGTTATAAATAAATAAATAAATAAATAATTTAATAATATATTTATTTCTTCGCTGGTAACAAGGCAAAGCGTGGCATGCATTGAGTGTACTGCATGCACGGCACTCAACATGCAATGCCTCTAAGTCGTTTGGCGCAAAGTGGAAAACACAATGGAGTATCTCAGCACTAGGTTCCCAAGTTCCCTCTGCCTTCCCTACCATGTGCAGAATACAGCGACTAATTTTAAAAAAACCTAAAGAGAAAACTCGGTTAAATATAAGAAAAAAAATATATATATATAAAAGATGTAATTCATTATGCGTATTAACTTAACTAACCATCGATATAAGCGTCTTGGCGTCTTAAATCTTGACAGTACTGGGTTTCACCATATCTGTACTGTCAATTTGGTAGAATGTATATTGTAATACTAGTGTTGTGATCTGGAATCGCTTACTTGTTTTTTTTTTTTAATCACTGCGTCCCATACGTAGCAGGGTAGGCAGAGGGAACTACCGAATTCTGAACATTGCGTGTTGAGTGGCGGAACCTAACGCCGCGCTTTGTTTCGTTATTATATTAAAATAATAAATATTTAATTTTCTCAAATAGAGATTGAACCCAGAATCTTTATAGTAGCCCACTTGTACCTTTGCGCCGAATTTTCGTGATTCAAAGCAACGCTTTTTTTGTTACCAATAAAGCTAGGGAAAAATATATTACTCTGTGTGAGTATCGAACCCAGAACGTTTACGTATATAATTAACCAACGTGCCACAGTAGCCATAGCTTATCTAAAAAAAAAATATTTAAACGTAACGTAAAGCTTTATTTTATCATTTTATATATAGATTATAAGGACGTACAGCTGTTTGTTCACCGATGTTATCTCGAATTTTTTTTATTAAGTAAATAGGTTGCAATTGTATAAAAATGCAATGAGCATAATTGATTGATTCCGTGGGTGGCTCGTTTATACGTGAAATAAGTATATATAAACATGTCCGTCTGTCAATTTGTGAAATTTATATTTAATTTTGGTTAAATTGATTTTTATAAAACTTTTTTAAGTTGGGTACTCCTTTTTGGGATTGTTCCTCTATATATACATACTATTTTATATATGTTACAAGTTTTTATTTGACTTGACGTGTTAGCGTGTGTACGTGTGTGTGTGTGCGTGCGTGTGTGTGTGTGTGTGTGCGTGTGTGTGTGTGTGTGTGTGTGTGTGCGTGTGTGCGTGTGTGTGTGTACGTGTGCGCTCGAGCGCGCGCGCGTGTGTGTGTGTGTGTGTTACTAGTATGCGATTAAGCTCAAATTTGAAATATGACTTCGATTTTGATGACAATGAATTTACATACAATCAATATAGATATTAAACCAAAATGGTTACTGCAATAAAATGGCGAAAAATGAAAAATAAAATGGGTCTAATTAAAAGCTCTTGATTTCCAAAACAGAATACCATGATAAAAATACATGTAAAAAGCTTGTTTTTAAGAAGATATTTGAATTATTAATTTATTATAATATAGAAGTGAAGACTTTGTTTGATTAAATTCAATTACGATTCAGAAACTACTGGTTCAAGTTCCATTTTTTTTATTCATCGTATAGTTTTATCGATGCTATTAATTATACTGATGCTGATTCTTGCTTGCTTCCTATGGCTTTTTATAATGTTACATTTTGAAATTGCGGCGTAGAGTTCCGCCACTCGTCTAGTGAAAAGCGTGTGACTGTAACTGACAGATTCTGGTTCTTTCCCCGGTCAAGGATATGAAATATTTAATATTTTCAATTTAAATATTTAATGTTTCATTTCTTCGCTCTAGTAATAAGGTACTCAACACGTAATTCCTCAAATTCGGCGGAAAGTGGGGAACGGAAGTGGAACGGAGTGTCTTTACACTAGGTTCCCGGGCTTCCTCTGCCTGGCTACCCTGCCTCGTGCGGGATACAGCGTGAATGTGAAAAAAAAAAGTTTTATTTCTTCGCTCTGGTACAAGGCAAAAAGCTGCGTTGAGTTCCGCCACTCAACACGCAATGCCTCAAATTCGGTGGAAAGAAGGGAACAGAAGTGGAACCAAAGTTCCCAAGTTCCCTCTGCCTACCCTGCCATGTGCGTACAGCGTGAAGATACTGGATACAGCGTGAAGCTTTAATATAAGATTTCTTTTCTACATATTAATCCAGCGTAAGGCTAAAATATATATAATTTAATAAAAAGATAAACTTATATAAAAAAAAAAAGAGACAGCTCAACACAAATCAAACCAATATATCACCGAGGCGAAAGGATAACCACGCTTATCTTACGCAAGCGTCTAACGATCAGCGCATTTCCTATATAAGTATAATGTGATTCAAGATACTAAAGACTTATAGATATAAATTTTGCTTAAGGCATGTCGCAGTGTAGGGGCACAGGGGGACAGGTTATGGGTTCGATTCCCAATTGAGGAAATTAAATATTAAATATTTACATATCTTTGGCCTGGTGACAAGACAAAGCGCGGCGTTCCGCCATTCATAATGTTTCAAATTCGGCAGAAATTGGGGAACGGATCGGCCTGTCTCAATGTTAGGTTCCCAAGTTCCCTCTGCCTACTCTGACATGTCCAGCATAGGATATAGCGTGAAGTTAAATTAAATAAATTATTATTATGAGGCCGTCATGATGCATGAGTGGCGTGGGACTATAAACACAACGATTGTGGGTTCGATTCCCAATCAACAAAATGCTTCTAGAATTCAGTAGAAAATTGGGAATAGATTAATGGAAAAGGAGGTCTTAACATTTGGTTCCCAGGTTCCCTCCGCCAACCCCACTATTTGCAGGATACAGCTGTAAAAAAAGCAGTTATAAAACGTCAATTGTATATTTAAATAAAGTTAAACTCAGCTTGATTTTTTTTTAAAGTTATGTTTTTAGGAGACCGCTATATTAATACATTGTTTTCCCAATTTTCAGTCTAAAATATGGCGTAACAAAAATTGTAGAAATGGAAAAAAAATAAAAGTTTTTATTAATATTAATATGGCATAACTCAACGCCGCACTTGTCTATAATATATTGTAATATTATTTATTGATAGTTTTGCACAACGTCTATGGTGATGACTACATGGATCAAAGCAATTGACCTAGGGTTCGAAATGTCAGCATATAGCATTATGCGATTGTTTTAACATTTGACGCCCCTTAAAGGGACTTCCTTAACCTTATATTGAATGGTTATCCCTTGTGGCACAGTAGAAGTTATTTACTATAAACACAAATAGTACAGATTTATATTTACTTACTCACACAGTTTCACGCAGTGTCCCGCACATGGCAGGGTAGACGAAGGGAACTTGGGAACCTAGTGTTAAGACACTCTCTGCCGCTTCCGTTCCTCACTTTCCGCCGAAATTAAGATATTGCGTGCTGAGTGGCGGAACTCAACGCCACAAATTGCTTTGTTACCAGGGCAGAGATATGAAAACAATGAATATTTAATTTGAAAATATTAAATATTTAATTTCCTCGAGTGAGGATCGAACCCACAACCGAGATCGTTTACAGTCACACGTTTGTGCCCCACTGGTCTCATATGAATTAATATAAGGACGAGAAATACAATCTTTAATAATAGTATAGCATAGTAACTTCATATTAACAGAGAACGGATCCCTAATTTCCATCCAGTGTTCGAAATATTTCGCTATGAGCGGCGGAGTTCAACGCCACGCTATGTCTTATTATTAGAACGAGATAATGAAAATAATTAATTGCCCCAAGTGGAAATCGAATCCACTATGGAGCCGAGTCATGAGAAATAAATAAACATACATACCTAATATTTTATTATATTTATTTCCCTGATTTGCCTGACAAGCCGCAGTATTGAACACTAGGTTCCCTTATTACTTCCCTAAATGCGGAAAACTAAAAAGGAACCTGAGTGAAACATCCAAAATACGAACACAAATGTATGGACATATTTATCCAGTAATATTACCCACTAAGAAGCCACCTGACAACAATACTACTTTCACTGTCTAATGAAAGTGCAAATCTCGGCTTTACTCACTGTACATCGTGATCAACGAGGATTTCAAATTAGATTAGTTCGTCTTTACGACCATATGGTATAATAGTTTACTAGTGGTTAGTAGTTGTGGGATCTATTCCCGTGAAAAAATATTTTTAAATAATTTTGTGGGTGTGTGAACGTGATAGGTTCGATTCCCCTTGACAAAGTGATTATTTTTATATTTAAATATCTTTACTTTAGTAACAAGGCAATGCACGGCGTTGAGCTCCGCCACTTAACCCACAATTTCTAAGATTTAGCAGGAAGTGAATAATATAATGAAATAGAGTGTTTTAACACTTATATTATTACCCAGCTATGTTCAGCTTACAGCGTGAACCAAAAAAAAATGCATTTCAGGGTAGACAAAGAAAACTTTAAAACTTTAGAAATCAAGTGTTAAGGGAGTCCGCTTCCATTTGACAATTCACGCTTTCCACAAAATTCTATAAGTATTGAGTGTTGAGTGGTGGTACTTAACCACGTGTTTTGTCTTGTTATCACAGCGATAAAATTAATATACATATTAAGTATTTTATTTCCTTAAGCGTAAATCGAACCCACAACCTGCTACAAAAGGCCTAAAATTGAAACTTTTCTTTCTAACTTAGCTATGAAATAATATTAATATAACAAAACTAATGTAGATTGGTAGAAGAATATTTAATATTTTCAATTTGAATATTTAATGTTTTAATTTTTTCGCTCTAATACAAGGCAAAACTCGACGTTGAGTTCCGCCACTCAATACGCAATGCCTCATATTCGATGGAAAGTGGGGAACGGAAGTAGAACCGAGTGTCCTGAGTGAAGATAAGTGAGTGAGTGAGTGGTAGATTACTAATAATGAAATTCAAGCGGGCGATTCCGCATGCAAGTAGCTAGTATATAATAGATGTAAGAAAATATATCACTGTTCAAGCAGGCGAAGCCGCGCCCAGATGGTTAAATATATTACTGTTGAATGAATCATCCAATATTGCTATTCACTACAGTTAGTTAGCAAATGTAAGGTAAAAGCAAAATGCGTAATACAAATTGTATCTCGGTCAGTCGCTGCAGGATAGTCATTATATTACGTGTTGCTTCCTACCGATTACCTCATGTCTGAGAGATGTTGAGTTTTAGAAATATAGCATAGATTTTATGTTAACTATGGATATAGTGTAAATTAACAAGAGTTGCGTAATTAAACTCCGCGATTTGTCTTGCCAGGATGATGAAATGAAAACCAATTAGTTTCTCCAAATGGGAATCGAACCTGCAGCATTCGCTTTTACAGTCAGATGTAGTGCCCAGCATCACGCGGCCATTTTTAATAAGTATTTTTAATACATTACTAAAGTATTTATTTATATTTTTAACTCTTAGTTAGTCTATGTGTCCCCTTATGTATATTATCATTATTCTCTGACCAAAATGATTATCACACTTCGCTTCCACCGTTTATTTTTTTATTAACCAATTTTTTTGTGCCATTCTGATATATAAGCTTGACTACTGTAGTTTCATACAAATCTGCGTAGTAGTTTTTCACGTTGATAGTATTGGAAGGATATGACGCACCATAAGCTTTTTTTCCAAATTATATAAAATAATGTTATATAAATGTGGTATGCAAATGTCTAATGGTAACGGACCGACTGCTATGTGCGGGATACTGTGTGAAGATAAAAACGTATATAAATAATTAAAAAAACCAATAAAATTCTAGTTATGAGGCCAGTCGAGGAATTGAAATATTTAATATTTTCAATTCATATATTTAATGTTTCATTTCTTTGCTCTGGTAATAGGGCAAAGCGCGGCGTTGAGTTCCGCCACTCAACACGCAATGCCTCAGCGGAAAGTGGGGAACGGAAGTGGAACAGAGTATCTAAACACTAGGTTCCCGGGTTCCCTCTGCCTACCCAGCCTCGTGCAGCGAGAAGATAAAAAAACAAACAATCTAGTTATTTGACCTAAACGACTTACGTAAATTATCAAACAGATCACTTTAAAGATAGCCCATCAAAGAAACGTACGCATTGTAAATAATGTAACATTATTGTAAGTAAAAACCTTACGCTACGGGTTGAGGAAGTGATTACAATAATTCAAAAGTAAGTATATCTTGTACTAGAATAGATAATTTTCTTCGTCTTCAAATGAATATCGATTTAATAAAGATACTTTGCTTCTTTTATGTAATAACTTTAAATGTTTTGTATTTGTACATTGAGGAACTCTACGCCGCCCTTTATCTGGAGGAAAGAAAGGAAGGAAGAGGAAGTGAAAATATTCTAGATATATAATTAAAAATAATTATTTCAAATCGTCCTAGCGTCCGTCACACGTTATCATTAGGGAGACATGGTGACATAATTGAGATTTTCGTTATCTCTCTTTAATAATGAGGCAAAATGCTTTTGGGCATCGTCAATCAACACCCAACGCCTTCAGAAGTCAGCGAAAAATGGGGAACGGAGTGTCTTAAGACTAGGTTCCTTATGTTACGTACTCTACCCTGCTATGTGTAAAATTTAGTAATTTATACCTACGCAGCTCAGCAGTAATCGAACCTATTATGTTCGTCTTTAATCCGTCATTTACCAACTAAACCATTATACCATCTCATACATATTCCATACACAAAAACACTAAAATAACGACGTAACTATATCGCACTCACCGAGACTGCTAAACTAAAAGTAAAGTTTAACAGTAGGCCAGTTATGCCTCTACATTCGGCATATACAATTATTATATTACTCAGCTTCACGCTGTATCCCGCACGAGGCAGGGTAAACAGATAGAACCCGGGAACCTAGTGTTAATACACTCCGTTTCACTTCTGTTCCCCACTTTCCGCCGAATTTGAGGCATTGCATGTTGAGTGGCGGAACTCAACGCCGCGCTTAGCCTTATTACCAGAGCGAAGAAATGAAACATTAAATATTTAAATTGAAAATATTAAATATTTCATTTTCTCGACTGGGGATCGAACCCAGAACCTGTCGGTTACAGTCACACTCTTGTGCCGCTGCCCACGACAGGCCTCAGACAGTTATTATATAAACACTCTAAAAGAAAAAATATTAATTATAAGATACTCCTGTTTCTGAGATGTATGTAGTAAAATATCTTAAATCTATTCACTTATACCGATGTAATGTAGGTATAGCGTTTGATTGGTTAACCGCGTTTATCTCAAGAAAGGCTGGCTGGTTTGGATTGACAAATAGTTTTTACGTTTGTTTTTTTTTTATTGATGTTTTATTTTCATTTTCTATGAGGTCACTTGTGGCGCAGAGGCACAAGTGCGTGACTGTAACGTTGCCCTGTAAGAATTCGATTCCTGCTGGAGAAAATGAAATATTTAATATTTTATTTTTTTCATTTTTTCGCTCCGATAATAAGGCAAAGCGCAGCGTTGAACTTCGCCGCTCAACACGGAATGTCTCAAAATCAGCGGAACGTAAGGAACAAAACAGAGTGTCTTAACACTAGGTTCCCAAGTTCCCTCTGCCTACCCTGCCATGTGCGGGATACTTCAAATATATAAAACAAAATTGAACCCATTATTCAAACAGTAGACTCTATCAATCAAAACATACTGTACTATTATATTAATATTTGACTTACACGATCTCGTGCTATTTGCCCTCAAGCTGTATAATATACGTATTTTAGATGTCTAATGATTATTCAATTATTATGAACTCATCAACGTCAGTCATCTACTGTTCATAGCTCCAGGTGCTTAATATATAAGTCATTTAAATTATAGAGTATGGCGTACAAACATAGAATAAGTATATAAATTCGATTCTTGTGTAACACAAAATATTAAAAAAATAAGATTTTATGGGAAAAAAAATGTTTAATCGCTGGACGGATATTTGTATATATGTGTCGTTAAAAAAAATGGCGTTAAGATTGACTAATCGTCTAAGTGTTTATTGCTGAATGCCTTGTGTGGCAATGATTTATATTTAAAATATTTTTATTGTCTCATATAACAGTGTTGAAATTCGCACGAACATTGGACAGAAAGCGGAATCTTTATCTGTTAATTTAAGTTCGAAACATAACACCGTAAAATGAGGAAGTAAAAATATTTTAAACATATATGAGATCTGTCTTTGCACAGCTTAAGAGGACAAGCGTACAATTGTAAGCGTGACAGGTTCGATTCCCGCTCGAGGACATTAAATATTAAAAGATTAAATTTACAAATACAGTTGTTCTGGTTACGTGCCAATCTGTGTGTATGCGCAACTTAACACCGTTAAATGAGAAAGTGCCACACATTGTATCTCTTATTTTATAACACAGTTAAATTTCAAATTCTTAATTTGACTCATGTGATTTCGCAAACTGACCGTATGTATATATATACCTTACGCAATATTGTAAGTAGTATAAAAGCGGAACTAGTTCTTGTTAGCATTGTTAGCTTGTACACGAAAATTTTCCAACACAAAGATTTGTAATATTTTGGCTGTTCGTTGTTTTTTCCTCAAGCTAGAGAAAAAGAAGTGAATTAGTATAACTGGGAATTATGTATAGTAGAGATGGACCACCCATAACGGATGGAAAACAGAGTTAACGGTGTCTTAGATGTATTGATGAGACGGCGAAATGTCAATTGACCTACACGTTTGGCCGAATATAATGCAGTATTTGTATCAATTCCGTAATACGGTAGCGGAACGTGGGTATTACAGAAGAAGAATGTAAGAAAGATGTAAAAAAAATATTGTGGAGATGCGATCTCTTCGTAGGATATGTGGAGTGAGTTAAACTGATGAAATCCACAATGAAGGCATATACAGAATGACAGATACTAGCAAGGATTTAGCGGTGACAATGAAGTAGAAAGTCCTGAGGTACTTCGGAAATATTTAACGTCAAGAAATATTTATGAAGGAAAAGACCTGCGTCGATTTTCGAAGACATTGTAAGAGTGATAAAAGTAATTAAACTAAAAAAATATATATTTTTTTCTGATTTGTTTTCTTAATTTTTCCAAATAACAAGGAACATAGAGTAAGAATGTCTTAACACTAGTTTTCCTCTATTTTTTATAGAAAGACACGGCAAACGAGCGTACGGATCACCTGATGGTAAGTGATCACCGTCGCCCACGACCCCGTGTAGCACCAAAGGAGCTACAGTTGCGTTGGCGGTCTATAAGGTGAACGGGCACCGGGGCCCGGCATTACCCAATGCGAAACCACTACTTAACGCCGGTTTTAAATGCCGGGGGTGGTAATGAACCATTCGAGTCTGCCCATGCGTGTTGCCATTTCTGACAACGTGACTCTTCCACACGTACTTTAGTCGCATCTTACGACACCATCAGTACCAGGGTGATCCTATTCTAAGCCGGAATCACACGGCAAAAAAACAAAATCCTCTAAAGCAGTTTATTTTATTTTTAAAGATGAATGTATAATGCTTACATATTGCTAAATGGCCAAGGTTTTTTAACTTGTTAAACCAGTACGAGTAAGTTAAGTATAATTAAGCTCTTGGGTAATGATCTACTTTAAAGCGGATATTAAGGCCTTGATTGCTTGAGATCAATGCTATGCATTGCGGCACGCACAGACGTCAATTAAAAATTAAGTAGCGTTAAATACGTATAAATGTATGACCAATTTAGTTTTAGTCAACATTTACACTAGAAAGAAATATTTGAAATATGAAATGGTCATTGTTCTGAAGCGCAGGCGTACCATTGCAAATACGACAGTGTTAGGTTCGATTCCCGCTTAAGGTAAAGGAGTATTTTGTTAATATTTTTTTAGTCACGCTCCGGTAACGAGGTAAAACACGGCGTTAAGTTTCGGCTTAAAGTAATGTTTTCTCTTTTTAGTTAAATATTTTAAGTCATCTAATATTTTAGGTAATTTAAGAGAAAAAATATTTCAGTCCTGCATTTAATATAGCTTTCCACCAACTTTAATTTAACAGAATTATCCAATAGTTTGAGCTATAAAGCATATTACCCTCATTCTGATACAGTCGGATAGCGAGTACTAAACATATACTTACATTAGGAACGCAAAGCAAAAACTTTTAAAAAATTCAAGGCCAAGACGATCGTACATAGTTATGACAAGAGACAAATATTTGAGATACTCAGAATCGTCTTATTCCAATATTTATTGACAATCTATTCGTTATACATGTAAATGTTTATCTTGACATTTGAATTAAGGATTTTTTGTTATTGCAGATCCCAAATAGAATTAGCTTCACGCTATAGATTGGCGGAATTTAACGCCGCACATTATCATAATAGAATAAATATAACAATTGTTACCTTGGCTATCATTTCTACTACCCCGTACTTTTGAACATTAGGAAATGAATTGTGTTAATCACTCAGCTTAACGCTGGCAGCGGCACATGGTAGAGTAGGCAGAGGGAACTTGGGAAGCTAGTGTTTAGATACTCTATTTCTCTTCCGTTCCCCACTTTCCACCGAATTTGAGACATTGCGTGTTAAGGGCAAAACTCAACGCCGAGCTTTGTCTTGATACCAGGGCAAAAATGCGAAAGTCTTAAATATTTAAATTGAAAATATTAAATATTTCATTTCTTCGAGTGGGAATCGAACCCACAACCTGTCGTTTACAGTCACACGCTTGTGCCGCTGCACAACAGGCCTCGCCACTAAGAACGAAGTGTTTACACTTATAAGTATACACATCTAGATATAAATACATCCCTACATACTGAAGAAATAGCTCAATCATTTAAGTACTTAAACAACATCATAAGAACGCGGGTTCAAATCTACAGTTTTTCTCTAAACTCGTTTAGGAAAATTGTAAAAAGATCGAAGTAAAATGAAGTAAAGTAGAAAATATATATATAAATAATAACGCGTCGTAATAAATAAAACGAGCTGTAATGTACAGGATGATCTACTGTTAATACCTTCGCGAAATATGGCCATTATTACAGTGAAATTATAATGTGTGACTCAGTAATTCACGTACGCACCTACGAAAACCTATGAAATAATAAATTTACTTATATGTGAATATATTATTTTTGTTTTATTTATATTTAATTATAAAGGCCATTGAATCTTGCTTCGGTTTCTTATAAAACGAAAGATTTAATATTTTCATTTCTTAATTTGTCAAAGCGCGGTGTTAAGTTACACCACTAGGCCTCTTGAGACCCAAATTCGGCGGAATTTGAGGTTCCTACCCTGACATTCCGAGGTTCCTACCCTGTCATATGCGGAATACAGAGTGAATCTGTAAAGAAACATTTCATATTTTCATTTCTTCGTTCTTAACTAGCCAAAGTGCATCGAGTTCCGCAACTCAACAAACAATAAGAAAAGAAATCGGCAAAATGTGAAGAAAAGGAAGTATCTTAATGGGATAGAAGCAAAGGGAACCAGGTTTCCAGGTTTCCTCTGCTCCTCAGCTGTGTGATTGATAATGCGTGAAACTTTTAATTACTGCATCTAATATTTTCATAATATTTTCATTTCTTAATTTGTCAAAGCGCGGTGTTAAGTTACACCACTAGGCCTCTTGAGACCCAAATTCGGCGGAATTTGAGGTTCCATTCCTCACATTCCGAAGTGCCTACCCTGTCATATACGGAATACAGAGTGAATCTGTAAAGAAACATTTCATATTTTCATTTCTTCGTTCTTAACTAGCGAAAGTGCATCGAGTTCCGCAACTCAACAAACAATAAGAAAAGAAATCGGCAAAATGTGAAGAAAAGGAAGTATCTTTATGGGATAGAAGCAAAGGGAACCAGGTTTCCAGGTTTCCTCTGCTCCTCAGCTGTGTGATTGATAATGCGTGAAACTTTTAATTACTGCATCTGTTGTATTATCTATAGTATTGACATTCTTGCAATCTAACCCTAGGTTGATAGAAATTTCCATACATCTCTAAACTCTTACTAACTTTAATTTAATGGGTAGTTTATATTTATGCCCAATATAGAGTGGCGGAACTCAACGCCGTCGTTAGTCCAGAGCGGGCAAATATATATTATTAAAATATAAATCGATCCTAAATCTGAACAATCACATGTACATTCAAACATAGTCCAATTAAACTAAGAAGGATTAAATATATTTTATATCTAAACAAAACTATTTAATAAAACATACCTTATATATTGAAATCCGTCTAATTAGAGTAATAATATTTAAAACAAGCGTACCCGAAACGCTAAGCGAAATTTACACCCAAGATAATATTGGAGAGAAATGAGAGAGAATGCAATAACAATAAATAGTAATAAATAAAAGGATTCACTCGTTGCTTGTATTGTATGATACTAATCCGATGGAACAGCAGTGGGGCGGAGGGGTCGGTCTTGTTATTATTTAATTATTTTCGTCTGAACAGAGATGTGGTTTTATTTTTAATTTCCGGCTTCATGCTGTTACTTGGACATGTCAGGGTAGGCAGAGGAAACTTAGAAACCTAGTGTTAAGTCACTTCGTTTCGTAGGTCATTTTACGATGTGTTGAGTGGACACTTAACATCGCGCTTTGCCTTGTGACGTAACAAAATATTTATAGGTTCTGTAAGCTTTGATAAAGTTGACATGTTTTTTTTAAATAAGAAGAAAAATGCTTAGTATTCGTAACGTCATATAGTTTGTCGATTACTCGATACAATTAAAAACCTAAGACCCCTAGAAAACCGACGCAAAAAATTTTAATGTAAATGTATCATTTTTGGCATAACCAAAAATGTACATATTTACGATTTTTTTTTACTTCTTAGTTTTTTCTATAACTAAAATGTTTAATATATTATTAAGCCGTATAGTCGTATGTATGGCTTAATAATGTTAAAATTATTATTTAGCCACACATACGACTGCGACTCTATTCCTTTCCTCACAACTAAGCCAAAGCAGCGAGTGCTACGGCGATTACTTTAATTGGCTCAATCTCAATTCAAAACCACCTCGCGGCGGGAGTGGGGGGCAGATTTATGGCAAAAGGGTCTGATCCCTGTTTATGAAGGAGGATAGCGAAACTAACCCTTTTTTCTGAAAATTAAAGTTCACAAGTCTTTCTGGACGTTTTGAAAATTTTATTAATTTTGGTGGGTAGATAGATATTAAAAATATGTTTTAAGTTCAAGTTGTGTAATAAATGTTCTTCTTCTCTCTTCTCTATATGGCATTATAGCAAGCAAATTATTTATTTTACTTTCATACATAAGTGGACTTATCTTTTAAGACAACAAGTAGAGTGTAAGAACTTGGTTCAGATTAAATTATAAAAAAGTTGTTACATAATATATAATATTAAATTATATTAATTATATTAAATTAAATATATATAATATTAAATTCCCTAGATTGTCAGGGTATTGACATTAAATATTAAAATATATTCCATTTCATTCGCTATATATTTTTTTTTCAACTATCATTATATACATTAAAACTTTTCTCAATTTATTTTTCATATATTGTAAACAAAAATGTTTGATATTACAATATGATTACTACAAGGGTAGGTATCATAGGTTCGATTATTATAACATTTTTATACAGGGTCGGACGGTGAAGGAAATATGAAGTAATACCTATAAGACTAACCCTCTCGTGATGCCGGGGTATAAATTATTTGTGAGCGAGATTGGCTACTTCGTGCTGAGTTGACCGAATGTAGCTCTATTTCTATTTTTATAGGAAAAAATTAAATTGGTAGATATGGAAGATAATGGTAATTTTATTTGAAGTTAAACTTGGTTAACTCCAAATAAAATTACTATTATTTTATTTGCTGTTAACCAAGTTTATTAATATTGATTATTCTTGGACAATTGATATTCATTAAATATAAAAGAATTTGAAACAGCTTAAACTATATTAAATAATATATTAATTTCAAGGCTTTGAATTTTACTAAGAATTTTGTAACAATAAATCATGTCTGCCCAAATATATAATTATTTTTCTAATCTTATTCGTTGTTAACTCATGATTTCCGGTGACAAGACAAAGCATGGTGTTAAGCTTTGCCACTAAACACATAATCTATTTAATGTTGAGCGACAAGATATATAAAAACAATTTATATAAAGTAATATAATCCAACATCACATTTTAAATAACCAACATCTTTCTGTATTACAAAACGTAATCATAAATTTTTATTTTATATGAAGTAGAGCATCATCCATACCACATCTAGTGAAGTTAAGCTCCGATAATTTTGAGGGGCAAGTTAGTGTAGACTAAAATATTGGCCCATCACTACATCATAGCCAGATATTGATCATGAAACCGATCTGTGATTTATATCTATGATTTATGCTGGGCGAAATTATTTCTGTTAGTATGTAACTATGCATGTATGTGAATATGATGTTAGTAGAAACACTTGTTTAAGGAATATATTTGTTTTTGCTTGATGACGCAGTGGCACAGTGTTTTATAATACGAGTACATATGAAGGCTTAAGTTCGATTTAACTCAGTTCAACTAGTCGTCGTTTCATCTTTTTTGCTTGGACTTCGTGATGTAAGACAAATTACCTTATTTTTCCTTTTTTCTTTACTTTCGTTTCTTTAAAACAATACATAGATTCACACTTCTTAATGTATATATATATATATATATATATATATATATATATATATATATATATATATATATATATATATATATATATATATATATATATATATATATATATATATATATCAAAATAATTTTCTTGACACTAATTTCTATACGTTGTCTGATTTATATGTGAGGCTTCATCCGCTATAAGATAATTGAATATTTATTCAATACACAAAAAATTAACGCCTAAAACTCTAATCAATATATCATTAATTTGAACCACATAAAAAATATTTTTTAAATAAATAAAAAAAATATCATAACTTTTCTAATTTCTCTAAGAATATATCTTTAAAGTTTCATGATAACTGGTTGAGCAGTTATAGTATGAAAGCTTAACATATAAATTTCCGTTCAATTTATAATAATAGATTATTACTATTTCCTGCACCTATTAAGACAAACAACAATATTTGACTCCCCATCAACATAAGGCAATAATTCATCATACAATTTTTTACGATCTATTCACATTTAGGAAATTGAAAGGACAATGAAGTTCTATATAAAACTTTAAATATAGCGTCCAAGTCTCCGTTTCCGATGTGTTTTGCGTTTAATCTATACGTTTCACATCCCGTCGTGTTGAAATTTTTATACCAACTAATATACATTTTGATTAAAACATATATTAATTTGCTAACTTGTATCCTGCCAGTGACGATTGTTTCCTTTAATGTCTGTATAAAAAAAGATAAGCTAAAATAATTTAGTATTTACTACATTTTCTACCTTAGAGACAATGTGTTAGTAAACAAAATAAAAAAGTAACCTCATGGTTTTTCCTATGTAAAAGAGTAAACATCATCCTAGTGTTAAGAATCTCCATTCCCAGAACCATATTGACAGATCCAACCAACTTGATACAAAATTATTGCATAATATCTTCAAAATAACTATGAATTAAAATTTCATAAACCCCCGAAAAATATGTATTTTTTTATTTAAAAAATACATAATGTATTTTTTTTTAATATCAATAATTTAATGATATTTTTTTTTAATTACAAAAAAATGTTTTTTTTTCTACCTATCAGATTCAGCATAGGGTAGGCATAAGTAGGTAGGTTGAGAATCTAGTGTTAAGTTACTCCATTTCATTCCCCGGTTTCCGCCCCTCAAATTTGAGGCATTGCCTTTCGGAGTGCCGAAACTTAACTCCGCGCTTTTGCCTTGTTACCGGGACGAAACAAAATAAAATTTCCCAAAAAAAATCCTTCCTCGAGTGTTAATCGAACCCAAGACCTGTGAAGTTTACAGTCACATGCTTGTACATCTGCGCCAGTGTAGGCCTCTAACACACAGACAGATCAAACTTATAATATCCTTTTTCTGAGGTTAAAAAAATAAATAAACAAAATCCATTACAGACACGTCTAAAACAATTAAAACAAATACCTATGGCTGGTCTCCTAGCAAGCAAGTGATCACGTTATTATTTAGCATCCCAGTACAAAGTCGTCCGTCCGTCCGAACTCCGCACAATATATCAACATTAGCGCTGTCCCCGTCCGGCTGCGACGACGTGGGTACTGATGTAGTATTTATGGAAGAGACTGTCACTATTTATTATGTGTTATTTCAAATTTAAGAAAGCAAAATATTATTTTAAAAACGTATAAATATTTGAACTTAGCAGGATTTGAACCGGCGCCTCTTGAAACGCTCTGACCAACTAAGCCATACGTTCTCATCAGGCTACGTCGAAAGTGTAACAAGTGCTTGAAAAGTTGATTTGTGTTTTTTTTTTATTTTTAAGCGATTGTAGGTTTGATTCTCAATCGAGTCAATAAATTAAATATTTTCATTATCTCGTTCTGGTAACGAAAGGGTGACTTTGAATCTCGCCACTCAACACACAACTTCTTCCATTACAAAGGTTACATTTGCCTAGACTGATATATGCGTGATAATGCGTGAAGGTAAAAAAAGCTCCATATAACAAACATAGGCCATAAATAAAAGGTTAAGGACAGGCAACACATTGTATAGACACTCCGCTCTCCGTGCTTGGTCCAATTTTAGAGAGAAACAAAAAACGTGAGTCCTATTCTCACTTGGTTAAATATTTGAATGAAAAGTAAATTTGAACGAATCTTAGGATTTAAAAATAGACAAATTTATCATTTTGTTAATTGTTTACTAAACATATATATTTTTTTCTGAATAAATTTTAGTTATTTAAAAAAAGTGATTATTCTGTTATTAGTGTTAAGGTGTTAAGTGGAAAAATATATATGAACTTTTATACAATTCGTATATAGTTTTTTTTACCTTCACTCCGTATTCTGCACTTGACAGGATGCCGCACGTCATTTCTTTATTACCGCTGAGTAAGACCTTAGTTCAAATTCAGGTGTTTCCAGTATTCTTCTTTTTTTTCACTTCCGCTCGTATCCCACACAAGGTAAACTTGGGAACCTATTGTTCAAACAGTCCGTTCTATACCCCATATTCCACTAAATTTAAGACATTGCGTGTTGAATAGCGGAACAAAATTTCGAAGTTTGCCTTGTTACCAGAGCGAAGAAATGAAAACATTAAATGTTTAAATTGAAAATATAATAAAATTCATTATTTTTCTCCTTCTTTTATTATATATTTTTTTATTTAAATATGACATAAAAAAACGCAGAGCTGAATTAAAAAAACACAACATTTTACATAACACATCCAGCAATTCTATCTCACTAAAACACCCATGGGACATCAAAAATGAAGATTTAGTCCCTAGCCGCGTCATACGTTAAGTCGGCTAATGAAAACACGGCGTGGGAAGTGATGTAGTGGACGGGTCGCGGGTCGGCTACTCGTCTTTGAGTTTATAGGTAAGTTTCTATTTAAAATACTTGGCAATATATAATAAAAAATAATCTTTCTGTTACATTTTGTATGTTTTTGTTGGCACTTTTCGTTAAGTTAATATAAGAACGTCGAACATTAACATTGACATGATATTCAAATAATTATATTATACATTCTCAAATATCAGCTGAACTGCTGATAATGCCTTGTACATGAGGTTAAAAGTGATAGGTTACCTTATAATCAATATACCATCGATCGATGACACCTTATACTATACTTTATATAGACGAAATGTATAATAAACTTACGTTAAATTAACAAGCATGTGACGATGTTAACGTGATTGATTGTGGATTCGATTCCCAATCTAAGAAATGAAATATTTAGATGAAGTTCTTAATATATTGTTGATTTTTCCACTTTGGCAATTACGGCGTTAAGATCCGCCACTCAACACGCAATGTCTCAAATTCGGCGGAAAATGGGGAATGGAATTGAGTGTCTTAACACTAAAGTTAATTGATACTTTATACCGTTTTAAATGATCGGCCATGACCGTTATATTTCAAGAAAGCTTAAAATAAGCTTTCAATTCTGTAAGAAGTGGCATTGACTGCATTTTCAAGGGTAATAGTATAATAATTTGAATTATATGTAATATATAATTGAGGTATCTGTTGAAGTACCGGTAAGCAGAGTAAACTTGGGAACCTAATGTTACGACAGTCTATTCGACTTCTCGAATTTCCGCTGCTGAACACGAAATGCAAACGAACGCATTTCGTGTTTAGCAGCGGAAATTATCGTCATGATTTGCCTTATTACCAGAGCAGAGAAAATAAAAAAAAATCCTTGAGTGGGAATTGAACCCACAACCTTTCACGTTTATATTAGTATAACTGTGCTCCTACATCCATACATTCGCGTATATAAGAGAGTAAAATCAAAGTGTATAAACAGAATGCATCGTTGTCTGTCTGGGGATGCGATGTGAGGCCGCCGGGGAGCTTTTCATCACTTCCCTCCTCCGTACGTTTTATAATTATTTAGAATTTTGTTACAGTTCACAACTTTGTGTGTATTAGAATTGATTTTTTTGATTTTAAGGTAATTTTGAATGAAAATTCAGTGTATATGTTATATACTCTTCACAGCATCACGCTGTATCCCGCACTTGGCAGGGTAGGCAGAGGGAACTTGGAACCCTAGTGTTAAGACATTTTCGTTGCCCACTTTCCGCCAAATTTGACGTGTTGAGTGGCGGAACTCGACGCCGCAGAACATTTAAATACAAAATATTATATATATCATTTCCTCGAGTGGGGATCGAACCCACAATCTATCGGTTACATGTATGTATGTATAATTATTTTATTTAAACTCTTTAATGTCGCAATATCTGTACACAGTGGTTGTATTTGACGTATATCTCCGTTTCTGTAATGTCTGACGTTATGAATGAGTCCTCTCTACCACAAAAATACCTCACATTTGTCTCAAAAAGTTCTCATAGTAATTACAGTGACATATCACTACGTTCTTCAATTTTTCAACGGAAAGTTGGTATCAAAATTGTCTTAACATGAGGTTTCAAAGTCATCTCTGCCCCCGTCGTTTGCGGGATACAACGTGAAGCTAAAATAAATAAATAAATTTTGCGAGAGTAACTTATTACGTAATTCAACCCATATTAAAACATATTACAACGGTAAAACCATAAAATATTAATAACTGTAAACAATTATCATCAACTATATTTGGATCAATGTTTTGGTTGCACGATTTATACAATCAATAATCTGTAGTACTTGCAGCGCCATCTGTCTATCAACAGGTAGCTCTTCGCGCTGCTTATAGATCTTGATAGATGGCAGCACTCGTTAAGGGATTTATGATGTGTTGATATTTTAATTTCATCTCAACTTTATGTTTATCACAAAATATAGAATTACAGGTAGAATAGTATGAATGTTATTGAAAGGCATGTAAAATATGCTTACACTGTATTTGTTTTTTAAGGAAGACATTAAAAAATATTTTCTCGTTTTTAATATTTTCATATACGCAAAGTTTAATATTTCGACCTTAAATAGATAATAAATAAACTTTTCTCTTCTTTTATCTTTATTAAAAAGAATTTTCAAAAAACCATTCAAGGTTACATAAATATATAAACCTGAGAATGTGGAATTACTACTTTTGTACAACTCTGCACTATTGTGAAAAATTAAATATTCATCTATGAACGATAACTTTACGTCTAAACGTCATAAGAAAACATTGATGAAAAAAGTACATAGGTACTTTTATTAATTGAATTGAATTATTATTTATATTTTAATTATTTATACGAAAAAGGAGTTAATTGAATTGCAATTTAATAAAAATCGTCAAATCGTCATTTTAATGTTATGTCATGACTATGCCCTTGTTATGGAGTGGATGAGAGATAGATGCGTCACTCCGCCGAACGCTTAGGTCGATCGTGCCTCACTATCACCTGTCCTACGACCTCACTCGAAAGCTAATCTCAGACAGAACGTTACAATTTTTCGTGGAATGGAGTGTCTTAGCACTAGGTTTCCAAGTTCTCTCTGCTTAACCTGCCATATACGAGTGTGAAGCTGAGTATGCAAAGTAAACTTAACGTATCATCACCGATGTTTCATTCAATAAAAAAATTTCAATTTTTATTTTAAAAGTAGATTAGGTCGTTAAAAGAAAAACACCTGCCTGACTTGATCTTAAAAAAAGGTACCATTTTCTCTTCAATTATATATTTTTATAATAAAAATTAACCAAATCAAATATATATATATATATATATATATATATATATATATATATATATATATATATATATATATATATATATATATATAATATGAAATTACGGAAACTAGAGCTAAAATCGAAAGAAGGCACCGCCCAGTTCAAATTGTCGTATCAGATTTATCGGCCGACGTTACATAGCAACAAAGGCAGTGCCTCATCCGCTGACAGCTTTATGATCCTAACAGTTTTTGCTAACAGCCACCCGCACTTTATTTATGACTTAAGTTTTATTAATTAGCTTTCCGAAGACGCTGTAGGTATGATGCGATACATTACGATTATCGTATTCGTTCTGTGTACTTTCTTTGACCTTAGACGCAAAAAGAAAAATATATCAGTAGGTACTGAATGATTGAATTGTTTTATATGCGGTTTGGTTTTAATGGAAAGCCTTGTTTATTGTAGGGGTTTTTGTTTGGTGGAAATCGGAACCTCCACCTTAAAGGCCTGCAATGCACCTGTAGCTCCCCTGGTGTTCAAAGGGGCCGTGGGCAACGGTGATGACACCGTAAAAAAAAATCTGATGTTTTCGCTACTAGGTTCCCAGGTTTTCTCTACATAATAAACAAGACACATTGACTATATTAAATAATCATCTCCACTTGCCCTATATATTTTAATTATTATGACAATCAATACTAATGTTTTCTATCAAGATATTAAAAGGAATACCATGGCCATCTGGTGGCCTGCAGTAGCTATACGACTATGTCCATACTTGGCACGTCGCCGCGCATCTGCCCGCTGCCAAGGCGACTCATATGGCTATAAAGACTTTACATACTAATTTATTTTGATATTTCGTCAATTTTTTTTTACTTTTGTTCAGAGTTTTGGTGAAAGATATTATGGGAAATATCTTTCACCAAATGTGATATGGGAAATGATTTTTTTGGTCAAAAAAGCGTGGCGTTGAACTCCGCTACTCATTACGCTAGGTTTCGATAATTGGGCCATACGTGCGATAGAGGATATCCCAGCAATTATTTTTCTGCCTATCCTGCCATACGCATAAAACAGCGTAAAGCTAATAATATATGCCTCAGCTGCTTTCCTAGGATAAGTTACGGTCTAAATTAAATGACAATTGTATATTTTCGAAAAGCAAATATATAATTCTGAAAGTAATTGTAAGTATTTTATGACGAACATTTCATATTATCGCATTGTCATCGGTCATTGGTAAGTAAGTACGCAAAGTTTCTAATTAATCAGACGTTCAAAGTCAAAATCACTGTCAAAGTTTCCGTTACAGCTTTCAATATAATAGAAGCGTGTTAAAAAAATACAACATTTGCGCATAGACTAGTTGCAGCCCATTATTTTGATTGTGAGGTCTATAAAACCTCACTTTTTCGTTCATGCAGGAATATCAAGAAATTATTTAATACGTTTATTAATATCTCAAAATCAAAGAAGTATGCGCACAGCGTTACTCAGGAGTTTTGGTTATGAACTCTGTTTGTCTGTCAGTTGAACAACTCGTTTTATTCAGCGAACATCCCTCACATGGCAGGATAGAAAGAAGGAGTTTGAGAACCTGTTGAATGGCGTAACTCACAGCCGCGCTTCGTCTTGTTACCAGAGCGAAGAAATGAAGATATGAAATATTTAATTTTCTCTAGTTCTCTAGATAGATTGAACCTATTAAGCCGTCACGTTTACGGTTAGGCGCTTATGCCCATGCGCCACGGCTGGCCTCGACGAGTTAAAGATATATTTTGTTTCTTTTTATCAATTTAAAAAGCAGAGATCATTAACAAAAGTGACTATAAAATCATTATATATGTAAGCCTGTGTAATGATGACCCTGTACGTACTACTTACTATATATAAATATTATAGGAATCCACAGGTACAAGACCGTCAAATTGTAAACATGCCGTCTAATTGTACACATGCCGGTTCTGAGTTCAATTCTCACTCAAGGGATTGAATTACTTTCATTTTCCCGCTTTTCATCTACACAAGCTCAGCTTTTAATTATAAGATACACTATTTAATTTTATTTACTTCAAAGTAAGTCAAAATATGATATAAGCAAAAATATTTTTATGTGGCCAAATAGCGCCTGATTGTAAACAGAACACCGGTTTCTATTAGATATTTTGCTATATATATTTATATAATTGGTCGCTGTCGCAGTTGGTCAATAAATAACCAACAAAAATATATAAAGTATATTAAAATAATGCTAAAATTGTTTCTTCTCACATATTTACTTCTATCATACACTCGTATAATAGAACTAACAATCACATGGGACGTGGTAATATTTCCAGCTTTACGCTGTATCCCCCAAAAGACAGAGTAGACAGAGAAAACTCTGTTCCTTTAAGACTCGCTTAGTGGTGGAACTCGCTGTACTCTATCTTGATGCCAGAGCGATAATACGAAAATATTAAATATTTCATTTTCTCACAGCTTTTCAGCTGCCCCTGCGCCAACACACATGCCACAACTTCTCCTCAGTCTCAACATTATCCTGTGGGGATATGGAAGAGGCTATCGTGGTACATCGGCATAGTCTTACTGTAAAAAGAATGATCGTGTTGACGACTGGACTCTTGAAAATGCTCGAGCAAATGAAATATTTAATATTTTCATTACTTCGTTCTAGTGATGAGCTTCGGAACACGCAATGACATAGATTCAACACAAGGTACAGAACGGAACGACGACTAACACTAGGTTCCCAAGTTCCGAGCGTGAAAACGAACTGCTCTCACTGAAACGAACGATTTGCTCTCACTGAATTGCTCAATTGCGTCTAGAAAAGCAAATGAACCCACCACAGAAATCCAAAAAGAAAAACACAGAAGAACTCATACAAAAAAAAAAAAAGTTATAGCAAACACAAAAAAGGTCCCTAACGTCGATCTAGTTGGCAAAGATTTGACGGCAATGGTACCTCGTAAATTACCATTATCTGCAGACGCACGGTACTGCTATTTATTATTTATGGGTCCGGATCGACTCGCCTCGGGCGTAAGGGTGTTTTTCAGGGGTGGGTGATGATCGTAAATATCATACGTAATTATTGATTCAGCCCACATTTCTCATCATGTGACAGTTCATTAAGGGTTGATGAACTTTCGGGGTTGTTTTTTTTTATTTTTTTTTTAAGGACATGTGAATGTATTCTGTATATATTGTTTCTCAGGGGCATGGACGTGTGACTGTAAATGAAGTTATTAGTTCGACTCTCAGTCGACTATGGAAAATATTTAAAATTTAAAATTTTATGTTGATTATTTTCATTTCTAAGCTGACAAGGGAAAAGTGCGGTGCTTGGGTTCCACCACTTAACCGAAAGTGGGGAACGAAATAAACTTTCTTAACACTAGGTTCCTAAGTTCCCTCTATCTACCCTGCCATGTACAGAATATTAATTTTGGCTATTTATTATTAAGTTACTGTAAACACATCTTTCTTGTATCAAGAGTTAAGTGACCTATAGTGGCTTTGTCTTCGTACGAGAATGTAGAAAAGAAAATAATTAAGTTCTCTAAAAGGGAATCGAACCCACAATCATTCTCGCCAACCGCTGAGCCGCTGCGACTCCGTGATACTGTACATGTTGATTTCCTATATGGACTTAAAATGAAGAAGATAAAAGTAACTCATAAATAATTTCTTTATATCAATTTCATATGAAACATTGAGACGGCTAAAACCAAAAAGAAAATTACGCCGTAGATTACAATTAACGCAATATATATTGTTCTTTTTATCTTCACGCTGTACTGTAATCCACAGAACAGTCACAGAATGGGCATCGAACTCACTATAACCGCATTTACATTGAACGCTGTGCCATACTCGTTTTAATTACAATATGATAGGTAACGACGTCAAAAGCCTTATTTATAGCGTCTACTCAAGTCAACCCGCTCCTCCCGCTCCCGTCCTTCTTCCTGATAAACCGAACTTCACGCCCAAATTTTAATAATAATATATCTTTGTAATTTATTCGCAGCGCTCGCTACTCGCTAGCGACAGCGTTTGTTCCTATTTAAACGTCGATCGAATTTGAGTTATCGTTTTGAACTTTCCCGGATTCGGAATTGCCTAAGGAACGTATAGTTACTGTTTTGTTAATGAGATGTGCTGATAAAGATTTTAGGTTTTTTTTATATATGACAAGGAGCTAATTTTGTATATAATAGTATTTGTTATTCTAAAACGCTTTACATTGCTTGAAGTAGCTTTACGGAAAGTAGGAAACGGAACGGAGTATCGTAAAATTAGTTCTTCACTTCCCTCTGCCTACCCTGCTACGAATATGTGCGGGATATATCATGGCGTAAGCACCTAGGTTTTAACCTATGGTTCTTTCTAATTATCACCTTCAATGTCTGTCGTCGTGCCGTTGCGGCACAATTGACTGACTGTAAGCCCGACAGGTTATGGATCAGCTGTCTCATTCCATTTCCTCAGAAAAAAGGCTGAGTGTCTTGGCATTGGATTACCAAGTTCTGCTTACCTTGCTGTATATGAGACGCTAAAAAAATAAAATCACCAAAGCGACGTGTATGTCACTTTATACAAAAGTTTTGATCAGCATGTTGTAATTTTTTGTTCAGCTTCACGCTTTATTTTGCACATGGCAGGGTAGGAACCTGGGAACCTTGTGTTAAGTGTTCCTTTGTCCAGTTTTAGTTGAATTTGAGGAATTGCGTCTTGAGTGACGCAACTCAACGCCGCTTTACCTTGTTACCCAAGCGAAGAAATGTAAGTATTAAATATTTCATTCTTTAATACTTGTGGCGTCTATATAGTCACACGCTTGTGTCCCTACGCTCCCTTTTAGGCCGGTATGTATTTATATATTTTTTTCTAAAACTCTTTATACATTTATTATAATCAAAATATATGTTTATATTTTTCCATAAATTATAGCCTTAACTCTGATGTTAAAGACTGATACATTACTGAAAAGTCAAGTTACTCAGAAACTTTCACATTTACAATATTATTATGATTTATTCCGAAGAGCATTACCAGGTTATTGACAAAAGTGGACACAACAGAAAACACTTTTACTATTTTTAAAGTGTTAATCCACACTTAGGAAAGATAAATACTTGCTGAGAAAATATACGAGTATTTGAATTTGAACGTATCGGGATTCGAACCCGTTCTCCGAGATCGTATGGCTTAAAGTTCAAAGGGACTGATTCCAAGAGTTGCAAGTTCAAATTTCGCTACGTTCAATTTTTTATGCGTTTTCTAAATAAATAAAAAAAGTATTTAGCAATAAATAAAGCGACGTGAGATCAAACTGATATTTTAATACCATCAGATATTACTTGCAATGGCGCCCGACTTCCGCCGTAAATCAACAGCCTATCGTGGTCATTAGTGAATTATATTTTCGCTCAAGATTAAGCCATAATGGCGCAGTTACTGAGTCTGACTGCACAAACAACGGCAGTTGGTTCGATTCTTAGTTGTGGTAATGGTTGATTGTGTTAAGTTTTGGTTAAATATTAGAAAATTTTGATTTTCGTTACTTTACCCAATATATATAATAAGCAAAACGTGGACAACAGGCCTTCTTGACGCCAGACAAATAAAACTAAACTAATATAACAATAGATGACGGCATCGTCGTGAGAACGTTTGACAGTAAACGTGACAGTTGTGCTATCGATACTCGGGAGAATAAATGTTCACTTTCTTTCTCAAATATCGAGGCAAATCGCGGCGTTGAGTTGCGTCAAAGACTGAAAAAACTTAGTGAATAGTGGGATACTAGTTACTGGGTACATAGATGTAACGTAAAACTATAAAAATACTCTAAAATGTGAATCAACCCGACGAAGTCAGCCATGTTTAATTATGATATGACCGCTCCATACCTTAATGTTGATTGATATATTAAAAACAAAGGAACGAAATCATCAGCCTGTCACATTCACGTTGTACATTTATTACGTATTCTTTGTTTATTGACAGAAAATATTATTTATCTCATTTTTAGCTTCACGCTGTATCCCAATTAATTGCATATAACGGAAGGTCTGAATACTAGGTTCCCTACTTACGTTGGGGAACCTTGGGGAACCTAGTGTTAAGATCCTTGGATCAGGTCAGGGTGAAGGCATTGCATGTTGAATAGCGTAACTCAATGTCACGGTTTTTTTCTTTTAGTGTAATAAAATTAAATAATTAATTTCTTCAAGTTGAACTCGCGTCATATTGAAAAAAAAAAAAACTAAAAAATCACATTAAGATTGATAAAATAATTTAGTTATGTATTTTTACGGTTGAAAAGAAAATAAACTTAATTTCCTCTGAAAAATTTAAAGCGCCATCTGTAAAAATCGATGTCACTATATCGATTATAGTTTAATAGTCTATGGTCGTTGACCATATCAGTGCTGCCACCTTTACTTTCTTAGACATACTTCGTATAACTATAATAACGATGGAACGAAATAATAATTAAGCTCAAATAATGTTATAACTTTGTAATTATTTTTTTATTTATAAAGAAATTATTATATTAAACATAATATAATTAATTGAACACAATCGCTAATAGTAAACTGTTATGGCCTATGACCATACATAAAGTGACATCTAGTGACATTTTAGTAAAATATTATAGATCATTTATAACATTTAAGATAAATCTTTATTTCTGTCATATAAATAAAAAATAATTAGTAATATATTTAACTTTAAATGAGTTTTGGATTCGATAATTTCTCGCTCTAGTAACAAGACAAAGCAAGACTTTTCGCCAGTCACAACAGGTAATATTTAGATAATAAAGCGGAGCATTAGAAATAGTAGATTTCCTCTGCTAACCCTTCTACTTGCAGGGTATTGTATGAAGCTAAAAGGAATATAATAATAAAATTATATATAATAAAATCCTACAGAAACGCAGTCTCCTATGGGATAATTTCCAAAATTTTTTTCAAAAAAATATAAAAATTAATATAAAAAAAGAACATAAATATACAATGCGTTAAAAAAAACAATTACATATATCCAAATTACACGAAAAACACGTAAAAACAACTGAACAAAACTAAGTAAATATAAATTAATATGATATATTATATTCGAACGTAGCCACTAGATGGCATCTAAGAGCTGTACTTAAACGGTGACCGTTATTTATCGCGCCATTAAAACGGGCCTTTAAATCATCATGTGTCCTTTGCGTTGCTTATGTCTTATTTCAATGGCACAGAGTTGAAATTCAGACGGAAAAAATATCTTAATGAATGGCAAGCGTGAGCTTTTTTCGTTTTACGAAATTCTTCTGAAAGCACTTAGTTGAATCTATTGGACGGTGTGAACAAATGAGCTATTGTCATAGCTAGTTTTAATGATACAATTTTTGTGAAACGGCTCTCCGTTCCTCCTTTAGTGCTCTCACTAGCGTTCATACTAACACACGTAGTGTTGTGGGTTAAATCCTCTTAAAATATTATTGATTATTTAAAACATTTAGAGCAAAAAAAGGTTTCAATTTTCATTAAATAAGTATTTTAAAAAGGATTATTTTCATTTTCTCTTTCTCGTAAAAACAAAAAGCCACTTCCCCCACTCAAAAAAAAACCAGCAGAATTGGACTATTTATCGTACAAAGAAAAGAATTTTCAATTCTACCCTATATATTAAAGTTATAGATTTTATTTAGTGATTACTACTACATAAAAAAGGCGTTTGAGTAGAATAATTGAAATCCCAATATAAACCTAAGCTATTTTGGAGACTACACAATTTGAGGCCTGTCGTGGCGCAGCGGCACAAGAGTGTGACTGTAAGCGACAGGTTCTGTTTAAGGCACTAAAATCTTTCACAAATTTTCATCTAAATCACGTCATACATTTTAAATCCGTTGAAATTTTCTCACAACAGGATTATATAAACCTATCACAAAGTAAAAGATAATAATAATATAACAATAAGCAATGTATCAACCAAACGTTGTAAGAACAAAAGATGAGAAAAACGGTTAAATTAAAATTAAGGCCCTTTCTTTGGCTGTAAAATGTGACAAACGCAAAAAGCCTACAATGCACAAACATACATACACACACATATATATAAAATATATATATTTTGGCATTATCGTCTTGACAAAAGGTTTGAAAGTACTCACGTATCGTTATCACTGCCCTCTACCCTTGAGTTTGGGACTTGGGTTTATTAAGTTACAAGCGATTCAGGGAAATATTAAGGGAAATATTTTTTTCATCTTATGACGGAAAATAAGTCACTTAGTGGCGTAACTTAACGCCGTACCTTCTTCGTCTTTTTACCAGAATTTTAGAAGAAAAAACGATAATTCATTTTGTTAACCGTAAACACTAACTTCGGCTCGGTAGGCAATCCATAATACAATAATCTTATGGTAGCTATCGTGAATGTCCTTAATTTTACATTTTTTTATGGTAATATCTTTTTTTTCAACTTCACGCATGTATCTCATTGGAAAGGGTAGGACGAGGGAATCTGGGAATCTAGTGTTAAAACACTCCGTTCCCCATTATTCGTCTAAATTGAGACACTGCGTGTTGAGTGGTGGAACTCACCGCCGCGCTTTGCTATATTACAATACTAGCAGCAAAAAAGTAAATATATATTCCATTTCCCCAAGTAAGAATCGAATCCACAACCTCTTGCATTTACAGCCGCAATATGCGACTGCGCCACGACACGCCTCTAATACGTACTCCATCAAATCGCTGTTACTTGAACCACACAGTTACTTTATAGCGAGAATTATCAGAAGTCGTTCAAATGATTTATGTACACAATTATTGGGTTATTCAGGTACGGTGTTTTGCGATCCGATCCCGTAACGATAGGAGACAATGAGGTTTCATTTAAAGGTGCTTTGAAGGTTTTACTTAGTTTCAGTATTGATGTATGAGTTATTGTTACAAGAGAGTGTATGAAATTAATGGATTATAACGATTGAATCACAAAAGCTTATTTTACTTTTTAGTTTTATCTTTAAGTACTTGTTTAATTAAAATGTGTCCGTCGTCGGATTGTCTATGTCTGAATAGAATATCCTGCTATTTCGGTCCCTGGAGCTTGACCACCTTGATTACTGAATCTATTTATGAGACCTGTACCTTAAATAATTGTATTTTAAACATAAACGAATATAATAAAATATATTTTTATACCTTATCGTTTATAGGGCGTAGTCAAAACACGACATAGTCTCTATTTTAGCAGGAAAATTATTAATTTTATCGAAATCGAGGCCTTGTTGTAACTCTACCAATACCACTAATACCTCTGAACTTTTCTATTTTTTCCCCATTTACCAAAAAGGCTTATAATATTCCAAAAAATAATATATATATATATATATATATATATATATATATATATATATATATATATATATATATATATATATATATATATATATATATATATATATATATATATATATATATATATATATACATATATATATATATATATATATATATATATATATATATATATATATATATATATATATATATATATATATGTATATATATATATATTAATAATATTCTCATATATATATATATATATATTAAAATATAGATATATTTCATAATTTCCTTATCACGTCCATTTCGTATCACTAACAGCTTGCGAACTATCCAAGTGGGAATTTCAGGTGGAAATCTAAAATCTATCACTGTCCGGATTGCTCGGATGCATAAATCCCACAAGTACCCACCTATAACACAATTTTGACATACCATTGATCCGTACGACGATCATTTCAGCACCTACTCTGGCCTCTGGAGGGTATGGTGAAACTATCATCACTTAAATAAACAGAGTCAGTTTACCTTTGACTTTGACATTCATTGCTGTTTTAACCTTTATTTTGAAAGCTCGAGCCCTTGCAGAAACGTAATGTATAACGTGGTTTAGAAATCTACAGCAATATATATAGCTTTTGATATGCTATCCACGATTTTAAAGGTCGTATGAGCAATTTAAGTGAAAATCTTAAAATGAGCTGTTTTCTTACATAATAAGGTTTATTTTTGAATATCATCCAATACATATAAGATATTTCAGAGTTATTACAGGAGTAGATAGTTTGAAAGACAGGTTCTATCAAGCACTGACAACTACATATTGTGTTGTGTATTTTATTCGGTAGGTGTTACTCTGCTTTGAATAGGTGCTTCGGAATTGGCTTTATCGGGTACAGTGGGCAGAATAATTGTGCCTTATGTTCCATGGAAATAAGAGTGATTTTGGTGAGCAAATTCAGTGGCACACTGTACCTGAACGAATGTCACACAAGCGTCACAAATGTGAACAATATATCTCTTGTTTACTATCGAATCGTGATGGGATCTTGTTATTCTGTATATTTATAGTGTATTTGGTGATTATTCGAACCAACTAAATTGGTTCTATGTTTTTTTTTTTGCAAATATGTAGCCTTTTGTTTATTAATATGTAATCTGTGGAAAATTTAAAAAGTTGGGAACGGAGTGTCTTAACACTAGGTTCCCAAGTTCCCTCTGCCTACCATGCCATATGCGGGATACAGCGTGAAGCTGAGTTTGAGTATGAATATGGAAAATTGTTAATGCTATATTTAGTTATGTTGCTCACGAGCTGGTATGAACATACAACATATTTTACAGAAATTCGTTTGAAACAATCAAAAATACGTTTGTTAGTAATTTCAATATTGATTTGATAAACGATTGTCATTATATAAGATATACATATACATATATGCATAGTATATTTAATTGCCCATACTATACAATACATAATTACCTAATGAAAATCCATAAGAAATACAAATAATTACTATCTTTTGCCTGATTTATAATCTTTTTTTAAGATAACGTCGAATCTTCAAGGATTTCGAAATTAAACATTAAACAATTTAAATTATTGATAATATTCGTTCACCTTAAACTGATGAGACAACGGCCGTTCTTTCAAACCACTCGAGAGTCGAAACAAACAAAACTATAAAAAATCATTAAATAAACCATATCATTTTAAATTACTCGAAAGATTAGGGCTGCTCCGGGCTCTCGGTCTTTTTACTTAAAAATTATCTTAATTTCTTAATTAAGACGATATTGCACATAAAATTAAAGTCCATCCTTATTATATTATGCATTTTAACTAGACTTATCTATATCATAAATACAGTAGTTACCTAAAGATATCTGAAGTAAGGAATATGTCAAGTTCGAGTCGGAGAGATGATTAAAAAAAAATCTTTAATTAGTACTTACTTTAATAAAAAAAAAAACAAAATATTTTATACTACATTTAGTTTTTATTTTAAATATAATAAATTGTCAATATAATTCTATATGTGGAGAGAGATATAGAGATTGAGACTTCTAGTACGCTCTGTCATGTTTGCCCTGGAACTAGATATATTAAATATCAGAGTAAGTAGAGGGAACCTGAGAACCTAGTATTAAAACACTCCGTTACCATTCAGGCACTTCCATATTCTTGAGACATTCCGTGTTGAGTGGTGAAACTCAACGTCGGGCTTTGCCTTTATGATAAAAAAGCGAGTAAACGAAAATATGAAATTTTGCATTTTATGTAATTAAATTAAATTTTAAGCAGCTTCATGCTGTAAGTGCGGGCACTTGGCAGGGTAGGCAGAAGGGAATGGGAACCTATTGTTAAGACACTCCGTTTTACTTCCGTTCCTCACTTTCCGCCTTATTTGAGGCATTGTGTGTTGAGTGGCGGAAATCAACGCCGCGTTTTGCCTTGTACCAGAGCGAAGAAATGAAAACATTAAATATTTAAATTGAAAATATTAAAGATTATATTCCTTGGAGTGGGGATCGAACCCACAACCTGTCACAGTCACACGTTTGTGCCGCTGCGCCACGACTGACCTCTTCAATAATTTTAATATTGCTAAATATAAGTTAATAACCTCTTTGATTTTTTTTATTCATTCACCTATTGACTACTATGTATGTACATACATACAATAGACTTTAAAATACCAAATTGGACCCCACTAACTTAATTCAAATAAAACATTGTTTTTCAACCAATTTTTTTACACTACCTACATCCATTGAAAAAGACAGACAGATGGCAAGAAATACATAATTAATACACTTTTTATGTATATATCTACCGAACCCTAAAAAAGTAGCTATAAATTCAAACTTATCAGATTGAAGTAACATTTTAATAAATAACTCTTTCGGCTTGTTTCAAATTAATAATAATATGAAATAAATCAATAAGAATGGAACTTTAGAATGGGCGTTGAATGATTTGTTGTAAGGTGAGCTCGGTCTGTCCGGACGCAGTCGGTTAGGTCTGCGTATCTTGATATTTTGAGACCTATTGAAGATTATTTCAAAATTATATTAAAATTATTTGATTTTTTTTTCTATGATTTTTCATTAGTTAACCTGAATTGCATATTGGTATTTGGATTTCGAGAATTTAATATATATGTACCTAATTGATGTCAATATTTTGTATATTGTAAGGAATACCATAGTTTTTTCATTCGAGTGCAGTAGCGCAGGGGTTGATGCATCCAACTGTAAACTCAACTGTTGTAGGTTCATTTACCACTCAAAAAAAATGAAACTATCAATGGAATATTTCTTTTTTCGTCGTCGCCAAAAATGATACGCTATGTCTTAAGTTGCGCGGAAATTTGTAAATGCTATTAAATAATATATTGATATTTAAAAAAACCCACGTTAATTTCTAAAGTTAATATACAGAAAATACAACCAAGCAAGATAGTGGTAAGAGATCTCGGAAGACCTTCGAGAATACAATATGGAAGATACTGGAGAAAGGTCATGTAAAAATAATGTCTCCTCGAAAGGCATATTATGTAAAATGTTCAGCTAAAAAAAGAATACGACTATTATGAAATATAATAAGGCAAAGTGCGGTGTTGAACGCCGCCACATAACTAATGCTTTAATTTCGGCGGAAACTGGGTTCGCAAGTTTCCATTGTCTACCCAGCTATGTGCGGGGATAAGAATATCTATCATACTAATTTCTACAAAGTATCAAAACGTTTTAATCTGCTAGCTATAAGCTACATCAGCGAGTATCGAGTAGAGTCTAGATGTTCTTCAATAAAGTGCAACGATCAATTCCGATGCACTGTGACGTGTGAATAAGTTATTGTAATTAATATATTGATGATAGGGTTGTATAGGTTTCCAATGCATTTTAGTTTATATATATGAAAATATGAGGCCTATAGTGGCATAGGTTGTGCCCGCGTGTGGCTAAAAATAAACGTGGTAGGCCGTGAGTTCGATGTCAAGTAGAGGAAATGTAATATTTTTGTATTCTCGTTTCTTCGCTCTGATAATGTGGCAAAGCCAGTTGAGTTTCACCATGCAATGTCTGAAATTTGAAAAGTGGGGAATAGAGTGTCTAAATTCTAGATCACAAGGTACCCTTTGCCTATCCTGCCTCGTGGGGGATACAGCGTGAACCTAAGAAAAAAAAAATTATAACATTTATAAAAACACTAAAACCAAAACAAAACATCCAGTACATATCGAAACATCAATTTATTATCTATCTAAAAAGAATTTTTATATGAAACGAGATTTCCCATCAAAATTCAACCTATACTTTGCGCTGTCAGTGCAAGCTGACGCCGTGATTTACCTGATGGGCAGGTTACATTGGTATATAAATGTATTGCTTTGGTGAAAACTAAAATACTCTAACGTATATACATTTTTTTCTGATTTACGCTTTTTCCTGCATTAAACGAAAACGAAAACGTGGTGGGATGTGGTTCGATTCTCACTTGATGAAATATATTTTTTTTTTCGTTCTGGTATCAAAGTAAAGCATTGTATTTTGCAAAATAGACTGGTCGTTAATCATCAGGACATACCGCACATTCTTTGTTGACTGTTGAGAGGCGGAACTCAACGCCGCGCTTTGTTATTAGATATCTTTGTTATTTGACATACACACTCTTGGATTTTCAGATTACTTAGCAGTAGTAGGTATATAGTTCATTTAGACAAAATAACCAATACAATTGTTAATATTTTTAAAATGTTATTCCACACTTAGGAAAGAAGTTGTAGTTGTTTATTTAAAATTAATAAATGTTGAAAAGTGATTTTTGAATCTGCACTTCTTTCACGGTTTCCACAAGGCACAGGTTCAAATCCCGTTAGGTTAGGTTTTATATGTATTCTAAAGAAGTATTTATTCAATACATTTTTTATCAATATAGTATTAACTAACTGAGTTAATATAGTAAGTTAATTTAGTAGTTTAATTTTCAAAATTGTAAGATTTTTCAAGTTTTTGGCAAATTTTCTTGTATTTAAGATTTACAGATTACTAAGATGTTGTACAATAGATGGCGTTGGTTGTATAATTATCCAATATGGTCAAGCCTTCATGTAAGTTACAGCCTTTCTTATTTCTTTAAAACACGGGTCTAAATAATTTTAGTATTGTAGCAGTAGGAAGATCTTAACATAGCAGAAAGTACGACTTATAAAATTTGATAAACTATTAAATTATTCTTTTTTTTTTTTATTAAAAGCACTTTGCTTTTCCATTCAAAGGCAATCAAACTAAGTTACAATTTGAAGAGAAACGTAATATGTACATAATTCAACTGACTTAACACATAATTTAATAAATCTAACTTATGATATATATTTTTAACTTGACACTTTATTTCTTGCCTAGTTTTTACTTTAGCTTTCGGTCTCAATTTTCTAGTTGCGTGACAGAACTCTACCAAAACCACAAGTTTGAGTTTACAGACAGTCGTCATCTTTTTTAGTTTCACACTGTATATAGCAAGATAAGCAGAGGGAACCTGGGAACCTAGTGTTAAGTCACTATCCGTAACCGTTATTATAAATACACTTCCGTTCCTTGCAAAATCGGCATTGCGTTTAAGAGTGGCGGAACTCAACGCCGCACTTTGCCTCGTTATCAAAGCAAAGAAATAAAAATGTTAAATATTTCAATTCCTTGTGTAGGAATCCTACAACCTGTCACGTGTCTAGTCCCACGATTATGACTCTGCACCACGACTGGCCTCAGTCAGTCAGTCAGCCAGTCAGGTTTATAATTAATAAAAAATATGAAAGCCTCAACTCAAAGTGTATTGACAATATGTTCTTAATTTTCATACTCACCCGGCTCTATGTGGGGCACAACGTGAAGCTGGAAAAAAGTAAATGAACATGAACATATGAGGCATATCGTGGCGCAGCGGCACAAGGGTGTGACTTTGACCGACAGGTTGTGGGTTCGAGTCCCACACAAGAAAATGAAATATTTAATATTTTCAATATACGTGTTTTTTATTATTCGCTCTGTCACAAGGCAAAACGGGGCATTGAGTTCCGCCACACAACACGCAATGCCTTAAATTCAGCGGAAAGTGGGGAAAGGAAGTGGAACAGTGTGACTTAACACTAGGTTCCCAAGTTCCCTCTGCCTACCCTGCGATGTGCGGGAGACAGCGTGAAGCTGAAAGAGAGAGAACATGGACATATATATATCAGTTACTAATCTGATCTTTAATATAATCCAAAAAAGTTTTTATTACAATACTCGAAAAAAGTATTTTTATTGATCTAAAGATTTATTGGCATTGAAGGCGTGACCACCTCAAATGAATGATGGGCGTAGTTTGACTTGTTTATGTTTATCAGCTATAAGTTATAGTTAATGTGGGAGTTATCATATCATAGAGATATAAATAACATTCAATGAAAAACTATGGTCGATATGGTTTGTTAAAGTTGTTCTGTATTTCTGGTTTAATTTTAAATCTCCGATAGAAAAAAGGGGGTGTTTTAATATCGAGCTGTTTCTCTGTCTGTGGCACCGTAAGTCCTTAATGGACGAACTGATTGGTAATCGAGCTTTGTTTATCGGGGTGGTTCTTAGATATGTTGTAGTGGGAAATGAAATATTTAATATTAACATCGGGATGGTTTATG
This sequence comes from Eueides isabella, assembly GCA_019049475.1. Lineage (NCBI taxonomy): Eukaryota > Metazoa > Arthropoda > Insecta > Lepidoptera > Nymphalidae > Eueides > Eueides isabella. The sequence goes on along the minus strand of CM032391.1, from coordinate 2,376,709 downwards.
ACCTACTAATACTTTTCCAAGATGAGGTTCTTGTTATTGAGGTCGGAGTATTTTTTTTAAATTGAAAATTTTAAAATATATTTTGTGCAACAATGACGTACATTTTTAATATAGCTAAATATATCAACATATGCAAAATAATTATTATATTACACTACATGACATAGTTATAGCTTCACTTAATGAAACCCTGTCATATGCGGGATACAGCGTGAAAATGTATAAAAAGAAAGACTTAATTTACATTTGCCTTAATCGTATATTGTTACAGGTAAAATTCAATCATTATTTTCTCTTATTACCATACAATTGTGTAATTTTTTTTTATCGAACCCATTATTTAATAGTTCATTGTTGAATAAATCACATCAACAATAGACAGTAGACGTGTTGATTTTTTATCTAACTTTGCGATAGTTATGAAATCATTTATCAGTAAAAGTTTTGTTATTAGAATTGACAGTAACATGTTTCCTATATGCATCTCCTGAACATGTCCGGGGCTTATGGTCGAACGTGGCGTGAAGGTACAATCATGAATGTGAACTCAAAGGTTGTGGATTCAGTTCCCATTTGAGGAAGTAAAACATTTAACATTCTCATCTTCTCGCTTTGGTACTGAAGTGACACCACACGTAAAGCTTAGTCACTCAACACAAAAATCAGCGGAAACTCGAGAACAGAAGTGCCTTTATGAGAACGATATGTCTTAACACTAGGTTCCCAGGTTCCCTAGCAGAGTAGATACTTTGCGGGATTAAAAAAAATAAATTAAACTTTAGATTACCGTAACATAACAAGAACAAGAACATAATAAACAAATACAACAATAAATCTATCAAAGTTATAACAATTCACAATTAAACGATTGTTTCAAATTTCACTGACGCGGACGTACTCGTATGGGAGCGTCCTTTCTAGCCAGTAATTAAGATAGCAATAAATAACTCGAGGCCGACATAAGGCTAAGAATATATTGGTGGTTCTTAGTTTTTGTTAATGAATATTGTGTTTTGTGTTTGGAGTGAGATGAAAGGTTATGAAAACTGTTTATTATATATGTACATAGCTTAACGCACATGGCAGAGTATGCAGAGGTAATTTGGGAACGTAGTGTTAAGACACTCCGTTCCGTTTTACTATTTTCCGCTAAATTTGAGGCATTATGTGTTTGTTGTATTGCTACTAAAGTGAAGAAAAGAGAAGAAAATATTAAATATTTAGTTTTAAAAATGTTAAATATATCGTTTCCTCGAGTGTGCATCAAATTCACAACTTGGGTCAGTCACACACTTGGGCCGCTTTACCAAGTCAGGCTTAAAAACTATTTATTCATACAGTTGACTTAACTTCACACTGTGTCCCTCATTTACACAGAGGCAACGTTTGGTTAACAAAGAAGCGACATGAAAATAATTTATTTCTACGAGCAGGTAACGAACCCATAGCGCCTCATTCCAGTCAGAGATTTTACCGTTGCACCACCACGGCCCCAAGAATATTATAACAATAAAAATAATAAATAGATAATTTAATTTTAGTTATATGTTAGCAATCAAATTGAATATTATTTTAATCTGTAGGGATACAGATTAAAATAATATAATAAGACACAAGTAACCTAAAAAGTTCGACTGAAAGTAGGCACAGAAATGTCTTAACACAAGATTTTGTCTGTCATACAGAAAGCATATAGCTGGGCCAGTAAAAAGCTTAAAAATGTTTTTTTTATTCACGCTGTAAACCACATATAGTAGTGAATGGAGATGTTAACTGAAAATCTACTGGTAGCACACTTTCGTTTCCCTCTTTCAGCTGAATTCTGGTTCAACGCAAATGCAACGCTCAACTCTGCGCTTTGCCTCATTACCAGAGCCAGTAAATTAAAATAATAAATATTTAATTCCCACGACTAGAGATCAAACCCACAACCTATTACGTTACAGTCACACTCTTGTGCCCCTGTGCCACGATAAGCCCCAATAAGATAAAATATTTAGTAAAACTAAATTAAAATAATAAATATTTTATTTCTTTGAGTAAAGATCAAACCCACGTTTACAGTGTCACGCTTTTGCCCCTACGCCACGATAAGCCCCAATATAATTAAATATTAACTATCATAAAGTATTACATAATGAATATTTTATGACATATTAATAATATTACGCTACTGCGTTCTGGTATATGACTATTCGACTTACTGTATGTATGTATGTTCCACTCTTAATACTAAATCATGTTGGTCTCGCAAGTGACATGACGTTGGGAACTGTTAATTGCTATAAACATAGGAATTTTCGTTCCTCACAAGATTTACGCGTTCACTACGTATTCATATGTACGAGTACATACAAATTATATGAGGGACCTCCCATTCGGAGTATTTAGTGTTGATCTTACTTAAGTGTTAGTTATTTGTAACTTAGTAAGGTAATTTTGGACCAAACTTTTTAAATTCTGCTACTTAACATGCAATGCCTCTGGAATTCGGCGGAAAGTTGGGAACGGAAGTGTTTTAATGGTAACGGAGTGTCATAACAAAAAGTTCCGAAATTGAAGCTCTTTCTCTATATCTTGTCCTGTTCTAGATAAAAGCGCTCACATTTTTACTTATAAAAGCACTATAAAACTATTTTTAAACCTTGACACGAAAAAGTTGTTATAAGGTTGTGGTTGTTATCTATCTGTTTGTCAGTTTTTGGTACCGTAGCTTCTGAATTAATGAACCAATTTAAATGTGGCATTTTTAAATCCATAGACTATGTCACCGCTGTGGTTCTTAGTGTCTTGAGAAAATTATCAATCGATCTAACAGCTTAACATCTAAAAGTAATTTGCCAAGATGAAATGGTAATTTTAAAGTTCGGCGTTTTTTTTTTTAATTTAAAATTTTATTTTACTTGTTAATAGCGCATGTGTATATATTATCAAATTCAAATATTTTTTTCACAATAAGAAGTTACAAGCTTCGTTTTTTGAACGTCAAACAATTTACCACCAGTTCATTAAAGTTACTGTCTCAGACCTGAGAAGAACTTCCCTTATCTTGGTAAATTCATTAATATTTTTCTTAACATATATAATTTAAAAATGTATTGCGATGCAACGGTCATTATATTGATTTCTTTAATTTTTTCCCTTAAAGTAAAGTTTCTTTAAGGGAAAAATTTAAAGAAATCAATATATAGGGCCTAATTTATAGATTGCGTGAATAGCTCGCTTCTGAAAAACAAAAATTGATTGAATACCGGCTGGATTACCCCAAAGTAAGATGCCGTAGGACATAATACTATGAAAGTAGCTAAAATACACGACGCGAGCCGTTTCCACGTCTGTTAATGTTCTGATTTTTTTAACCGCAAAGGCTGTTGAGCTAAGTCTATTCGCCAATCCATCGATATGAGGTCCCCACTGTAATTTAGAATCCATGGTGATCCCGAGAAATACCGTACAATCAACAGGATCCACGGCTTCACCATTCAAAAGTACATCGGCTTTCACAATTTTCGTATTGGGTGTTCGGAATATAACATATTTGGTATTTTTACTATTTAAAAGTAAATTATTAGCACTAAACTAATGTACTAATTTTGAGAGAGCATAGTTTACATCGTCATATACTTTTTGCCTTCTTTTCATTTTAAAAATTAGCGATGTATCATCTGCAAACAATACTATCTCATGGCTCCTTTCAACTAAATATGGTAGGTCATTTATATATATTAAAAAGAGAAAAGGACCAAGAATAGACCCCTGTGGGACCCCCATACCGATTGAAGAACCAGGAGATTTCTTACCATTCACGTCAACCCTCTGAATCCTATAAGTTAAATAAGAAGTCAGAAGATCGAGTGCACGTCCTCTTATGCCGTAATGGTGTAGCTTCATGACCAATGTTGAGTGCTGCACGCAATCAAATGCCTTGGACAAGTCACAAAACATGCCAAGAGCATCCTGCGATCCTTCCCATGCCTCATAAATACTCTTTAAGAGAGCTATGCCAGCACCGGTAGTAGAGCGACCCTTAGTAAAACCATACTGTTTATTGTGCATGAGTTTATGATAATTAAAATGTATTAATATTTGATTTAAAATATTTTTTTCAAAAAATTCACTAAATGATGGTAGTGCCGATATAGGTCTAAAATTGTTACGATCGGACGTACTACCCGATTTAAATATAGGTATGATTTTACTAAATTTAATTAGGTCAGGAAACACACCATACTCTATACAATTATTAAATATTATTATTGCTCTATACAATTATTAAATATTACTATTATACTGAGGAGCTCACTCGTCAAAATCAAGACTAAACATTTCAACTTGATCATAGCTGGCTTTACATAAAATGTACACAAAAATAATTGTAAACTCTACTTTTCTCTCTCCTTTCTTCAAAGTCAACAACTTTATTGAATTAAACAAAAATACCTTCAATAATTCACATCACACCGTTTAAAAATTCAACTCTTCAATACAAAACCGAAAAGCAAATCGATACCAAAAAATGATAGCCGATATAACAATAAAAAAGAAAACTATAGCCATTTAGTACCGAAAACAACTGGACCACACAGTGTTCGTCGATAATTAGTTTACTTGCACACGAAAAATTACAAATTAAATAGCGTTAAGAATAATAACGTGGATAATTTAAATGCAATTGAATTTTCGATACAAAATTAAATATTATTTTGTGGATCCTTGGGTTTTATAATTAACCTACTTTGAGTGAATGTTTATTGTATCTAGACAACGAAGATTTGGATACGTTTTTATATTGAAAGATATAAGCCGAAGATATTGTTTGGTGGACGCTCTTATCTCAGGAACTACTTGTTGCTATTGAAAAAATGTTAGAAAATAATTGGAAGTGATAATAATTATCGATATAATTAATTAAAACGAACATAAACTTAATATATACTAAGAAAAGAGATTAACCATACTAAATATTTAAACTATTGTCAGTAAAATATTTATTCAATTTAAATACTTAGGTTACCCACCGTACATAATGTTTGACGTGTTCAAATTTCATACCATTCTTTCATCGGATGATAAAATTTAACGACTGTACATTTGAGGCGTTTTCTTTTCCACAATTGACACTTTAGTGACCTGATTGGTGTGCGTGTCCATTGTATGAATTTAGAATATTTTTGTTCAACAGCTAAGTGTAGAATTTGCTTATTTATAAAATGTATAAAAATGTGAACGTAGTTGGATTCGAACCTGCGACTCTTGGAATCCATAAAATTAGAATGTGCTTATTTCAGTAATGTTAATTAGGTAAGGATAGGATTAGGCCAGAACTGATGGTGTCATAAGGAGCCACTAAAGTATGTGTGGGCAAATCACCCACCAGTAATGGCAACAGCATTTAAAACCATCATTAAGTAGTGGCTATTACCCTGATGCACACATCCACTATCCTTTCCAGGAGTATCATAACGGTACTTAGACATGTTTTATCCCAAGGTATTAGCACTTCCGGTCCCGAAGAACACTTTCCTGAGTCTACTAATTCAGGTTACCAGTCTAATTATTGGGAGGTCACTTAACGTGGAGTTTTGTAACATAAGGAGTCTATACCCTAAGTAGCCTATACCCCACAGTGACAGAAGAGTGACACAGCCTACATTCAATACCCCGGTACATAATAAAGCATAATGATAAGCCTCGTGTTGGAATATATGAAGCGCTTGAATTTTTGTTATAATTTCAACTTTAAAGAATACTTGATGGGACATATAAACTATCTGGCTACAAGTCGAATGGAACGATCGTTTCCAGGCTATATACATGCTTACCAATAGAGATACACATATATAAGTAACACAGAAAAATAGAGCTCACGTAATCAGCCATCGACGCCATGCTTTCAGAGATTCCCTCCACTGAGCCCTCCAGCATTGTATGGATTAGCTCAAGCCACAACTGAACACGCCTCGCACGAGCTGCAATGACCTTACTATGGTGAAATGATTGTCACAATTAGTTAATTTATCTGCGCAACTTCCAAACGTCCACAATGAATTTGCCTCTTTATTAGGCCTTCTGTCTGTCTTCTAGGTTGTCGTTGATGCTGTTGGGGGCGCTACTATAAAAAATGCTGACCAGAGCCCGCCTTTACTACTGTACGACTCTGTAGGAAATTATTTCCATAGCTTACCTTAGGTACCGCTTCTAGGCCTATACCATACCTTCAAAAAGTTAATCTGTGATTCAAAGTAAAGGTATACCTTTGATCATCGTAAGCTCTGTTTCTAATTATTACCTGCTTGATCAAGAACCAAAACAACTATAAAAGCCATATATCCTCCTACAACATTGGCTATAGAGAGCAAAGGGCGGTTTTGACTTCTGCTTCTCAACAAGCACTGTCTAAAAAAATGGGGAACGGACTGTCCGACTTTCGACACTACACTACCTTTGCCTAACCAACTATATGATGTATAGCTAAAAAAAATAAATCATTTCATTGTTACAATGGAAACGACCGTCGCATGCGCATCAAAGAGACATTATTAAAAAATCCAAACTTTTATAACGCAGCTTTGAGAAAGGATTCGCACTTCTTGGAGGTTTCGTAATTGTTTAATGATAACAAGTGAGAGGCATCGCCGCGCCGTTACGATAACAACGTATTTCGGTAACTGTACCTACACATTCGATCGTAATTTGCATACTCGTATATCAAATTTCATCAATATTACTTTTATACTCGATCCGAACTCTCCACTCGTGCCTTCTTTAGGCTCTCGACATAAGTCTTGGCGAATGGAGGCTGCAGAAGCTTGCCATTTACATACTTGCCTTTTAGAAATGACAGCTACGTCACCTTAGTGAGTGCTCTACATTCATCTGCCTCGCTTGCATTAACTGATGTCCAAAAATTGACTTAAATTATTTATTTCTTTGCTCTACCAGAGACAAGACAAAGCGCGGCGTTGAGTTTTATCACTAAGCACACAATGCTTCAAACTTGGCGGAAAGAAGGGAATTGAAATGTTTTAATGATTTAACAGTAGGTTCCCAAGTTCCCTTCGCGTACTGCCATGTGTGTGATACAGTGTTAAACTGAAGAAGAAATATGTTTGAAAAAAAAAAATATTGTAAATGATATTTTTTACATTTGAGTTTAATTCCCTTTTCACTTTTACCTTCAATTTAAATGAACGTAAAATTAAAATACAAATTGCTTATTATCGTTACAAAAATTTAATTAGCTACATAAAATTTGTTAAAAATCAATTGAAAACCATTCAAGTGAATATTAAAATAACTCCACGTTATATTCTTTAAAGATTTTTTTTATTTATATTATAATATATATGAATGTAGCTGGAAGATCCTTTGCGGCAAGGTAGATAGAGAGAACCTTATGTCAAATAGACATTGCGTGTATGTGTACCATAACTCAACGCCGCGATTTGTCTTGCTGGAAAGGGTAAATAAAAATAATTCTCACCACCAAGTAACAACCGGGTCTTGTGTTGGACTTGTGCTTGGGCGCACATAGCCTTTTTTTCAGCTTCACGCTTCAGTCCTGCACACGGTGAGGAAGACAGAGGGAACCTGGGAACCTAGTGTTTAAATACGCTGTTTCGTTATCCATTTTTCGCTGCGTTTGAGGTATTGAATAGTACGTCGTAACTCAAGACCACGATTTGCCCAACATACCGAAAAAAATAAAATGGCTAATGGGGATCGAACCCACAACCTGTCGGGCGTACAGAGCCCCTGCTCTACGAGATGCCTCACTATAACATATTTAGTATAGATTATAAATAATTACAAAAACACCCGATTTAACACGTGTATACATATTACGTACATATATTAAAAGTGACAAAACCCTAACGAAAATCACATCAATCAGAATTAAATCCGCTAACTTCTCTCATAACTAATAATTATGTGTCCAAATGAAATATAATAAATATATCCCTGGGCGATACACACCCCTTTACCTACCTGTAAGTTACGGCTGTTTAATATTTATTTGACGGTTGTGGTAAAGTAGAATGATATCTGGCGGTGGTTGGGACTTCAATTCGACTTGAGGCTGTTTTGGAATTAGAGTATCTTAAACCACAGGAGCGTAGTGCATAGCGACTGTAAACGCGACAGGTTGTCGGGGTTCAGTCACCTGAGGAAATGGAATATATCATATTTTATTTTTCCTGTAAGCGATGCATATCGCGGCGTTGAGTTCCGCCATTTAACATACAATGCCTCCACAATTTGGAAGGAAAATTAGAATCGGAAGTATCTTATTAGGAACACAGTTTCTTCACAATAAGTTCCCTGCTCCCTACATAGTGTGGTACGTGTGTTACGATATTCCGTTCTTCATTATAATTTAATACAAACACACACACACACATATACATATAATATACATATATATATATATATATATATATATATATATATATATATATATATATATATATATATATATATATATATATATATATATATATATATATATATATATATATATATATATATATATCCTCCTCTTTTAAATATTTCCTTATCGCCCCGTCTTTGTAAAGCAAAAAGCACGAACCATTATTATTAAAAGTAAAACTAAAATTGAACTGTCAAAAGTCACAGATTAAAAATGGCGCGAACGGCGGGAAACCGCGGCGTCATCGATTGATTCTTTTGTTTTTAAAGACAATATAGACAATAGGCGACGGAATCCCCCTTAATGGCTCAATTTAATCATTCAATTAAACGACAATGGAAAGAAAAGAGGTTTAAAGTACTAAATCCTTATAAATCAAGTATAATTACGTAGTGAGATTTTTTTTGTCAATTTATCTGATAGAAATCGAATTATTGTTTTCTCTTTTTTTGATGGTTGGCGTTTTCTTAAGATTCTTATTACAGATAAAATATGATAAGGTCCAAGTTGGAAATTAGAAGAAATTATTTTATTTTTGCAGTTAATAAGCGAATCAAAATCATAAAAAATGTTGTAGGCTATAAACGATTTTTTTTTATTTTTACTTTGAAAACTGGAGATTGCCAAATACTAAGATTTAAATTTTTAGTTGATTTACATTATGAATTTTAAGAAAAAGCTTTCTTTAGAAAAATTGTGCTACAAAAGTTTTAATATACTTTTACTATTGGGATACACACAATGACTAAAGATACGATTTCCTCGACTGGGCATCGAACCCACAACCTGCCCCACCACTGTCTTAAAAACTAATATAATCACAAAAATATATTTTTAATTTACATAAGTTCCAATAAAAATCCAAAGAACAAGCAAACACATAGATAATTTACTAAATACAATTAAACCAATCAGACACAAAATTGTTGTCCAAAAGCAAAACTACAGAACGTATAATGAATTAAAGCTGTATTTAGTTAGTATGGGGAGGGTGGGAAGGCACCCCATTCGGCCATTCCGTAATTTTATCGGGTTATAAATTTGAATTTGTATAATGCCGGCATTAACGCATGATTTATATAACTTGACTCCGCTAAGATTTCAAAGATGAAAAACAATAAATTTTGTACCCGTAACTATTGCGTTTAATGGGTACGCCGTTGGGTGAACGAGATATGACAAGGTTGAAAGAAGTAAGGTTTTTGATAGAATAAATTATTTATTAATTTATAAAATAAATAAAATTAATCGTTTTTGTGTACGAAAATGTATGTGAGCGACAAATTATGTGATTCAAGTCCATTATAAGCTTATATTATACTATCTATGTGCTAAATTTCATGCTGATACAAATATTACATAGAAAAAAAGCAGTTTTTTAGATTTTATTACATATTTACAAATCGATGTTAATTTTATCATATATATATTTTTGAGCCCCCCCGACGCAAAAAGAGGAATATTATAATGTTTGTCTCTCTGTGACACTGTAACTAAGAAATAAATCTAAATGCGTACAGAAATGAGTGTGATATTTTTATTCAAAAGTCTTGTTCATCACTATGATTCTACAATAAGTTTTATTGAAATTGGATTAGCAGTTTAGAACTTGATTAAGATGAGATTGAGATGTTTTTGGTATTTAAAAAAAATCTTATTTTGTTTGCTTGTTTCAATAGTAACGCTCAGTTATGTTTTATGTTTTTATTGTGTTATATATTTTTTCGTACATGCCAAAATATTTTTTAAAATATTAGCTTTTTTAAGTTACCACTTTGTAAAATAATAACTAAATATATATTTTTAATCATTTTAAAACATTAAGACCAAAACAAAATAAATAAATATTTGAAAAAGTCACATCCACATAGTCCTAACGTTGAAAAGTTGACGACTTTTTACTTGGTCGAATTTATGCGATACATTTAGGAGGTGGCCGTCGTATACAAGTCAGTTAAATATTTAGCTCTCATTCTAATTTATTCGGCTTATACTGAAAAAGATTTAGTTCCGCTTCATAAATATTTATGATTGGTATTCTTTAGTGGACTACGACTTGTATATTAATTGAGAATAGAAGGTTTTTGGTTCAAATTTCATTTGAGGTAACATAACGATTACATTTTGGACAGTATATCACTGTAAACGAGACAGTTGCGAGTTTGACAAAACGCTGCGTTGAGTTCCGCCGTTAAAACATCTCAAATTTTAACTGAAAGTGGAAAAGGAAGTGTTTTTTTATATTATTTTTGATAATATTATATTTATTTTGTCAAGTATAACATCACCTTGGCGTCCTTTATTGAGTACTTTTCTAAATAAAAGAAAAATGTAGAAGACACACTGTCCCGCGAAGGTTGTAGATTCGATAGTAGATCGGGTCAATGAATTATTTTTTCAACAAAGACATAGAGCTACGGCCATTTATAACGCAATGTCTACGAATATAAGCCGACAGTAGGATACAATTGACTAAACATTAGGTTCCCAGCACGGGAACCTTATATAGGAATAGCGTGAAACTAAAAAAACCTGGAGATTATTTTTTTAACGACTTTTTATGCGATCATGTCTAATTTAAATTCCCGCAAAATGCAAGTTCTTTTTTTTTTTTTTTTATGGAATAGGCAAGGCAAACGAGCGTACGGGTCACCTGATGGTAAGTGATCACCGTCGCCCACGGCCCCGTGTAACACCAGGGGAGCTACAGGTGCGTTGCCGGCCTTTGAGGTGTACGTAGACGCGCTTTTTGAAGGTACCCATGTCGTATCGACCTGGAAATACTGCCGCGGGTAGGCCATTCCAGAGATGTATGGTGCGTGGAAGGAAATTCCTACGAAACCGCACAGTAGTAGATTGCCACGTATCCAGATGTTGTGGATGGTATAAGTTCTTAATATGTTAAAATATTTCTATAAAAGTAAATAATTTTACATGTTTATGGTAGGTTAGGCATTCAGCATGTCTGTGTGGGCAGCGGCTTTATATTAATGTTAAAATGTTATGATACGGTACGTCAGAATGACGCTATTACGTCGGATATAACTAGTTTGATTCTTCTGAGGTGATTTAAAAAATAACAATAATAAATCAGATGGCACATAGACATTGCATAAGTAGATATTACATGAAGAATGGCGGAGATCAACGCCGTAATTTTTTTTTTTACCAGAGCGAGGCATTCCATAGAGCGACAAATGCAACAAATTTGTCTCTCTGCGGAATGCCTCGCTTGAATTTTTCCTGATAGATTTAATATTTTAATTTTTCCGCTTCAGTAACAAGGCGAAGCGCGTCACTGAGTTCCACCACTCAACACGCAATGCTTCATACGCCGGACCGTGGGGAACTCTTAAAGGGAATACACTGTCTTAAAACGAGGTTCCCAAGTTCCCTCTACCTACCCTGCCATATGCAGGTTACAGAGTGAACCTAAAAAAGAGGTTGAAAATTTATTTACTTCAATAACAATAAACGTTCACAAAAGTACAATTTACAAGGTAAATCATAGTATTGATATGAATAATATAAAATACACATGAAAAGATCAAATGTAACAAAAGTGCCGACTTTGATCAATTTACTGGCGTTTTAAGGGTACCGACTTTTATCGACTAATAAACATCACTATTTAGTAGTTTATAAAGTTTCGATGTTTTTTCTTTATTTTAGCTCAGGGTGGAAGTGGCTTTTTTAATAAAGTATATTTTTATTCTTGTATGTAGCGGGGTGCTGAGGGAACTTGGGAACCTTAAAATAGAAAGTCTTCCGTTTCCAATTTTGCGGTGAATTTAAGACATTTTGTGATAAGTGACGGATCTTAACACCACGCACGTGCAAGATTATTTTATTATATTTGTGTTAAACATATATACATTCACAATCTAGTGTTAGAAAACAATATTATCAATTTTTTACCCAATTTCCGAAATATTGCGAGGCTTAACGCTGCGTTCTACCAAAGTATATAAATAATTATGGTAATTATTATTCGATGTGTTTTGTTGTGTGTTTGAATGTGTTTTTTTTTAGTTTTGATACAAAACGCGGCGTTGAAATCCGCCATACAACAATCAATATATCGAATTGTGGTCAGAATATAAAGAACATTCACTATTGAACTACTTTTGGATTTTGATAGGATTTTATTTATATAATAAATAAAATCCTATCAAAATCCATACAGTCAAACACTTCATATAAAATAAAATTGATAGCCATAACATATGCTTCATCCAAACATGAATATATTTATCCTTTTCTAATCCTTATATCACATAGCGCTGTCTCTTTCTTTGACATGGCGTCGCATGCGCAGGTATTTCGCAACTATAAGTATAAGTGTATCTAATTTTATACTGCAATCGTAAAATTTTTAAATAAAATATATATTATCCGTAAATATTTCTTTTAAACAGTAAACGATAATGGAGGCCTGTCGTGGTGCACGGGTGCAGGCGACTGTAAACAAGACAGAGTGTGGGTTCGATCTAGAAAATTAAATATTTATTATTTGGATCTATCGCTATGACAAGATGGCAAAGCGCAGCGTTAAGTTCCGCCACTCAACACGCAACGCATCCATATTGGAAGTAGGGCACGGAATTGTCCTAATGGGAATGAAGTGTCCTAACACTAGGTTATCAAGTTCCTTCAGCTTATCCTTCTATGTGTGGAATACAGCGTCAAGCTACAAAAAAAATAGTGGAGTGATATGGTTAAAGAAGAGAAATATTATAGAATCATTACAAAATTCGTAATAAAAATTTTAATTTGTTAGGTATTGAATTACATTTTAAAAGTATCAAAGTTTTTTTTTTTTAATTGGAATATAATAGTTTTAATCTTGTTCCTTATGGGGAACCTAATTTTAAGACACTGTTGTCCCTTATTTTTCACACATTTTTTGATACATTAGGTGTTTAGTGGCGGAACTCAACACTGTGTTTTGTTTAACAAAGCGGGAAAGTGGAAATAATTTAAGCATCCCCTCGTGGTGTCATAGGACCCATAGACCGCGCATATAAATTATGTGCCACTGCGCCACAAACTAGCGACTTCCACGCATCTTCACCCGCTTGATCTACATTATTTTATTTATTAATATGAATTGAGGCCTGTGGTGGCGCAGCAGCACAAGCGTGTGACTATAACCGACAGGTTCTGGGTTCGATCCCCAGTCGAGGAAATGAAATATTTAATATTTTCAATTTAAATATTTAATGTTTCGTTTCTTCGCTCTGGTAATAAGGTAAAGCCACGCAATGCATCAAATTCGGCGGAAAGTGGGGAACGGAAGTGGAACGGAGTGAGGTTCCCGAGTTCCCTCTGACTACCCTGCCTCGTGCGGGATACAGCGTAAAGCTAAAAAAAATTATATGAATTAATCTCTTATTCTAATAAAATTATCAATTTTAGGACAGTATTTAGACATTGAAAACTAAAACTTCCGCTAATGAAAATACAATTGAAAATTAAAAATTTTTATTTATCTTATTTAAAATATATTGAAAACTGCATTTAAATTTGCGCACATACAAACAGACGAACTGATAATAAATTTGGAAATCATTGTTTTGGATCTTACTATATTAATAAACGGGGACGTTTATTTATGATTATTTTTATATATCTTCCGTGTATAGACAGTGATCAGTTACAGATTTATTATAAGTATAGATTACATTTTTTGAGGCCTGTCGTGGCGCAGCGGCACACGCGTGTGGATGTAACCAACAGGTTATGGGCTCAATTCCCAATCGAGGAAATGAAATGTTTTATATTTTCAGTTTAAATATTTAATGTTATCATTTCTTCGCTCTGGTACAAGGCAAAATACGACGATGAGCTTAGCCACTAAACACGCTGTCTCAAATTCGGCGGAAAGTGGGGAACGTAAGTGGAACGGTGTGTCTTAACATTAGGTTCCCAAGTTCCCTCCTAGTTAAGTAAGGATCGAATTCACAGCCTGTCACATTTACAGTCGAATACACGACAGGCCTCACTAACTGCATACAGAACAAATTAAACAATACATAAAGCTATTAGTTCAAATAAAAATGCATATATTCAATTAACCTTAAGATATCGCTAACATGCACTTATATGTACAGTTAATGAGATCGTTCATTAAATTATAACTATGTATTATACAAGAAATAGCCATACTTTCTCTTATTTCTCAAGTAATAAAGTCGATTTTTCTATGAAAACTCGTATACTAGAACATAGTGTCGCCTAGTGTACAGTAGAGTCAATTAAGTAGACGGCGATTTCGATCGATTTTCATTAAGCAAGTTGAATTATGTGTTAGTGTTTTACGAAATTGGGTACAGCCCCCTAATAACTCGGTATATGGATTATTGAACATTTGTTTCATTGGAGCTTCATAGTAATAAACATAAACATAATATATAATTGATGCCATTGCAGCTGTTTGTGGTGGTTGTGAGTTCGATATTTATTTGTAATGATGATATATTTTACAATATAGCTTCTAAGTCAGGTTAATGGGTAGTGTAATTTTTCCGCCTAGTCCGTATTTTTTAAGGTTCCCAGGGTTCCGTGCCTCAAAAAGTAAAAAAGGAAAGTACTGTCTTTCTTTCAATAGCACCATTTATCGCGAAATCGCATGATGCTATCTGAAACTAACATTTAATATTCAAATCAACGTTCCCTTAGATCACAGAAAATAAGCAAGCTTCTGAGTCAATGCAATCAAATTATATGCATAGTTCTTGCTACATTTTGTATGAAATTTGCCACGTAATCAAAAGCTATATATAGGATACTTAATATTAACTTACAGTTTTGAAAATTTACATGAATTTACAAAATAAAGAAATCAGTAAATTAGAAATAGATTTTTTTTTCAGCTTCACGCTGTATCCCGCACTTGGCAGGGTAGGCAGCGGGAACGGAAGTGAAACCTAGTGTTATGACACTCCGTTCCACTTCCGTTCCCCACTTTCCGCCGAATTTGAGGCATTGCGTGTTGAGTGGCGGAACTCAACGCCGCGCTTTGCCATATTACCAGAGCGAAGAAATGAAACATTAAATATTTAAATTGAAAATATGAAATAAAGAAATATAATTTCATAGAAATAGATGTTTTATATAATTAAGGTTAATATATAGGGTCCGTGACAGTGAAAAAAAATGTGATCAATATGAGACCTATGCAGTATGTTCTAAACAATTTGAATGTCACTGATATTTGTTTTGATTATTTTGTTTTGATTGATGTTTTCATTAACTTAGCGCTGTATCTCGCACGTCGATAAGCAGAGGGAACCTGGGAACCTAAAATTAACACTTTATTTCCCTATTTTCGAATTTGCGGCATTGTGTGTAAGTGGTAAAACTAAAACAGAAACAGAAAACAGTTCAGTTACTCGATTGAAGATCGAACTCACAACTCGTCGCTGTCACACTTGTATACCACTTCGCTATGAAAGGTTTCATACTTAGATTACCTATAATTTCTAACTTAGTTAGGCTATAGGTTACATACATAGTACATATGACAATAAGTAAGTATTTATTACTGAAGACGGTCCTCTTTTGGCCAGATAGTGTTTTTTATTTCCCTTACACGAAAAATTCATATTGTAATGTGTGAAAATGTCTTCATATATCATTTTGTGCTGGATCACTTAACTTGGACGCGTTTTCATTGTTCAATTGAGGACGATAATTTTATCGTATATGTGTACCTTATGAATACAACTTCCTTCCGTTTATTAAAGGTGTGTTAGTGAAAATTATATACCACTTTGTTGGTTTTATATTTGAATGATTTATACTCAAAATATTTTTTTTTATTTACCATGCCTTTATTCATAATAATTTCGTTATATGAATATATTTTTGGTAATAATGTAAAGTGCAGCGTTGAGTCCCGCCACTCAACAGGTTATAACTCAAATTTAGTGAACGGAAGTAAAATGGAGTGTCTTAACACTAGGTTCTCAAGTTCCCTCTATATACCCAGCCATGTCAAGATACAGCATGAAGTTGAAAAAAGTATCTTGGTGTTTAAATTTATAACCGTGATGCCTTGGTTGCAGTCACATAGCTGTTAATATAATGTCGTTAACATAATATCGTTATTATAAAAATAATATTGTATTATAATAAATATCAGTTACTTTAAAAGCTAGATAGTAGCTTTACGGCTTAGCCTGCAGACAGCAGTGTAATCAGAGGCTTAAGAACCTAGTGCCAAGACACTCCAGCTAGATATATTAAACTTGGGAACCCAATGTTGACATACCCTGTTCATACCATATCTCATTTCGGCAAATTTGAGGTATTACGAATTGAATGACAAAAGTCAAAGCTTGTTACGAGATTTTTTTTCTTTGTTCAAGCAAAAAAAAAATGTAATTCCATTATACGCTAATAACGGTTGATAATGAAAACGCACATTTACTAGTGGGCATCGTCCGGCCTGCACTGTTCAGATAGTGGCCAATGATTTAACGCTCAACTTTTGACGCAACTAAGCTTTTCGGACATAGTCTCGCCTATAAATAATGTCTTACGTGTCTTAGACCATGAAAGGGACAAACAGTTACTTGACCGACTTATGGAGCTTTTTAAGATTTTTTTCATTATGTTATAATGTTTTTGGTGATGATTTTTTATTTATCAGACACTCAGCTCCACGTTGTATCCTGCACATAGCAGAGGCAGATGGAACTTGGGAACCTAGTGTTAAGACACATCGTTCCACTTCCGTTACCCACTTTCCGCCGAATTTGAAGCATTGCGTGTTGAGTGGTGGAACTCAACGCCGCGTTTTGCCTTGTACCAGAACGAAAAAATGAAAACATTAAATGTTTGAATTGAAAATAATAAATATTTTATTTCCTGGAGTGAGGATCGAATCAACAACCTGTCGCTTACACTGACACGTTTGTGCCGCTGCGCCACGACAAGTCTTTATATTAGATACACAGTGTTAGGTTTAGTATTATAATTATATGGTTATGGATTCGATTTCAGGGTTTCCCTAATTTTTTTTAGCTTCACACTGTATATCGAACATAGCAGGCGGAGGGAACTTGGGAACCTAGTGTTAAGACACGCCGTTCCATTGCCCACTTTCCGTGGAAGTTGAGGCAATGCATGTTCAGTGGCGGAACTCAACGCCGTGCTTTGCCTTGTTACAAAAGCGAAAAAATGAAAACAATAAATATTTAATTAGAAAATATTAGATATTTCATTGCCAAGAGTGAGCATCGAATTCACAACTGCCGCGTTCACAGTCACAAGACAGGCTTCGCCGCAAGTTTAATAAAAGTATTTTTTATCTATAGTTCGATTATGGTTTGACTTTCACACATATACCATATCTTTACTCTGTTAACTAAATATAGCTTAATGTTAAGTTCCACAAAGCGACACAATATTTCTCGAAATTTCTTTCGTGGGGAAGTGGAGAATGGTATCCCATTCCCCATTTCCCCTTTACACTACCTACCCTGCTAAATAAAGTTAAAATGGAATAATGATGTTATATGAAAAACAAACAATATAATTCTACCAATTGTAGTTGTAAAAACAATCAATTTAGTTTATAGATATAGAAGATACAAGAAATGCCTTCACCCATTCTTATTTTTATTTGTATACAAATTACTCTATTCAAGACCGTTATACCGTCTAATGTATAATAAAAATGTAAGTGTCCATTCACCAATATATGTAATATTCATAGTGTTTATATACACATTCACTTTGTAAACGGCTTTTGTTGATGGCCCTATTATATCGAATATTATTTTTTTTTCTAGTAATTCTAGTTGGACTAAGAACGCTCTTGGTATGGTAGGGAGAGGAGCTTCGGACGTAGTGTTAAGTTAAAGAGGTTGATGATAGATCAACCCCTTTACATAGAGGGTATGCCTTTGGCAGATCCTGAAGCTTCCTCCAATATAATAAAGAATATGTTATCGAAGATCAACCCTTCCTCTGGCTATCGCTGCATAAATTTGTTTTTTTCACTCTTTCGATGTGGCGAAACCAACTGAGCACGTTCTTCTTCATTCTCACTGCCACTTATCTGCGGAACTATATTAAATTTAAATTTTCCCAATAAGCCTCTAACAAAAACATAAAATTTCGCAAAATAATTAATTGGTAACGCTGACATTATTCAGATATATTTAACCTTATAATTTAAATAGGTCATTGATAAACAAAATATACATTTTTATATATATATTTTAATACTTTATCATAAAAATTATATTATTTTGAGTATTTACAATTTTTATGTCACACTTAATATGAAGCTTGGGATCGTAAAATGGAACGTACTTATTTAAAAAGAAAAATAAACATACATACATGATTATAACAAAACAATAAAAAATTAATGCACCTTTAAAATAAAATATTTCATTATTGTTAAATATTTATGTAAATGGTTACATATTGGGCATATTAAATAACCAAGGTAAAGACAATCTAGCAGGAAATACTTAGAGATTGTTCTGAAGGTCTGGATTGATTTTCTAAAAAAAATATATATATTTTGTTGATTTGATATTTTTTTATGTATTTTATGGTTCTTAAATAGAAATCTAAGATAAGCGTGCACAGATATACAGAAATAAAACGTTATTTTAGGCTATTACGTACTAAATATCCCAAACAGTGTCATATGTCATGTATCTACCATGTACAGACGGTCATCAGTAACAGTTTTTTTATATACATAGATTCTATTTATATTATATATTTATAAAATGTAAAAAAAATATATGTATACGTACCTATGTACAAACAAGCGTGCTACAGCAAACGCGACAGGTTAGATACGGTCGTCACTCAATCAAAAAAGAAATGAAATATTTAGTTTTTCATTTCTTGCCCTGGTAAAGAGCCAACACGCAGCGTTGAATTCCGCCTTTCACGCAATGCCTTAAATTTTTCGGAAATTTGGGAACGGAGGTGTACAAATTGAAACGGAGTGTCTTAATACTAGGTTCCTTCCGCCTACCCTGCTATGTGTGATATACAGCGTGAAGCAAAATAAATGTACCTATAGATAAATAAATCTGTAACTGATCACTGACTGTACATGAAAGATATATCAAAAAAAAATATAGAGACTTTTATTAATGTATGTATATTTATCTGTTTGTACGCGCTAATCTCAGAAACGCCTAACCACATTTACGGAAAGTTTTCTTCTCGTAAATCTGGTATAGGCAAATAACTATAATATTTTAGCAATTTTTTCTCAACAATTAAAGTTTGATTCTCTTAAAATTTTATGGTTCAGTCCGGCATAATTGCTACAAAATGTTTATTCATTTAGGCAAAAAAAATAATTTTTAATGTATAAATATTGAGTCCTGTCGTGGCGCCGCGGCACAAGCGTGTGACTGTAACCGACAGGTTCTGGGTTCGATTTCCGGTCGAGGAAATGAAATATTTAAAATTTTCAATTTAAATATTTAATGTTTCATTTCTTCGATCTGGTACAAGGCAAAACGCGGCGTTGAGCTACGCCACTAAACACGCAATGCCTGAAATTCGGCGGAAAGTGTGCAACACAAGTGGAACGGAGTGTCTTAACACTAGGTTCCCAAGTTCCCTGTACCTACCCTGCCATGTGCAGGATACAGCGTGAAGCTAAAAAAAAAATTAATGGTGATAATATTATAAGAATAAGAAAGTAATTGAGATTAGTAAGCACAATAGTGTAATTCGAGCGGACGAAGCCGCGGGCGGGTCGCTAGTATACAATAAGTTACATTTTCAATATAACGATGACCTAACAGCGAGTCCTTTAAAATAATTCCAAATAAAACAAAAATTAAATGCCCAATAAATAGTCGTTAATGCAGCTCGTTTAATTTAAAATGAGCAATAATTGGCTCATACAAGTATGTAGTATGTAGAGACAATATCCTACTTGGTAAATGCTACTTGATTATATATACTCATAAATGACGTAAAGTATACAAAATAGCCTGGGAGCGAAATAGTTATTGTTTCTTCAGTTTTGAAGCATTACGTGTTAGGTGGCGGTACTTAACGCTGCGTTTTGGCGTTTTTGTTGCTAGAGCGAAGTAATTAAAATATTATTAATAATTGTTGATTGTATATTGAACCCTGTCGCTTTTGCAGTAACACACTTGTGCATCTACCCCACGTTGGGCAGATGCCCAATCATCAATTGATAACAATACAAAATTAAGATTAAAAGATAAAAAAAATATAACTTCTACATTTAGAAGTTTAAAATTATATTTACTAATTCCTGGATATTCTATTTATTAAGACATTATCTGCGTAATATATTAGAAAGATTCCATAAAAGTATTGGAATTAGATTATTTTTATTAACTTTCGATGTAAATGAATTCTTTGTCAAATTCCAAAAAGTGTCACAACCGGGATTCATAGTCTGTAATTTCCAAGCAAAAACCTACTTTAAAAATAATGGAGATATAAAATAGTAATTTATTCAGGAATTTTAAATACATTGCAAATTGTGGAAACAAACACATAATAACCGTAAAGTTATATATTGTAATTAAATTACGAACGTAATTGTATCATACAAATCGTATAAAAATAGAATAAAAATACATTATCAGTTTATATAGACAAATTATTATGATTGCAATAAAAAATAAACATTTTTTTCAATCATATGTGTAGGTGGTATGTGTGGGGTTGATAGAAACATCTATATATTCTATGCCTGTTGAATTATAGAACTGACTTTTTTTATTACCAGAGCGAGAAAAAAAAATGTATTAAATATAAAAAAAATCATAAGCAAAGTCAAAATACAAGCACTTTTGAATGATCAAGTTACATAGAAATATCTATAGTGTCAGTCCTACAGGAAGCTACCACCAGCTCTGAAGGCGGGTCTGCTAAGAAGAGCCGACAAGAAACTCAAAGCCGATAAGAAACATATAATTTTGGATTGCGATTTCAACCCACATTTGCCGCATTTACAGTCGCACGTTTGTACAACTACACCAGCTGATCGTATAACCAATCAACATTTTTTAACAATGAAAAATAAAATTGAATAAAAAAAAGTAAAAAAATATTTTTCACTTTTACATTTTTGTACATTTGCTGCGTCTTACCGGGACGAGGTTATGATAATAATTTATTTCATAGGTCGAGAATCGAACCCAGGAAGTTGTATTTACAGGCGTTTATCTATAGGCATTTTTGCAGCGATAACCGGTCATAAGATACCCATTTCATGTTTTTTGGCGTAACTTAACCCTGAGCTGTATAAGAAAGTAACAACTCCGCTACAGTAAGCTACGTTTTTATTTTAGCGATTAACATATTAGTGTAATCCACACAGACAAAGCCGCGAACGATTTTCTAGTTTACAAGCACATAAAAAGTATAGACATGTAACAAGCTTCTGCAGTAAAATGATTCTACAACCTCTTCTAGTTAATCACAATTCTTAATTATTCAGTATTCACAATTTGTACCGCATAATATTGCAGTAAATAAAATTCTACTAGATTTCCATAAGGATTCCATCTTAAGCGTATTACAACTACGCATGTATTTTTAGTAATTATATTGGTACTAATTACTCACTCACTCACTCAGCTTTTACGCTGTATCCTGCACGAGACAGGGTAGGCAGAGGGAACCCGGGAACCTAGTGTTAAGACACTCCGTTCCACTTCTGTTTCCTACTTTCCGCTGATTTTAAGGCATTGCGTGTTGGGTGGCGGAACTCAACGCCGCGCTTTGTCTTATTACCATTAAATATTTAAATTGAAAATATTAAATAATTCATTTCCTCGACTGGGGATCGAACCCAGAACCTATCGGTTACAGTCACACTCTTGTGCCGCTGCGCCACGACAGGCCTCAATTGGTAGGTACTAATTACTACCCGCAATTCTGTTTATATGTTTGTCGTACTTTGTTAGAGCAAAGGGAGTAATAATTTTAAATACAAGGAATTTAACCGGTTTTATCGTGTATATTGAATGATTATATTAAATTCGAAATTTTGAACACTCTACAGTAGTCCGTGGTCATTGGTAGCCTAAAGCTAACATCCATCAGTCAGAGGTGTGGTGGATGAAACTTTTATATTTTTAAGAGTGGGTTCCAGGTTCCAATCGTCTTCTCTAATAGCCTGACGGATCATTCTACAGACGTCTGTTCCTTGATTGGTTAAACAAAGATAACCAATGCTTTTAGGCGCATCAAAGTCAGCATTGAATGAGTATACACCTGATAAATCCAACCACTACATCAGGTTTGATAAATTCCACATCTACGGTGAACAGATATACAAAGTTTAGAAACGTTGACTGCGGTATCAGTACCCTACCACTATCAGTGCTAGCCCTAGACAAATTATCATACAAGGTACAGTTAATGTTTTCATTTTCTTTGCTCTAATAATGGGGCAAAGTGTAAGTAGTGTTGTATCCTACCACATATAGTCCACGCAATGCCTCCAAAACTCAGCAGAAAGTAATAATAATAATTTATTCAATAAATAAGTTTCTTACATAATCTGCTAGTGATTGAAGCCTCCTTTTAAGCATTTTATTTGCCTGTACCAGGAGATTCCGTTCTTCCATTAAAATTAAAGAAAAGTAATATTAACCACAGTAGAAAACTTAAGCAAATTTTACAATATATAACAATAAATTATGTCTTTTTTTTTATTGTATTTGTAAAAAACAACTAAAATGATGTGGGAAACTGAGTGTCTTAGCACTACGCTTCCATGCTCACTCTGCCTACTCTGTCATATGAGGAATATAAAGTAAAGCTAAAAACGAAATCACCCCACACAAGTACGCTCTCGTACTGTAAAGAAACAGTTTGGGCAAATGAAATACCTTTCATTTGAGGCATAGGTATCTACAGAACCTTATGCAGCATCCGTTATGTCCTTAACCGGTCTCATTTAAGTGTAGTTGATCCTAAGCGTAAATGTCAAGATTTAATCCAATTTATGTTACATTATCGATTACCGGCGTTGGAGAGTTAAAAATTTTACGATCCAAGATCAATTGGACGGTGCTATGCGGACTTTATTAAATTGAACAGCTACTTTTGTAAAATAAAGATGATCTCTGATGTTTCAAATGGCCTGTAGTGTCGCAGCAGCACATAGGTGCGGTTGTAAATGTAATTCAACATTTTCATTTCCTCACTCTGTTATGAGGCAAAGCACGGCGTTGAGTTCCGGCACCCAATAGGCCCTTAAATTAGGCGGTAATTAGGGACGACGGTGGCTTAACGGGAACGGATTGTCTAATGTAATCACTATCCTTTACGCGAAAATCAATAAAAACGTATTTTAATAGTAATAGATTAACTAAAGATCAATATATTTTTAATAATTTAATGCATTTATATTATTTATTAACAATAAATATGATTTAGTAAGTATTTTCAGATCAAGACCATAATTTGAAAAAAATACTTTACATAAGTTGGCAACATGTTGCATAAAACGTCCAAGTGACGTTTACGATGATGTTTTGAACATTTTTTCATATATTTTATAATCGGCCAACGCAAGTTATAAATCGTTCTTAATAAACTGTATCTTTACCTCAATACTTTGTAAGGATATAATTAGTGATTAACATAATAGTTAATTCGTATTAATAGATAGTAATTAAAGTCTTAAGGAGGGTGGCAAAAGGGAACCTGGGAACCTAAAAAATCTTCCATCAACACACTTCTGTTCCCCACTTTTCTCCGAATTCTTGCGGCATTCTGGGTTGAGTACCGGAACAAATTTTTTTTTTCGTTCCCCGAGTTAGAATTGAACCCACTATGGTCGGTCTTATAGTCGCACTTTGTACTCCTGCACTACGACAGCTTCAAACCTAGAAGAAATATGTTAAGTGTAAGGGAAACTGAGTGTCTAGTAGTAGTAGTAGTAGTAGAGAGTAATAAAATATATATAATATAAATATAAATCAATATAAAATATAAATAAAAAAATATATAAATAATAATAAATATAAATAGAAAATAATACAAATTCGACATTAGGTGACTCTATATATCTAACTGGGATTCAGAGATCACTGGTACATCCATCCGGTTTGAGCTTATATAATTTGAAAACCGCGTCTTTAATAACACCAGCTACTGACTGTAAACGGCAGATCGTGGGCTCAATCTAATTAATAATGCAAAGCACGGCGTTGAGTTCCGCCACTTAACATACAATGATATGTGACGGAAAGCGGGTAATTAATGAAATGGAGCGGGATATAACGTGGAAATAAAAAAGGTGTCATGCGTATACAATGATCATTTGCTTTTTTTATTATATGTATAGATATATCATCTTATACTGTTTCACACAAAATTTACGTCTCAAAATCGTTCATCTTAGACGTTATTTCACACACCAATTTTAAGCATAAATTTCAAACTCTGACACATTATATAAAAAGACATTTTTACTATACGATTATGTTTACACCTTAAAGCAATATTTATAGACAAGCCATTGTGGTGCAGTGGGACAGCGTGTTATTATGAAAACGATAGTTATGACTTAGATTCCCCACTTACTGAAATAATTATGCTTAATTTTTATTTTTATTTTTTTTTCAGCTTCACGCTTTATCCCGCATTAGGCAGGGTAGGCAGAGGGAATGAAAGTGAAACCTAGTGTTATGACACTCCGTTCCACTTCTGTTCCCCACTTTCCGCCGAATTTGAGGCATTGCGTGTTGAGTGGCGGAACTCAACGCCGCGCTTTGCCTTATTACCAGAGCGAAGAAATGAAACATTAAATATTTAAATTGAAAATATTAAATATTTCATTTCCTCGACTGGGGATCGAACCCAGAACCTATCGGTTACAGTGACACTCTTGTGCCGCTGCGCCACGACAGGCCTCAAACGAACGAGTGTCTTAAATAGTAGTTTCTTTTTTTTTATTTGCAATTTCCATATCTACTCACTTTGGGTAACAATTCTTATATAGTGTACATTAAAATAAATAATCGTGACGTACCCGTATCGTGTCGTCATTTATAAATAAATAATAATGAAAAGGAAACAGTAAATCACCTTGTTAAGTCAAAAAACGTATGGACGGTGTACATTGACGTGTTTTTGTAATTAAAGCTGTATGTACAATGTATGTGTAACACTGTGACTATGTAAATTTTGCTTCTAAATATATATATAGATGTTGTTGTTGATTTCAGGCTAATTTGAAAGAAAAAACCTGCGAAGACTGCAGATCGTTACTTCGTTGATTTAGTTATTAATTTAATCAGCTTTCCGCACATGGCAGGGTAGGCGGAGGAAACTTGGGAACGTTGTTAAGATACTCCTTTCCATTCTCTACTTTCTGTATTCAGTGGCGGAACTCAACACCGCGTTCTGCCTTTAAAGCAGAGCAAAAAAATGAGAATATTAAATATGTAGGTATTAAAAAAAATAATATTTCATTTCAACCAGTGGGGATCGAACCCACAACAAGTCGCGTTAACAGTCACACGTTTATGACCCTGGGCAACGACAAGCCTCAAATTAATTTAGTTTCTCTTACTAGTTACAATATAAGGCGATATTGTAATAATAATGAATCGAACTTAAAATCATCGCTTTTATAATCCATTTAACTGCGCCAAAATGCCTCAGTAGGTAGGTACTCCTTTCTCTTAAACATATCTTTTTAATTTTAGGCAGGCGATTTACCTCTTTCTATCTTGATTCGTACCCTGGGAACCTAGTATTGTTTTAATACTCACTCACTCACCTTCACGCTGTATCCCGCACATGGCATGGCAGGGTAGGCAGAGAGAACTTGGGAACCTAATGTTGAGACACTCCGTTCCACTACCATTTCCCACTTTCCGCCGAATTTAACTCTAGGCTTTGCCTCGCCACTAGTACGAGAAAATAAAAATATTAAATATTTCAGTTTGTAGTCGCACACTTGTGCCCATGCACCACAAATAACTTCAAAATAATATATTTTCGATTTTTATCAAAATTTTACAATAGCTTATTGTGCAGTGTTTATCCTACAATTAAACAAAAAACTGGTCACGTGCGAGTCGATCTCGCTCATTAAGGTATCCGTATCAATTTCATGATTGTAGGTCAAAGGAAATTTGACTTACAATAGTTGACAAACTTCAGTCCTCGGACGTGCGCAACCATTTTGTTTATTTCAACTACAAATACAAGTATATTATGTTTTTATTTATTTCTTCTGCTCCTCACTGTATACCGCACATGGCAGGGTAGGCAGAGGGAATTTAGAAACCTAGCTAGTTAAAACACTGCATCCGGTTCACATTTTCCGATGAACTTGAGGCATTGAATGTTGAGTGGCGAAAATCAATGCTACCCTTTACCTTGTTACCATTGAAAATTTTTAATTTCCCCGAGTGAGAATGAAACTAATATCCTGTCACTTTAACAGTCATTCGCTCGTGTGCCACAACAGATATCATTATTATTATACATTCACTCACTCACTCAGCTTCACGTTGCATCCTGCACATGGCAGGATAGGCAAGGCAACTTGGGAACCTAGTGTTAAGACACTCCGTTTCACTTCCGTTCCCGACTTTCCGCCAAATTTGAAGCATTACGTGTTGAATGGTGGAAATCAACGCCGCGTTTTGCCTTCTACCAGAGCGAAGAAATGGAAACTTTGAGTATTTAAATTGAAAATATTAAATATTTCATTTCCTCGAGTGGGGATTAAACCCACAACCTGTCGGTTAGAGTCACACGCTTGTGCCGCTGCGCCACGACAGGCCTCAAATTTTTATACATTATTTCTATAATATAAGTATAAATTTACATATTGTGGATTTTTTCCTTTATTTAAAGCATTTATTTTAAATACCAATAAACATATTTCATAGCATTAAGCAGTTTAAAAGTACTTTATAGGATCATCGAGTCAAAATTAATATTTAGCGATTAATTTAGAATTACTGATCTTATAAAGTATTTATTCAGAAAACCGCGCAATTGAAATTGAAACCAAGCATTCAAGCGCGCTGACCACTAAGCCATATGTGCTCATCAAGCTACGTCGAAATTCTTATGCCCTTGTTACAACTTATATATGTAATTAGTAAAGCCCTAGCATAATATTGCTCCGTTTAATTTTTTATACGTATGTACATACTAAATATATATTTCTATTTTCCAAATGTGAATCAACAATTTCAAATTATCAAAAATCTCTTTTTTTCTCTTTTTTTAAGGTACCGTACCCTAAAACCACTATAATCCAAACACCACTTAAATAAAAATTCAATATTTTCTTAATAAAAAAAAATACCTTGTTTTTTTTACAAGAAAGTCTCCAACAAATCATTTGAATCCCACACTCATACTCTTACCGCAATCCATCTGTGCTCGTCACAAATCAACAAGACGCATGCTTTCCGGCCGCCTCTCGAACTTGCTAATGGCGCCTTTGAATTTATTAACCCACTATAGTCTACACAAACACTGTAACGTTGTTAGGGAAAAACTTATTAGATGATATATTTATTGTGTATTTGTTATTTATATTTTTTCTTTAGTTGTATTCTGTGCATAGTAGGGTAGGTGGGAACTTAGGAAAAGAGTGTTAAGACACTCCGTTCCCATATTGACACTGTTTTGGTAACGTGTAAATTATATAAAAACATAAACGATTCTTTCATTCAGGAGCTATTTTGCCACAAACAGGTTTTAATTATGTATATATATATATTACTGAATCAAAACCACGCCATATGTTTTATAAATTAGAATAATTAAACATTATAAAAACAATTAAATAATACTCTCAATACATTAAGTAAGTGAAAAAAAACGAATTTGCATAATTTTCGGTGTAATATAAAAGAATTTTTTCTACTATTTAACTAGTACTTATCACAGCTTATCTTTGGTAAAAAACATTTGAAGAGCCGCCGTTGATTGTTGAGTCTCGACTATTAAAAGTCGCCGCTAAGTTATGTTTGTATGTTACTTAATGTTGATTTACTTGTTACGTGTATGTCGAAAGAAAAGTTAGAAATTAGGACAGTTTGCGTTTGAAACGAGATTTTTTTTGTTAAACAATGACGGTTTTGTTATACACATTATACGAATGTGTTTTTTTTTTGTTTCACGCTGTTTTCCGCACATAGCAGGGTAGATATTGGGAACCCGGGAACCCAATGTTAGGACATTCCGTTCTCAGCCTTTTAATGGATTTGTACATATGTTATTTACGTACACTGTATATTGAATGGCGGAGCTTAATGCCGCGCGTTGTCTTATCTGAGCTTGTGAATAAAAAAGAAAGAAATATACTACATTTATGGAATGAGTGATTTTTTTTCTAAAAGTGTAAAACATAAAAAGTCTATTTTCAAAATTTATATAAATACCTACATGGCTTAGGTAGGCTCTATATACACATATACGAATACATAAACACACACAGACACAAATTCATATATATATATATATATATATATATATATATATATATATATATATATATATATATATATATATATATATAAACGCAATTATCCTTGACTCATTGTTTGTTCCAACGAAGAAAATCTAATTTGCCTCCAAAAACAATGTGGTGATAAATCGAACGAGTCACTTCCTTCCGTAATAAAGAAGCGAAAGTACATTAGAAAAAAAGCTGTAAATAAAGTTGAAACGTATACATAAAGAATATACAACTATGGCTACAGCAAATTTATTGCTCTTAAACATCTTAGAAAAACTCCAAGTCATTCCGATAGGGAGTGGATCAAATAATTTCCCTCCAGAGAATGTTTCGTGAAGGGTTACTCGAAAACCCTATAGCTCTTTGTCTGGCAAGTTTAATAAATTTAAGTTTTTATTGCTAATCCAATTGTAATGTATTTTGATGTTTTTCGATTTATATTTTGATTTAATTTCATTTTATTTTAGTTTCACGCTGTATCCCTTACGAAGCGGTAGGGAACCTGGGAACCTAGTGTATAGATTCTCCATTTCCTTTGAGGAACTCTATTCTTTTCACACTTTCTGTTTAAGGTATTGCGCACTCAACAAGTGAAGAAACTTAACGTTGCCAGCTCAAGTAAACAAAAATATTGAATGTTTCATTCCCTCGAATGGGGATCGAACCCACGACCTTTCATAGCATTAGAGCCACAACAGACCCCAATTTGATTTAAGCTGATTAATTGTTTGTTTCTAGATGTTTTACTTCATAAAGTAAAGTAACTTATTGTTACGCCACTCAGGCCCGATCTATGCCCAAATTTAGGACACAGATTGTTGAGTGCCTTTGGCTTGCTATTGGAATAGATATATTTATTATTTTTATTTTCTCGCCCTGAATTGGCAACAGTACACCGCGGTGTTGAGTACCGGTACTTAACTCACAACACCTAAAAAATGGTGGAAAAGTAGGAATGGAGTATCTTAATAGGAGACGGAGTATTCCAGTTGCGTTGAGAAAAAAAAACAATTAAATTTTTTCTGTTATTGATTGAATTATTCAAGCACGATCCTATTGTCTACTTATTGCTCACCTTTTATATGATACACCGAGCACTTTAATCAATGCCTAATTGTTGAATTGACGATATAATGATGAATTATATATGAATATAATGACGACTTGAACTAAAAGTATTTGTAGCTTGTAATAATAAATAATAATATTGAAAGATAATTCTTTGTCTAAGAAGAAAACGACCTTCATAATCAGTAGTATAATACCGAAAGCTAGTCAAAGCCACAATTTCTCTTATACGTTACATTCACGCAATATTCCGCGCATAGCAGGAAGTGGGAACTTGGGAACCTAGTGTTTATTTGAGGAAATAAACATCAGACAGTTTTAAAAGATTTATATTACCTTATCAAATGATTGATACACTCATTTCTATGTTTAAAATGGAAAAAAAGAAAAGTGTCCCATAAAACTGCCTCCACACAGCCAAATCTAATAACATTCAACTGTAAAAAGGCAAGCCTCAAACGCCCATAACCAGCTGTCCCAGAACTATCGTAAGCAAACCGTTTCATAAATATTCAGTTGCGTTGATTGAACCTAAATAATAAATTCAATTTGCGCCTCCTTCAAAAATATTTTCTTTGATAACGTTTCTATATTTGGGTGGATGGGAATAATGGTGTTATTTAGAAGCTTGCAATATGCTAAGATAGTAGGCTTCGGCATTAACAAGTCAGAAGATGGTTGCGCTCGGGTGTCGGCTTCGAGATGCATGGAGTGGATTATATCTTGATTTTTTTAATCCGATGCAAAAAGGGATGTTTTAATTTTGAGCTAGCCGTCTGTCTATTTGTATGTTTGTCTGTAGCACAGTTGTCCGTGAATAAACAAAAAGGTTTTATATGCATTTTTTTTTAAAAAAAAAAGCCTTGTTTATCGCGTTGGTTCTTAGGTAAGTTTTATGAAAATTGGTTAGTACGAATTGGTAAATATCTAAAAATATTTTTAAATTTTGTTGCTTGTTTATTTTATTTGTATAGAAAAGATAAATATCAGTTATTTGATTTTGAAACGCATTCTTTCCTGTAAAAATACTACTAGTTATTTAAGTAGTAATCACCAATATTACGTTGAATGAAGAACACACAAAGATTGTTGGATATATTTAAATGAGATCCAGTTAAATTACTGGCATCGTTTTTGAAATAAAAACAAAACTTACATTATTTACTATTTCATTTGAATATATTAAATATTTCACGCTCATGCTCCTGTGCCACCACATACACCCCAGTGACCTCCTAGAAAGCGACCATTCCAAACGCGGAATACATAATAAAATAAAAAAAAAATACACAAAACAAAAAAACCCCAAAGACTACTCCACGGACGCGAAGAACAATTTTTACGACATAGCTGAGGCGTAGTGGCCTCTTACAATTTCGCGGGCTTCTGGCGCGCCTGTTAAAAACACAATGAATAATTATTGGCTCCTTTCCCTACGCTTTTTTGCACGAACAATATCCTGATGCTGTTTTAATTCGAGGATAAGAGTTTTCTTATCTTATCTTTTAATATATAATTATGGAATTGAATTAGCAGAAGTAACTGTCAGGCCTTGGTAGTTCAATGGTAGGATTTGCCAGAATATTTAAAATATTTGTCTTCAGCTTCCGGCTGTATACTACATATGGGAAGATGGTTGAAGCTGGAAGTTAGGAACCTAGTGGTTAGACAATCCGTTTCGTTTCCGATATTCCATGGAATTTGAGATTACGTTTAGAGTCTCAACTCCTCCTAAGTTGAGATTCGAAAAAAATGGCAATCTTAATCCCGCATTTTTCACTTACTTTACTTCACCGGCTTTCTCTGCCTACCTTACTGGGATAATTTGAATCTGAACAATTAAGTGTCAATATAATGGGACAACTTTATACTATAACTTCAGTAATTAATGCAAAAAATATTTTGAAATTTCTGTTACTGTTGTTTACTAATTTTTAAATACTACTTTGCCATAAATTTAGAGAAACGTGTCTAAGCGCGTAACATAACACCGCTCCTTGTCTTAACAAAATTCTAATTTCCAATACAAACAGTCTTATATAGATAATAAAACATACTCCATACAATTGAAATTATATAATCCGAAATCTACTGAGCCTTAATTGTATTCTCTTTCATTTATATTCAAATGTAAAAGCAACAGTAGTTTTAATATAATTAAAAGTATTTTAAAGTTTTAGTAGTCGCACCCACGTCACGATTTATTGGGACGACCTTAGTTTCGAGCCCGTTAGGGTGTCCCTAGTAAGCTTTCTAGTAATACCGTTGAAAATTAATTTAGTCAAGTTGATAACAATTATATATTTATGATAAATAAATTTTAGATTAATACTTAAATGAAATTTTATATAATTACTTATGAAAATAAGTTATTTACATTATACATTAATAAATGAAATGCTTTAATAACCGAAGCATGTTTCGTTTCCATCAGCCATTTTCCAATTTCATCATCACTCCAGCTCGATAGTACCATATTACTGTATTGCAATGTTTCTTTATTTTTCCGCTTCACTCTGTATCCCGTACGAGGCAGGGTAGGCAGAGGGAACCCGGAAACCTAGTGTTATGACACTCCGTTCCACTTCCGTTCCCCACTTTCTGCCGAATTTGAGGCATTGCGTGTTGAGTGGCGGAACTCAACATCGCGCTTTGCCTTATTACCAGAGCGAAGAAATGAAACATTAAATATTTAAATTGAAAATATTAAATATTTCATTTCCTCGACTGGGGATCGAATCTAGAAACTGTCGGTTACAGTCACACGCTTGTGCCGCTGCGCCACAACAGGCCTCAATTGCCATGTTTCATGATGATCTAATAATTAGAAGTGCCTGTAATTCAATTTCTAAGATTTTATTCCATAGTTAAATACAATTCGATATAAAACAAGTATATTTTTTTAAAAAAACGTTTAAAAAAATTAAAATTTCGGGAATTGAACCTTTTAAAAACCGTCCAAAGGGCGCAGATACACATTCCAATACGTCAAAATATATTTTTACGGTTTTAAAAAAAAAGCAAATACAATTTTCTACGCGTGAATTATCACTTATAAATTAATACAAGAAATATATTCTCTCCTTTCTCTACATCACAAAAAGAGACTCACATATTTTCTGTATCAAAAAGCCGACGACAGTAACACGTGGCCCGTTTTATTAACATTCTACAAACAGCTTTAATCAGTAAGGCTGCCCATTTACCAACACCGCGGCGAAACTGTAAACGAAATAAATCTTCTCGTACATATTTCACTCGTAACTTTACATCGTGATGTTATTTAAGCGTAGTTAGGGCGTCTCAGGCTGTTTTACGATAGTTATAGGTTTGGTTTTCACTATAAAATACTTATACTTAGATTGCCTGAGTCAGTGGTTCAAGAGCGCATACACAGTATTAGCCGAGGTTGGGAGTTATATTTTCATTTCTTAATTCTGTTAAAAAGATAAACGTTTTAGTTCCGCTCTGTTCAAAAAGGGTCTCAAGGCAAAAGGAACATGGGAACCTACACTAGGTTCCTTTGAGACACTCCGCTGTACAATTTGTAGGATTATATGTTAAATGGCGGAACTCAACGAACTCAAGCGCTATAGCTGGTTACCAGAGCAAAGATATGAAAATATGAAATATTTCATTTGAAAATGCTATATAATTTATTTTCTCGAGTGTAGAACGAACCCACAGCCTATAGTGTTTACAGTCACACGCTTATGACATATTAAAATATTATTGTTTCCCTCTCATTTTAAGCAGTGTCTCTTTGAATTAATTTATCCAATGCTTTATGCTAAACTGTATAGAAAATAGAAAGCTATGTATTTTAATTGTAAGAAAAATCTTCTTACACTTTAAGAGTGAAGTTAAAAAAAGCAAAGCCACTCATCAATTCCTCAAGTTACAGTCAAACCCCCAAAAAAGGGCATAACAGGAAACGACCACTATAAATCAATGCTTCACTCAAACAATATAAAATTGCATTGACGCAACAAGCTTATACGAAAAAAAATGTACATCATATGCTTGCAGAAATTTAGCAAAAAGAATTACATCCAATAACATGCAGTAGTGACGTTACAAAGAAGTTGCTACATTATCAAACGAATTTCGCACGTTTGTGTATTAAAATAGAGTTCTTATTGTCAGTATAAGTAAGTTTGGCAGTGATTTAGTCCCTATCGGCCGTCAACCTGATTAATGTCGCTGTAAATCAGCGGATTACGACAATGCGAGAAATGACGAGTCGCGACCGAATCGTTCGCTACACCTCGTTTGTGACAAGCGATGTGCGTAAGCGTGTTGATTTTTTATTTTCGTATTATTTTTTTAAAAAAATCCAATGAGTAATATATATTTTGTGGTGTATTTACAGAGGTTTTTTTGATAAATTTTTAGGATCTTTATAAATAATCGATTATAATTATTATTTTAAGCAAAATTAACTTAACATTTTTTAACGATTGCATGGTATTTTGCGTCAAACCTACTCTTATCATATACTATAACTATATTAGCTCCATAGCTCCATCAGACATATATCAAATACAAATTTTACTTATATAAGCGAAACGTCTCATCACTTACACCACATTGTATAAACGTATCGAATTATTGAGTAAACACGTAACGTAATCGCAATCGTTTCATTTCAAACTGCAAGGGTCCTAAGAAATATTACACGATATATATCAGAAAACGAGTGTTGATGGCTAGTTACAATATTTCAATAGAAAAAAATATGCAACGCACACTACAATTTATCCCATTAAGTATGAAAAATGTAGTTACAAATTTATATGGCGGTATAATACAATTCTTTCTTTATAAATGCAACAGCTGATTAAATACATTTATATGGGCTTTGCTGTTTTAAAATTGTAAGAAAAATGATAAGTGGTTTCTTGGTTTAAAAAAAGTGTGGCTTTTGAGATTCACAGCAATAGAAGAAGCGATTTGTTCTAAAATTTGTCCTCCCTCTAAGAGGTGTAAGCAAAAATGTGATATATTTCTAGATTTTCTTGGTGTGAAATGCTTTTAATGGCAGAATTCTACTCAGTATTTTTTTCACAACTTCACGATTTTTCGCACAAATAACAGGCCATAAGGAACCAAATAACGTAGTGTAAGGACAGTACGTTCCGTTTTCCTCTTTTTGTTCTAATTGAGCCATTGCGTGCTGAGAGGCAGAACTCAATGCCGCTCTTTGCTTTGTTACCAAAGCGAAGAAATGAACACATTAAATATTTAATTTATTCATACACATGATCTAGTCAAAGAATTATTGCAATAATCTTTCGAAAATATTTATATATTCTTTATTATATTTAAAAACTGATTGACACGTTCAAATAACAAAGTTCTGTTTCGCATCAAAATTATTTATATAATTATTTTTTAACTTTACGCTGTTTCCCCGCACTTAGCAGGGGGCGCAAAGGAAACCTAGGAACCTACTACTAGTACCACCTCCTGAAAAACTCCTGACTCTTCGTCTATTAAAAACTTCTGTTCCCAACTTTCCGCTCAATTCTAGAGTCATTGTAAGTTGAGTGGCAGAACTTAAGGTTCGCCTCGATACCAGAGCTAGAGCCAGCCAGAGAGAATATGAAATATTTTATTACTTCGAGTGGGGATCGAACATACAACCTATGAAATTTACAATCACATATATTGCACCACGACTGGCCCCAATGAAATAAACAATTATTATTACTTTCCAACAAAAATGCTTAAATGAATCCAAATGTTCATGCATATAAAAATAAATTATGGCACGTCAGGCCGTTATATTTTATGGTATGAAAGAAAGTCATAATCAGTACAAAAAAAATATATCTTTTACAAGTCAAGTAAACACGTGAACAAAAAAAGCATGCGACGGAAAGTTGTGTGTGTCACGTCACTGACAAATTGATTTATACAGTCGAGGGGCAGCCGGCGACTTCGCGAACAGGCAGCGAAGCAAATGCTCACAGTACTACATTAGTTTGTCGAAATAATGTGTTTTATACGAACAGTGTAGAAAAATATTAATATATTATTCATATACTTTTGGAGGTATTTGTCACTATCTAGATAGTGAAATTAAAAAATATAATTAAAGTATATATTACTTGTATACAATATCATTATATCATACAATTTACGCTTTTCGTACCTTTTTTTTATTGAGTAGCGGAACCTAAACGCATAACTTAGCGCCATATAAATCTAAGCAATACCTTGAATAGAATTGAAGTTATACTCAATTTACGGATTTATGTATGGTTTATATATATTTCTTAATTACAATAATATTATTTAATATAGATACTATAAAAAATAGTTTGTAAATAAGATTCCTACTCAAAGTAATTATTATATTTAAAATATTTTCATTGCCATAAGCGTGAAAAGGTCGGGCATTGAAATTCATCAACCCATCATTTAAGTTCTTAAATGGGCGTAAAGTTAATCATAAAAAAACTTAAGTACATGTGTATTTTGTAAAGTAACTTTGTTAATTATGTTAATTTAGGAATGCTACCTCTGTCTTGTTGTGATCATAGTTTACCGCAAAACGTTCAACTTGTTAAGTCCGAAAATGTATATTATGTATTTAAGGCCTGTCGTAGCATAGGAACATAAGCTTGACTGTAAAGGATGGATTTGAATCCCTCAATACGCAATTCCTCAAATTCAGCGACACGATTCGCTGTGGGGAACGAAACTGAAGGACACAGACTAGGGACATTAGGTTCCCAAGTTCCCGTATACCTGACATATTGTGTATATACATGTAAATACACGCTATTAATTAAATTTAATACATATAATAATAATTACTAAATTCACTCAGTTTCTGAATTAAATTAATCAAATATTACAATATAACTATATGAAAACTAAAGCTCGTTAAAATATTAATTATAGTAATATTTTGTAAAATAAGCGAAGTCCTTGATACTTTTCCGTTGCGAGTATGTCACGTCACTGACGAATTGATTTATGACCGAGGGGCAGCCGGCAACTTTGTAAACACGCAGATTGTGCACGATACTACAACATTAGTTTCAAGGTGAACAATATAGTCACGTTTTAGAAAATTTATTGTTATTGTTATATCAAAATAAAGAGTTTTAGAAACTCATTTTAATTGTCAGAAAAGTAGTGAAATATTTATGGGTTGTGAATAAATTGAGCACCTTCCACGTTCTGGTTAAATAAACATTTTGGAGAACTAAATGTCTTGTGACTTCTGTACTATGGAGATAAAAAGGCCGCCGCCCGTACGCAGAGATAAAAAAATCTGTGCGTTACCAACGTTTTATTCAGAAACGAAACAGTACCTATATAGAGCTTTGAAAAGTTAAATGATAAATAGATAAAGTCATACGATATCTTAACTCCACCATACATTATTTATTACAGATACGGAGAAACCACTAAAAAGTGATATCTCAGAATTATCTCTCTTCAACTTATTTAACTATCAGACACATTTTAATTAAGTAACACTATTTCCATGAACTACAGTTTTGTTTTTATTTAATTTTTAGATTTTAGCTTCACGCTGTATCACGCAATATGGAAGAGATAGCCAAGTGTTAACATACTCCTTTCACCATGCTCTGCTTAATTTTGACATTGTGTAAATTCTGAATTAAACGCCGCTTTTAATCTTGATGAAGGAAGGAAGAAATGAATATAATTCATTCATAATGCGAATTGAATCTATGACCGTCGTAATTATTATTAGACGTTGCACCAGAACGGCCTCTGCTTTTGTTTTAAATATGTACTATCTAATACTTTGAGATTCTAAGCAATTGACACCTCAAAGTTTTATAGCGGAGCGGCCATAAAAATAGGCATTAAACAAAATTTAGAGTGCAAGACCCAATCGGATGGATTTTGGTTTATTATAGGTTCCCATGTGGGTGACCAATCCAGAATGTGAGATGCTCGTAAAATAGATAAATAATGATCCCGGGAGACATTTTATAGTTTGAAAAAATTATTTGATTCGAGCCAAGACGGTAATGGTCGAATGATTTACAAGTGTATTTCATTTTCAATATATGTATTATTATATTACTACGGTCGGCACGTCTATGCGTTAATTTATAGAAGTCCATAGAAGTGAAATAAAAATTCTGATGCGTCATGAAACGTTGTTGAATGGTTTTTTTTTGTGTTGTTATAAGGTTTTTTGTAATACTTATGGCTTTGTAATTATATTAATTGTATATGTTTTTTTTATCTTTACTTTATTTCTCGTCAATAGTAGGAGAGGCAAAGTTAACTGCTGTATTAAGACACCCCGATCCTATAAGAACACTTCCGTTTCCTCCTGAATTTAAGGCATAGAGTATTGTGTGGGACCTCCCACCACGCTTTTGTCTCATATCAGAGCGGTGAAATGAAAATATTTAATATTTAATTTCTTCAAATTGATATCTATCCCACTACCTAGCGTTTACAGTATGCTCTTGCTTTTTTAGTTCGACTGGCCTTCCTTTTCCTACTCTGCTATGTACAGGATACAATTAGAACCTTAAAAGCGTAATAATATTAAAATAAAATTTTAGATAACAACGTAGCTGAGCCTCATGGCGCAGCGGCATAAGCATGTCACTGTAAACGATAGATTGTGGGTTCGATCCCCACTGGAGGATATAAATTGTTTAATATTTTCTAATTAAATATTACATGTTTTTATTTCTTCGCTCTGGTAATAACGCAAAGCGCGTCGCGTTGAGTTCCGGAACTCAACATGTAATGTCCAATTTTGGCAGAAATTTGGAAATGGAAGTGAAACGGAATGTCATAACACTAGGTTCCCAAGTTCCCTCTGCCTACTTTGCCATTTGCGGGATACAGCGTAGACCTGAGTGAGTCGATAACCAAGTAAAATTTAAATTCATAATACCACGTTTACTCAAATACATTACAAATACACCAATTTCTAAGTATAATAATAAAAAAACAATATCCCCAGAGTTGACAAATCATTCAACACAAGCAAATTAAGAACTGTACAGATATTTTTACGTCATACGAAGAGATATGTGAATCAACATCGCTTTTTATTACGGGAACTGAATACTCTTTTGTCACATCATTATTTCTACTTTATCACCATTCATTTGGTTTTCGGGGGTAGATTTAAAAATGTTGCTAAAAGTTTTATATTAGTAGTTTAAATAGATAATTCTTTCTCCTTTTTCCTTTTATTTGATTTTTCTCAAAAAAAAAGCTCCAAAACTTAGCTTCACGCTTCCCGCACGTGGCAGGATAGGCAGAAGGAATTTGGAACCTAACTTTAAGACACTCCGCTCTGTCCTCACCTTTCGCCGAATTAAGGCACTGCGTGCTAAGTGGCGGAACTCAACGACCCGCTTTGCCTAGTTACTAGAGCAAAGAAATGAAAATATTAAATATTAAAATTGAAAATATTACATTTTCTCGTGTGATTTTCAAACAGGCGTCAAACGGATTTTTTTTCGAAATGGAAACTGAAAGTACGACCAACGTTTATATATATATGTACGTACATATATACGTACATATATAAACTTTTCTCAACTGTAACAGCTAGGGAATCCACACTACTTATATTAACAATACACAAACCCATCTGAATATTATATCATAACGAATATCTAATCAAGCTTAATAAGAGATCTCTGCAGCATATTAGGTCATAAAATAATCGGAATTACGGAGGACCCTAACAAAAACAACGAAACTTACAATGAAAAATACACTTCCGCGCCCTATAATAAGGTCAAAAATAAATTAAACAGAAATACATGCATGCACATAGTACTATTTTTTCAATAACAAAAGTCTTAATCCTGACCGAGTATTAGCAAAAACGTGTTCTTTTCCGCTTGTGTAGAGTCCAGAGTTATTTGAGCGAATCTCTATATATGGCGTTCAGAAAAGGTTAGCCACGAAAATGTTAATATAATAGTTGCTTCTACGGGTTTTGTTGGCGTGAAAACATAAATCAATTTTATAGCCCCATCTAAATCAAACGCGTTTTAATGGGCGTCCCCCGTCATATCAACCCAGTATGATAATTTACGAGTAGTATGTGACGAATGTAGAAATAAAATTGTACCTCACCCTAACTAAAACTAATCTGAGTTTTACGTAAGCAGTAAATATGTCAGGGATATCTTATAAGTCAGATAATTTTTGGATTTATAAAGTGTAAGCTTTTTTTCGTCCTATATTGTTTTTGATAGCGTCGAGTTTGAGTGATTTAAAGATGTCCGGATTATATTAAAACGTTGGTAAACATTGGGTGTTTGTGGAGGTGGTACATACAGGCTTCGGGACAGCGATAGCTTTGTGTAATTTTATTGTTTTTTTTTTTAAGTAGAAATTTTGTGTTAAATTATTATTTTTTTTGATACTGTCAAGGATAATAGCTACAGCTTTCGTATGTGGTTAGGCAGGTGGAAATTGGGAACCTAGCGTTAAGACACTCCGTTTCTTTCACCACTTTCTGCCAAAATTATCTAATCGAGGAAATGAAAATATTAAATATATCATTGGAAGATTTTAAATATGTATTTCATAGTGGATATCAAAGTATCAAGTGAGGATCGAACCCACAGCTTGTAGTTTAAAAACACACGGTGGTGCCCTTGCTTTACGAGAGGTTGGATAATATACCTACTGATAAAAATAATATTGCAACAAGAAAATAAAAATTAACCTAATGTTAAAAAGTACCTCGTTCATCTCTTTCCCTCAATTTTCAGATATTGCATGGTAATTGGCGGTACTCAACGCCGCTCTACACAATTACAAGTCACCATAGTAAAAAATCGCTTAAATAAAATATAACTTATACAAGTATAAATACTATATACTTTTTAACTTCTATATCTAACTACTATACATAAATGGAGTACGCTGTGATAATATGACAGGCCGCGACAGGTGCACGTCAAAATATGAATTGAAAAGTTGAAAGTAATTTTGTAAATACGACTCCTGTACTGGCTGTCAATGTGAAATTTCAAATTTTTATTTACTATATTATTATTATTGATGTAATGATGAAGATGTTTATAAACGTGACAGGTTGTAAGTTCGATTCCCACTGGAGGTAATGGAATATTTTCAATTTAAATATTAAAGGGTTTTTTGTCCTGGTAACAAGGCAAAGCGCGGCGTTGAATTCCACCGCTCGACATGCATGTCTCGAATTCGGTGGAAAGTAGGGGAATAGTAATTCTCAGCAATGATACTGACCAATGGTGCGACTGTGTCTGCGACAGGTTATGAACTCGATCTCCGTTTGAGGAATTTAAAATATTTGGACTTAGTAGTTTAATTTCAGCAAACAGGTAGCAACCAGGTAGCAAGCGGCGTTGAGCTCCACCAATCAAATTGTGTCAATTTCAAATTGCTCACTCAAAAAATGTAAAATATGTTGTTTATTATTTCATCGTTCTAGTAACAAGGCAAAGCTGGCGTTGAGTTCTGCCACCAAACACAAAATTCTTCAAATTGGATGAAAATGAATGGAGTGTCTTAACACTAAGTCCCCAAGTTCCCTTGTCTATCCTACCATGTGCGGGATACAGCGTGAAACTATAAAAAATAATAATAATAACTCAACAGATCTCATTAGGAGTTACAGAGATGACGTACAAACTTTTAACATGACAGACATATGACTAAGATTATGACGCTAGCCAGTCAATCAAGAAAGCTGCACTTTTATTTGTAATTCCGGTGAGTCACATTGTACAAAGTATAGCGCCACTGTATATTACGCTATAAGATTTCTTATCATATTTTTTTAGCTTCGCTCTGTATGTCACCCTTATAAAAGTAGACAGAGGGAACCTGGGAATCTAATTTCAAGACATTAAGTCCTTTTCCATTAAATTATCTATCCTTTTCCATTAAATTAACCCCATTCCAGGAGGCTTAAGGGTTGAGTGGCAACAGGCCAAAAAGCCAAAAAGCCAAAAAGCCAAAAAATAGATGTCAAAAATAAATAATGTCAAACAAAAATCGTTGTTATTGTGGAATAGTGGGACTGTTACAGGTTCGATTCACACTCAGGGAACTTAATTATTACTAGTTTATGGCTTTGATAAACGTTAAGTTCGGATATTCACACAAAATATTTTAAATACTGATGGAAAGATAACTTCACGCGCTTTATTCCGAACGTGCGGTAAAGGAAATTTGAGATTTTTTGCTGAATTTGAGACATTGAGTGGCGTAACTCAACGCCGCGCATTGCATCGTTCCCAAAGCGAAGAAATGAACAAAATGAAATATTTCATTTCTTCGAATGGGAATCGTCTCCCTGCGCTATGACTTCTAGCCTTTAATTATATAACCTTGACACTACGCTATCTTCTATATTCTGGATAGAGAGAGAGAAAGAGAGAAAAAAGGGTAGGGAGATTTCGAGCAAAGGCAAGACAAAATCCTCAGTTTCATCAAAATCAATGACCTCTACATAACATAATACCATATAAAATACGACCGACATAAATATCATTAATTACCGACGCACTCGTGATTAATAGTCGCTGTGTATGTTTAACAAAATCACAATATTAAATAACACGCCGGTCAATATGACGGTACGTTACCGTTTTTCATAATAATTATATACATATATTAAAACCTGTTAAATATTTTCTATGTTTCGTACCGGTAACAATGCAATGTGCGTTAAGTTTTGCCACTCAACATACAATGCCTCAAAGTTTAGTGGAAAGCGGGGAAAGGAACAGAGTGTCTTAACACTGAGTGATAGTGATTTAGAGCTTACAAAATATGACAAATAAAACATCCTGGGGAAAATAAAACAAATTTATATTTGTAATTAATTTCATATATATAATGAGTGAATACGCCCGTAAAATTAAGTTTGTCAGATTTAGTTGCCTTATTTGCCCTACTCGCCGTCGAATTGAGAAGAAATTATGGAAAAAAAATGAAGACAGAAATGAAAATTCATATTTGTATTACAAATAAAAATTACTTATAACAAATTTATCATTGTAGTTAATTTTCTCACTACATCAATCCACCAATCATCATAACAGAGTGCCATAAAGCTTTTTAAAACTATCGCCCTAAATATAAAAAGCTTTTATTTTAAAAAAATAATAATACCAGACACATTTGATTCGTTCGCGTTATATTATAGCCGAGGCCGGTGATGTGCAGCGCATAGATCAACCTGCGACGCGGTGTCAGTCAGCTCGATAAATAATACTTGCGTGTCGATTGGTTGGACGATCTCATGCTGGCTGGGTGTTGTAAAAATTAAGGATTTTTATATATTCTGTTAATTTCACAATGGGATCTTTCGTTCCCTACTTTCAGTCAAATTCTGGAGGTATTTAGAAAATGAGTGGCAAAACTCAACGCATTGTACATTTTTATAGTAAGTATTTAAGTTTCAGCAGCAGCTAATTGTGACGAATCAGTTGTGGGATCGATTCCCATTCAGAAAAATTTCATTTCCTTATTTTAGTAACTAAATAAAAGCGGCGTTAAGTGTTGCCACTCAATATACAATATCATGAAAATCGGACGAAAAGTGGAGTCTATCATTTCCTTTATTTGTTGCAGCACTGTTGTTTGCAGTTCGTATTAGTTGCTATAGTGCCACCGCCGGAGGTCAAACTCATAGTCTTTTTTTGCGTGGGAGGTTAAAAATAATTAAGGGATACAAAAAAAATAATTCGATGGCCTGTCGTCGCGTAAAGGCCTCGTGTGACTGTAAACCTGACAGGTTGTGGGTTGGATCTCCACTCGAGGAAATGAAAATTTCATTTAATATTTGATATTTTCGTTCATGGTATTAAGGCATAGTGGGGCGTTGAGTTCCGCCACTCTACATGCAATGCCTCAAATTCAGCGGATAGTAGGGTAAGGAACAGAGTGTTTTAACCAGCTCCATCTACCCCATACCATTTGCGTGACATAGTGTGAAGCTGAGAAAACATAATAATAAAAAAAAAACGTGAAAATATATGAACTTCTGGCATAATATCGTCCACCGGTATAAAATAAATCATAGGATTGTTTCATTTCATTTTATTATGCCGTGTGCCAGTCAAGCCGACTTTTGTATAAAACACTAACTGTAAAAATGTTATTTTATAGTTTTAATAACTTGACTCCCGCTTTTTAACGTCGATTATATATTTAAGGTTACACAGAAATTGTGAAAAGAGGCCATTCGTGGTGCAAATACTCAAAGATATATATATATATATATATATATATATATATATATATATATATATATATATATATATATATATATATATATATATATATATACGACAGATTGTGAGTTCGATTTCCAATCAAGGTTCCCAGGTTCCCTCCAAGTACTGTACTATATGTAGGATACAGCGTGAAGCTACACATAGATACACAATCAGATTAAACTTAAAAAAGATTCGAGAGTTAAAAATGATTGTTCTTGGTTATATGCTTACAATATCATTTACTGTTTTCTAGTATCATATTAGAGCTCGAGTTTACTCTGTAGGTACAGTATACAGGAGGCACAAGCGTGTGACTGTAAATGCGACAGGCCGTGGGTTCGATCCCCATAAATATTTAATGTTTTCATTTCTTCCTTGTGGTAAGAAAGCAAAGCGCGATATTGAGTTCCGCCACTCAACACGCAATGCCTCAAATTAGGGCAAAAGAACGGAGTGTTTTGACACTCCCAGATTCTCGAGTTTACTTTGTCCACACAGTTATATGCGGGATATAGCGTGAAGCTGAGAGAAATATCAACCTCTTTCTCTCATCATGCTAAAACTGCTAAACGAATTTTGATAAAAACTCACAGTTCAATATAACTTATAAAACAGAAAATAACACGCATTTTTTGTATAATTTATCTACGATAAATCAATACGCAAGTGAAGCCGCAAGTCGTCGGTAGTCCTTAATTATAAAGGTATTCATCACAAAAGGATTTC
The DNA here is from genome assembly GCA_019049475.1 of Eueides isabella. Lineage (NCBI taxonomy): Eukaryota > Metazoa > Arthropoda > Insecta > Lepidoptera > Nymphalidae > Eueides > Eueides isabella. Next base: position 2,331,741 of record CM032391.1, on the reverse strand, counting down.
AATTGAAGTCGATATTTTCTCAGATTAGCACATTTAACTAAATTCTCATATATTTGGTTAAATTTTGATTATTTTTCATGTTATTATAGAAAAATGGTTCAAGTCCATGTACCACCTGAAGTCCGCTAACTTTCCAATGACAAAATCCGCATTGAGATCTGTTTAAGACCTACGATGTCACAGAAAGGCTACATACAGGCTAAACTTATAAAAATCTTTTTTTGCTGGTTATAAAAATAAATAAATAGTGGAAAAGAACGAAGATAAAATTCTTTTTAAAGGAAATTTCTGCAAGAATTTTGGGTTTTCAGCGTTATTTCTCCGTAGGGAGGGGCGCCAACGCGACCCTTATCTAAACGAAAACACCATACTGTCCTCATACCGTCCATATGTTCTGAGTGTTGCGTGTTCTAAATCAAATTTTATAGCTCGAAACTTTTTATAATAGTAATTAATTGTTAGAATTTTAGTATATTTTCCCATTCCACTCGGGCCATTAAATTAATTTCAGTTCTCTGCTCAGGTTCAGTTAGCTTTAACATGGCGTTAGCGCTACATGAAAAAAACCAATGGAAAATATAAAGGAAGTATCTTAATTTGACCAGAGTTCCTTATCAGTAGCTTCTCAAGTTACCTCTACCTACCTTGCAATATGCTGGATACAGGGTGAAGAAAAAACAGATCAGAAACCAACCAACCAACCATGACCAAATATAACGCTGAATGAACGAGCGGTAGAGAGATGACTGGAATATTCTTCCTTACTTCTTTCTTCTTCCCACGAGTAAGAATAAAAGCTCTACTTCAGTCAGTCATATATATTCTGTAATTGGGACAAGTTCTAACAAAGCCAATCTAAATACAGTCGCCAAGCGTAAGCTCACACAAAGAAACGAACTAAAATCATCCCCCATATTCGGCCTTGTATCCAAAACTGATTTATAGGTTATGAATCATCCCCGCAGCCATTACGCCCTGATGTATTACCAAGATAATGAATCTAGTATTTTTGTATGGCAATACGTAGGTGGGGCTTGGAATGGCAGTGCCTGTATTTTATTATGGAAGCGTTCATTGTTATCGTGACACACGATGGTCGGGTGTTCGAATTCCATTTGGTGCTACGTTTGTTAAAGAAGTTCTGATTGTTTATGATTTTTTTAAATCCTCTACATGTATAAAAGAAATATTTTTATTTTTTAAAAACAAGAGAATACTGTCAATCAAAAGTTAAACTGAAGCCTCTCGTGCCATAGATACATAAGCTTGTGACTGTAAACGTGACATACTGTGGGTTCGATCCCCGCTCGAAAAAATGAAATATTCAATATTTTTATTTAGTTGCCGTGATAATATGGCAAAACGCGGTGCCTTTCAGCTATTTAGCACACAATGCCTCTATCAAGAAGTATCTTAATGAGAACAGACTATCCTAATACTAGGTTCCCAAGTTTTCTCCGCCTACCCTACTATGTATGAAATACAGGATGAATGAAAAAGAACACGTAGAAATTTTACAACAATTCAATTTTAATAATAAAAAAACAAGAAAACCTACACTAATGTAACCTAAATATAACTTACAAAAAAAAAACAATAACCATATCCTAACTCATCAATCTTTCAAACTTCATCGAACAAGTTTTAACAATTGAGATTGAGATTGAGATTGAAAAAAGGCCATTACATCTCATTGACATTTCAATATATGATTGACACGCGTCTCCGTCGCGAGATAGCGTGACACACTTGATGAAGGATCGATGGCAGATACCACTTGTTCAATACATTGATCATTCTTAAGTTTTTAAAGGGCTTAAAGATGAAATTGGAGTTATTTTATTCTCAGCTTCACGCTATATCCCGCACATAGCAAAGTAGGTAAAGGGAACTTGGGAACCTAGAGTCAAGACAGTACGTTCCCTATTTTCCGCAAATTTGAGACATGGTATATTGAGTGGTAGAAATTAACACCGCGCTTTGCCTCGTTACCAAAGCGAAGTAATTAAAATACTAAATACTCTACTCAGCTTCACGCTGTATCCCACACATGGCAGGGTAGGCAAAGGCAACTTGGGAACCTAGTGGTAAGACACTCCGTTCCCCTTCTGTTCCCCACTTTCCGCCGAATTTGAGGCATTGCGTATTAAATGGCGGAACTCAACGCCGCGCTTTGCCTTGTACCAAAGCGAAGAAATGAAACATTAAATATTAAAATTGAAAATATTAAATATTTCAGTTGCCGGACGGGGGATCGAACCCAGAGCCTGTCGGTTACACTCACACGCTTGTGCCGTTGCGCCACGGTAGGCCTCAAAATACTAATATGTATTTAATTTTCTCGAGTGGGGATCGAACTCTGAGCCTCGCGTTATAATTATATTTATTTAATTATTTTTTTATGGCTTAACACAGGAAACTTCGGAACCTACTGTTTAAGACACTCCGTTCCACTTCCGATCAACACTTTCCGCCGAATTTCAGACATTGCGTGTTGAGTGGCGGAAGTCAACGTCGCGCTTTTTATCATATTACCAGAGCAAAGAAATGAAATTATGAAATATTTAATTTGAAAATATTAAATAATTTATTTCTCGAGTGAGGATCGAGCCCACAACCTGTCAACAACCATTTACAGCCCTATGCTTGCGTCACTGCGCCACGACAGATCTTATTTAATCATTTTATTTCGCTTTTGTTATATTGGTAAGCTATGAGCTAAGTGTACTATCACTATAGTAATATCAGTATTTATAAAGTCTAAAAACCCATAAAACTTAACTTACTTACAAAAAAATAGAAGTTCTTTTTCGTATGACACTGTAGGTATAACGTTTGAAGACATTTTAAATTAAGTGACGGAACTTAACGCCGCGCTCCATCTTCGTATTTCAACATAGAAATAATAATGATTACCACGTTTAAATTCAAACGCAAATTGCCGACAAAATACAATATATTAAAAATGTACTTCGTAAAAGCAGAATGAGCAGAGTCACTGTCACGTTGAAATTTAAAAAAAAAAGGGCACCGACAGTCCTTTCACTGACGTTTGTCAATCATTCAACCGTTGTCACTGACAATTTACGGCGGCCATACAAAAGTTGGGCATCATTTGGTATTGTGATAATGATTAATGTAATGAACTAATGCAAATCTTTTGCTCGGGAGCACGGATGGTGTGCTTTTTTTTTATTTTTAGGGTTCCTTTAAAATTGTTTATTATGAATATTAAAATAAAAGATTATTAATTATTTAATTTATGGATAATTTCAACACATTTTTTTAGATAGTGGATTTTATAAATCAAATTTACTTTTTTTTTTGGAAATTTTGAGATATTGCATGTTGAATGGCGGAGTTTCATGCCACGCAACAATGATTTTTTTTTTGTCCTTTTTAAGTACGATGTAACTATTTTTTTTATTTTAGCTGGATTTAAGGCGCATATTTATTATTATATATTTTTAAAAATTTGACGTTTCGGTTGTCTTTGTAGTTATCTGTGTTGATGGGTAGATAATTACTATTGATTTTAGTAATTATCTACCCATCAACAAGCCTTAATAAATACATTTAGATTTAAGTCACAGTAATTATTGCATTATTATATAAAAAAATGCACAAAAATATATACAACAAAATAATCATCAATCAAAAAACATATATAAGAATAATACTACAGAACCCATAAAAACTGAAACCAGTTCCAGTTTTATCAATTTTAGCGTAATATTGATTTATTAGAGTCAGATACGCAGTTGTGTCTAATGGCTGTAGGCGTTTAATAGTGGAATTGTTACATGTGAAAAGATTGTAACGAATATATTTGAAAAATGATAGCTTTTGCTTTATTATAATGACACTTTGGTCAGCAAGCTTGTAAATGGTTTTGGCAAAATACTTAGTATTTTTCTTTCTTACGTATGAATTACCATTACCACTAAAGTTAGTAATAATTTTATCAAAGCTTTCGTGTTTTTTTTACTTTCGGTATTTTTTTTTCAGACTGTGGCTGTAACTGGAGGTAAAATTTTTAACATTTTCAAATTAAATATTTAATGCTTTCATTTCGCTCTGGTAACAAGGCAAATACATTTAACACGCAATGCCTCAAATTCGGCGTCAAGTGGGGAACGGAAGTGAAACGGAGTGTCTTGACACTAGGTTCCCAAGTTCCCACTGCCTACCCTGCCATGTGCGGGATACAACGTGAAGCTGAGAGAGTGTTGTTTTTTCTTCACGCTGTATCTCGCATATAGCAAGAAAGATGAAATGAAGTGTTAAATCTCTACGTTACTTGAATTGGGTGGCTTTCTATATATCACCTAATAACTTTTGTATACATATTTTCTGTTTATACTTTTTTAACTTTACAATGTAACATGTACATGGCAGGGTAAGCAGAAGAAATTTCGGAATCTTTTGCTAAGATCCTCGTTCCCCACTTTCCACCGAATTTTGACCGACCGAATCAATGCTGGCCTTTACCTCGTTATAAAAATATTTAATAATATCTCTACCTCAAGTGGGAATAGAACCCGCAACCTATAGCGTTTGTATTTGTACGCATGTGCCCTTGCGCCACGACAGGCCTGTGTTTATACAATAATATACCTAAAGGCATTTTCTCCTGTTTTAATTTAGCAAAAACATTGTTTACCTAAAATCGACCCTATTTTTGAAACAATAGAATTTACAATCGTTAAACCACAAATAAGTTAAAATTTCGTTACTCGTCACTGTCGTGTCACATCAGTGTCAGTCACGTCAGCGTTTGTATGACAGATTATTAATTAGTGCAACATATTATATTACTACATATGTTTAGTATATAAGGTACTAACTTTTTCTCGCGGCTTCGCCCGCACGGTTTAATGGAAATATCTAATTAAATATAGCCTTTCTCGCTAAGTCTACATACCGAGAAAGGCTATATGTACTTACTTACTTCATGCTGTAGACCGCTCATGGTAGACTAGGCAGAGGGAACTTGGAAACGTTCCGTGGTCCACTTTCCGTAAAATTTGAGGCATTGCGTATTGAATGGCGGAACTCAACGACGCGTGCTTAACCAGATCGCAGAAATGAGAACATTAGACATTTAAATTTAAAATATCCAATATTTCTTCAAGTTGCGATCATACAACCTCTCGCCTGTACAGTCATACGCTTTTGCCGCTGCGCCACGACAAGCCTCAGATATGTTGGCTATCTCATACAAAATTATTTTTATCAATCCAAACCAGTAGATTCACAGATTAAATAATAATAAATATAGATATATGTATTATAGGTACATGATATACGCAGAGGCGCGCGAGTCGTACGGCGTAACCACACTCAACTAAGAGCAAATATTATTTTTTTGACATGCTGTAAAAGGCATTTCAATCTATATAAAACGTACAACGTACAACTCAATTAATTGCATAAGGAAAAATACTGTACAGCTCAAAATTGTTTAGAATAAAAAAAAAACTTATTATTTTAGAATTTGTAAAACGTCAAAAGGTTACTGTAGCTTACTTAGAAGGAGAAGTGTAGCTTACTTACTGGAGAAAGATATGTGCTCTCGCTGACTTTTTTTAGAACTTTTTTAGAACGATTCATCTTTACATGGTGTTTTCGCAGCTCTATTTCTCCACTCTTATAGATCTTACCATCATGTACCAGTAAATCCTGAATTTAGCGCGGTAACAAACAATAAACAAAAAACAAAAAAACAAACAAACGAACGAACAAACTGTTGAGCTTTTTAAATATAGATATGTAAAGGTGAACATAATTCTGCACAAATTAAGTATTTGTGACAGTTCCTCTGCCAGTCGTGTCAGTCTTGTATGTAAATGACAGATTGCTTATTATTTTTTTTATATACATATAAGAATGGAAAAGTTTAATCATTGATATTATATAAATATATCAAGTATGTATTGATTAATTATTTTTTTTTATATTTATAATATATGGTATGCTGTGTTGGGTAGGGATTCAATTCTTATTGGGGGAATGAAATATTTATTTTCATTATTTTACTGTAGTAAGAAGGCGAAGCAAGGTGCTGATATTTGCCACTTAACATGAATTGCTTTGAGAATTCGCCGGGAATTAAAGTACAGAAGTGTTTTAATGGGAACGGAGTGTCTTAATATTAGGTTCCCAAGGTTCCCTCCTGCCTACCTTGCTATGTGTTGAATACAGCGTGAACCTGAAAACACAAAAATAATATAAATGACTTGATTCCGAACATTTTTAACATCAATCATGTCAATATGCGATAACAGCTAAACCAAAGCAGCTGTTAACCATTATGTATTAGAAATAGATTGAAAACAGTTTCTTTTCTCGCTAAAACGCTCCCGCAAACACGACTGTATATATGTATATAAATATATAAAGATATACAGACTAACTATTTTAGTGATGATATATTACTACACTACTGTCAGACACTTGTCGATGAAGTTTACAGACATGTCACTTTGTTCATATTTGTGTTTTGTGTTTAAATTTATATATATATATATATATATATATATATATATATATATATATATATATATATATATATATATATATATATCTTTATTGTAGGGAATGAAATTGAGAATCTTAACAGGTTCCTGCCTACCCTGCCTGCTAAAAAATAGGTCATATTTTCTTACTCTGCCTTAATATCTATGAATATTGGAATTGGAATAAGATTTGAATAGTAAAACAAGCGACAGGTAAATTGATATTTAAAATACATCCTACAGAACAGCAACTAACTGTTTTGCTAAGATCCTTGTTCCCCACTTTCCACCGAATTTTGACCGACCGAATCAATGCTGGCCTTTACCTCGTTATAAAAATATTTAATATATCTTTACCTCAAGTGGGAATAGAACCCGCAACCTATAGCGTTTTTATTTGTACGCATGTGCCCTTGCGCCACGACAGGCCTGTGTTTATACAATAATATACCTAAAGGCATTTTCTCCTGTTTTAATTTAGCAAAAACATTGTTTACCTAAAATCGACCCTATTTTTAAAACAACAGAATTTACAATCGTTAAACTACAAATAAGTTAAAATTTCGTTACTCGTCACTGTCGTGTCACATCAGTGTCAGTCACGTCAGCGTTTGTATGACAGATTATTAATTAGTGCAACATATTATATTACTACATATGTTTAGTATATAAGGTACTAACTTTTTCTTGCGGCTTCGCCCGCACGGTTTAATGGAAATATCTAATTAAATATAGCCTTTCTCGTTATGAAGACTACATACCGAGAAAGGCTATATGTACTTACTTACTTCATGCTGTAGACCGCTCATGGTAGACTAGGCAGAGGGAACTTGGAAACGTTCCGTGGTCCACTTTCCGTAAAATTTGAGGCATTGCGTATTGAATGGCGGAACTCAACGACGCGTGCTTAACCAGATCGCAGAAATGAGAACATTAAACATTTAAATTTAAAATATCCAATATTTAAATTCTTCAAGTTGCGATCATACAACCTCTCGCCTGTTATATACGCTTTTGCCGCTGCGCCACGACAAGCCTCAGATATGTTGGCTATCTCGTACAAAATTATTTTTATCAATCCAAACCAGTAGATTCACAGATTAAATAATAATAAATATAGATATATGTATTATAGGTACATGATATACGCAGAGGCGCGCGAGTCGTACGGCGTAACCACACTCAACTAAGAGCAAATATTATTTTTTTGACATGCTGTAAAAGGCATTTCAATCTATTTAAAACGTACAACGTACCTAACTCAATTAATTGCATAAGGAAAAATACTGTGCAGCTCAAAATTGTTTAGAATAAAACAAAAACCTTATTATTTTAGAATTTGTAAAACGTCAAAAGGTTACTGTAGCTTACTTAGAAGGAGAAGTCTAGCTTACTTACTGGAAGATATGTGCTCTCGCTGACTTTTTTTAGAACTTTTTTAGAACGATTCTTCTTTACATGGTGTTTTCGCAGCTCTATTTCTCCACTCTTATAGATCTTACCATCATGTACCAGTAAATCCTGAATTTAGCGCGGTAACAAACAATAAACAAAAAACAAAAAAAAACAAACAAACGAACGAACAAACTGTTGAGCTTTTTAAATATAGATATGTAAAGGTGAACACAATTCTGCACTAATTATGTATTTGTGACAGTTCCTCTGCCAGTCGTGTCAGTTTTGTATGTAAATGACAGATTGCTTATTATTTTTTTATATACATATAAGAATGGAAAAGTTTAATCATTGATGTTATATAAATATATCAAGTATGTATTGATTAATTTTTTTTTTATATGTATTTATAATATATGGTATGCTGTGTTGGGTAGGGATTCAATTCTTATTGGGGGAATGAAATATTTATTTTCATTATTTTACTGTAGTAAGAAGGCGAAGCAAGGTGCTGATATTTGCCACTTAACATGAATTGCTTTGAGAATTCGCCGGGAATCAAAGTACAGAAGTGTTTTAATGGGAACGGAGTGTCTTAATATTAGGTTCCCAAGGTTCCCTCCTGCCTACCTTGCTATGTGTTGAATACAGCGTGAACCTGAAAACACAAAAATAATATAAATGACTTGATTCCGAACATTTTTAACATCAATCATGTCAATATGCGATAACAGCTAAACCAAAGCAGCTGTTAACCATTATGTATTAGAAATAGATTGAAAACAGTTTCTTTTCTCGCTAAAACGCTCCCGCAAACACGACTGTATATATGTATATAAATATATAAAGATATACAGACTAACTATTTTAGTGATGATATATTACTACACTACTGTCAGACACTTGTCGATGAAGTTTACAGACATGTCACTTTGTTCATATTTGTGTTTTGTGTTTAAATTTATATATATATATATATATATATATATATATATATATATATATATATATATATATATATATATATATATATATATATATATATATATATCTTTATTGTAGGGAATGAAATTGAGAATCTTAACAGGTTCCTGCCTACCCTGCCTGCTAAAAAATAGGTCATATTTTCTTACTCTGCCTTAATATCTATGAATATTGGAATTGGAATAAGAATTGAATAGTAAAACAAGCGACAGGTAAATTGATATTTAAAATACATCCTACAGAACAGCAACTAACTGTAACAAGATGATAGTTTTAGTGCAATACGAACTTCAAGAAATGCGGGTTCAAATCCCGTTATGTTCAAAATTTTAAAAGTTTTCTAAATATATTATAAATTGAAAAGCTCAAGACAAAATTTATATTTAAATATATCACACTTGGATATCAGTTTAATGCCTTTCAAAATTATACGTTTAATATGTACATGTAAAAGTTGTTAAGAGACGCAAGATTACGCAGTTGTGCGCTTGCGCAATCAATACAATAATGTAAGCTTCATTAAGAACTTATGTAAAAGATCGATCGTAATAAAGACATTTTTAGGTATTCACTGTATACTGCATGTCAGAGTAGGCAGAGGGAACGTGGGAACCTAGAGTTAAGACACTCCGGCCCCATTGAGATACTTGAAAATATTTAATATTTCATTCTCTCGAGTGGAGTTCGAACCCAGAACCTGTCGGCTACAGTCACACGCATGTGCCGCCGCCCCGCGAATGCCCTAATTATATAGTAAGAAATAATAATAAGTAAAACATAATTTAGTTCTATATTAAATAATCTTTGAACATTATTTGTTCTGAGAAGTGTATGGCAGATGCGCGAGCGCCGTGACGAGACTTGACGGACATAAATCAATTGTCAAACCGACCAATCTTACGAGTACGACTAACCGACCGATGAGAGAATGTGGATTTGTTTTATTTTTTTTTTTAAGCTACACTTTTTGTCACAGTAGGTGCCCAAGTTCCCTCTAAACCCTGCCAGGTTTAGAGGGAACTTGGGCACCTACCTAGGGAACCTGATATGACAATTCATTTCCATTTTCCACAAAATGCGCCGCGCTTTTGAATTGTTACCAGAGTGAGGAAATGAAGAAGTTGTGAGAACAAAAGCTATAAGCCAGAGCAGGAGCTAAATGATTTGATCGTCAAATCCCCACATATCGCCCGTTTTACAAGACATTTTGTGTGTTGTGTAGCGGAACACAACACCGCGCTCGATCTGGATACCAGAGTGGAGACATGTTAATAATCAATATTCCAAGCGGAAATCGAAGCCAACGCCACCATTTACTTCCGGCTTACTAAAATTAATGTCTCATTTTTATTTTTTATTTTTTATTTATTATAAATATTAGAGTCTTATCCATCACAGCACGTCATCCGTACGTCAACTATGGTTGCGGCGCTTAATAAGTCCAAGTGGCGCTCCGGCCTTACAAAAACTGTCGTTAAAACGTACAGTCTAACGCACAGCTTTTGATTTTAACCATTTTATCGTGTCTCCCGCGTAGAACTGAGGAACCTAGTGTTAAATCACTCCGTTCTCCAATTTCTGTTCATTTCAAAAGTATTGTGAGTTCAATTGCGGAACTAATCACCGCGCTTTGTCTCTACACGCAGAATCTGAATAAATAAATTTGAATATTATTATGATAATGCGGCGTTGAGCTCCGCCATTAAACACGTAATGTCTCAAATTTTGCGGAAAGTTATGATTGGAACAGAGTGTCTTGACACTGGGTTCCTAAGTTCCTTTCACCTACCCTGGCTGGCTGGAAAAAAACTTGTAATCGTGTGTACACTGAATTAATTTCCTTTTGATATTTATTAATGTAGGTGATAGTAGTTGGTGATTTCTTAAATCGTAGTTGGTGATTTCATATACTAATAGTATAAATACTAAGAATTTTTTTCATTCCTCAGACCTACTGGTGTCATTTGAAAACTTTTTACTATTACATAGTTCGTTCATGAAAAAAAATCTATAGGTAATAAAATCACATCAAGATCATTTCTCCAATATAACCCACTGTAAAAGCAACATTCTTATTTAACCACAAAGGCGAAGTCGAGCGAAGCGAAACTGAAACTCAAATAATTAATGTCAAACCTGCGTTGTTCCGCGTTTCTGCGGTCGTGGGAGCCAATCGATTAACTCATATGCAATTAATATACAAGTGATGTCATCTGGTCGGACGCTGATGTTACATCTATTGAAGATTTAAGATAACCGTTAACGTTTAGAGATTTTTGAGTGTAAAGAGATGTGAACGTTAATTGCTCATTAATATTTTTTAATTGATATGGAAATTATTATTTGGAGACCGTTATGTGAAGTGGCATAGTATAGTAAGGCTTCAAAAACGTTGGATCATAATTTGATTTCCACTAGGAGTGATTTTCGTTTCCTCACTTTTTGGTGTCCTTCCTTAAGAATATATATATAAATTTTCATTACAATAAGGTAAGTAGTTTTGGAGTGATAGTGTAACAAACAAACTTACATTATTGTTTATAATATTATTATGAAAGTTAAATATATATAATCTATATGATAGTACGTATTACTCCGATTACCCGAGGCCAGTCGTGGCGCAGCGGCACAAGCGTGTGACTGTAAACGACAGGTTCTGCGTTCGAGTGGGGACTCGAGGAAATTGAATATTTAATATTTTCGATTTTAAATATTTAATATTTCATTTCTTCGCTCTGGTACAAGGCAAAACGCGGCGTTGAGTTCCGCCACTCAACACAAATCTTGCCTCAAATTCACCGGAAAGTGGAGAACGGAAGTGGAACGGAGTGTTTTAACACTAGATTCCCAAGTTCCCTCTACCTAACCTGCCATGTGCGGGATACAGCGTGAAGCTGAGAGAGTACGGATTACTTATAGTTTTATAAAAATTTGAAACAAAAGGCTGTTAGTAGATTTACATTCTAAGTCGACATAATTACTTCTTTAAGTGAACGTACGATAGCGAAAAAAAATTTTTTTATACTAAGAACCTGGTTAGGAATTCCCGAATTTGAGATAAGTTGTGGAATTTAACGTCGTCGTTTGCCTTGTTACCAGAGCGATACTTCAATGGGAATCGAACCCCAGCTGTCGCGTTTACAGTCACACGTTTGTGCCTCTACGCCATGACAGGTAAGTATCTAATTTAGTTTAAATTTCCTACTTAAAGTTTCAAATTGAAAAAAATATTGTACATGCATAATAAAAGTTTATAAATTTAACCCTCCCATGTTAAAAACGGTCAGGTCACCTTGTGTACTCTACAGTCTAGTGTGGTTGTTTACGTAACTGCGCCCCAACTATCGGCTGTGGTGTAAGTGATAATTTACGGAACGAATTTTGAACTTTCCATAAAAATATTTTTGGAAATATACTCTTAAATGACGGAATCCCTCGCCGCACTAAATGTAAAATATTAAATGTAAAAAATCATTTAATATTTTCCAACAATATTTTCTTGACTAGGGATTGCACAGACAATTTATAGCGTGTATAGTGGAACGCTTGTGGCCCTTTGTCACCGCAGACAATAACAAATACAAAAAAAAAATACTTAGCTTCACGTTGTATCCCGCATATGGCAGGATAGGCAGAGGGAACATGGGAACCAAGTTTTAAGACACTCCGTTCCACTTTCATTCCTCCCTTATAAAAAAAATATGAGAATATATAATGTAAATTAAATTATTTGTCTCAATTTACAAATATTATACAATTTTGATATATTGTGTTTATTTTCGAGTCAAAAAAAAAATAAAAAGGCAAAATTTAATATTCTAGTTCTAGTATCTATGTACATAGACAGACTAGAATATCAGAGAACATATACGTTAAACGTAATAAAGTAATGTACAAATAATAATTTAACAAACAAGAAAATCAAGAGCGAAACTGAGTGCCTCAACACTAGGTTCCCATGTTCCTTATGTCTAACCTGATATGTGCGGAAATCGCTAACGCTCATGCCTTGACCGTACCGCCTCGCCCCCACTTTCGTGCAGCCGTCAGTCAAGGCACATCAATCAATGTAGTCGGGGACTCTCATATTACAACTTTAAATTTTGTTACCTTATTCCAGTGTATTTAAGGTGTATAATATATGAACGGTCAAAATTGTACGATCGATTAAGTGCCCTAGTAAATTAAATGGTTATGAATGTTGTTTTAAATGGGCCACGTTGTATAGTTCGGATTACAATTTGGTTTACTTCTTTTTAATACTCAAACTCATCTTCAAGCTGTATCCTAACCATGACAGAGTTGTTAGAGGGAACTTGGGAACCTAATGTTAAGACAGTCCATTCCACTTCCGTTTCCCACTTTCAGTCGAATTTTAGGCATTAAGTGTTGAGTGGCGGAACTCAACGACGTGCTTTGCTCTGTTACCAGAGCAAAGAAATTTCATATTAATAAAAACATTAAATAATTAATTACTTACTTACTTAGCTTCACGCTATATCCCTAGCGGGGTAGGCAGAGAGAACGGAGCGCCAAACGCTACGGTCTCGGCATACCTCTTTCGCCTCGTCCACTGTCATCAACCTCTTCATACATGCCCTCCGGGGGGTCCTCATGCTTTTTACGTGACCTTCCTCCAGTATCGTCGATACTGTGTTTTCGAAGGTCAACCGAGGTCTCCCTCTTCCTCTCTTACCACTCACTTTTCCTTCAAAAATCTTTTTTACCAAACGCGCAGCTATGCTGACGTTTCGCCGTCTCAACAATGCAGCTAAGGCACCGTTAACTCTGTTACCGGCAGCAATACGCCTTTCCACATCCATTTCGTATCTACCGTCTCTGCTAAACATACTTCCCAGATTATACTACCTCATTCACTTGTTCTAATATCTTATCATTTACACTGACCTTGCAAACTGTTCTTTCTTCATTTCTTTCAAATACCAGATCCTTCGTCTTATTCGCATTTAGGCTTAGACCATTATTCGCGCATCCTTCTTTCAGAGTGGTAACCAATGCCTGCAACTCGCTTTCTGATGATGCAATAAGCACTGCATCATCTGCGTACAGCAGGCAATTTATATTCGAGGTACCTACTTTCACTCCCATGTCACTTTCTCTCACTACATGAAGACAGCTGTCCAAATACAAATTGAAGAACCAAGCTGACATGGCGCAACCTTGTTTAACACCCGATTGGATGTTAAACCCTAACCCAACACGCAGGCTGAGTGATCTCTGTAAAGAGACTTTACAGCCTGCAGCAAGGGTCCGCTCACATTGTACCGGGGCAGTATCTCCCATAATCTCTTTTTTACAACCCTGTCAAACGCCTTTTCCAAGTCCACAAAAGCACAGAAAACTTTTTGGCTTACTGCCAAAAATTTTTCCGTAATCATGCGGAGGGAAAAGATCTGATCCATACAACCTCTTCCAGGTCTAAAGCCTCCCTGGGCCTCCCACAACAGCCTTTCAGATCTATCTTGCATTCTTCTCGCTAATATTTTAGCATACACTTTACTACCTAAGCTAATCAAACTGATAGCCCTATAGCTTGCGCAATCTATCTGTGAACCTTTGCCTTTATACAAAGGCACGATGACTGCACCTCGCCAATCGTCTGGGACCTCCCCCGATTTCCAGCATAAATTGCACAAAAACCAGAACAGGTCCAAGACGCGTGGCCCACCATATTTGATCATCTCGGCAGTAACTCCATCTGCTCCCGCTGCCTTACCACATTTCAAACTTCGTATGGCACTCTCAACTTCTTTTATACTGATTTCGCCGTCCGCTACATCAAGACTCAGTGTTTCGCTGTTACTTGAGGCAGAGGCGTCATCACATTCATACATCTCCTTGTAAAATTCCGCCCATCGCTGCAAATTAAATAATTAAATTCAAAATATTAAATATGTCTTTTCTTCATGAGGATCGAATCCACAACCTGTCATTTACAATCACCCACTTGTGCCGCTGCGCCACGACAGGCTTTTCCTTACATGACCAAGGAATTCGGGATCCTTTGGACTAGCGTAAAACATTCCATTTCATTCGCCATTTTCCACTTAATTTGAATCATTGCATCTTAAGTTGCGGAATTCAACACCGTACTCTGTGTTTTTAAATTAATATTATTAAATATTTGATTTCCACAAACGGAAATCGAGCAAAGAATCTCACGTTTATATTCGCTTTTGCAAAGCAGGGTATGCAGGAGGAATTTCGTGCTGAGACACTAAGTTTTTAACTAATTTTCGAGTCATAGGTATATTATTTATAGTTTGACTGTGAAAGCAATGGCTCTAAACAGTAAAAGAGTGTCCTAATATTAGGTTCCCAGGTTTTCTACTTTCCTTAAACTAAAAAAATACCATGCACTTCTTAACGAGGTAAGACATCCAGTTAAAAAGATACATTTATTAAGGATGTAAGGGTATACTGTTTAAACTTCAAAGTCACAATGAGTTATTAGTTCCGCATACTGTCTTCATTTGAGGAAATGTTAGGATTATTTATTTTTTCCTTTTATGGTACTTTTGAAATAGTTTATCTAGTGAGGAGATATTTTTTTATATATTAATTGGTTTGTTGGTTTGCAATCAGAAGTTGTAGGTTCGATTCTCATTTATGTCAGATACTTTAAATTTTATGTAAATATCTAATGGCAATAAGAAATGGCTAAAACATTTAAATGACAATTCTTGTATTGACAAAATAGCTCTAATTTACTTAGTAATATATACATTTTTAATTGTATGTGGATAACCATGTACTATATGACCCCAGTCGAGGAAATGAAATATTTAATATTTTCAATTTAAAATATTTAATGTTTCATTTCTTCGCTCTGGTAATGAGGCAAAGCGCGGCGTTGAGTTCCGCCTCTCAACACGCAATGCCTCAAATTCGGCGGAAAGTGGGGAAAGGAAGTGGAACGGAGTGTGTAGTGCGGAGTGCTATGCACTAGGTTCCACTTCCGTTCCCTCTGCCTACCCTGCCTAGTGCGGGATACAGCGTGAAGCTGAAAAAAAAAAAAAAAAAAAAGAAAATATGACTTAGTACTGATACAATGTTTATATGTTATTATATGGTTTAAATTGAATTTGAGAAACTTCATATCAAGAGGCGAAACTCAACGCCGCGCTTTGTTTTGTTACCAGAGCGAAGAAATGAAAATAATAAATATTCAATTTACATTTTCAAGTGGACATTGAATCCACAACCGGTCGCGTTGATAGCAATACACGCCTCTTTCAGTAAGCAGTAGACACTTTCCGGCTATAATATCTTTATATGCGTATAAGAATTTCGACGTAGCTTGGTAAGAAATGGCTTAGTTGGTCAGAGCGCTTGAACGGTTTTCAAGAAGCGAGGGTTCAAATCCTGCTTCGTTCAATATTTTTATACGTTTTTTAAATTTATGTTTAGTATTTTCTGTCCTAAGTGTGGAATCACACTTTAAAAAATAGTAAAAATATAATATATTTGTTTACACATATAATTTAAATATAATTACTCCCACGAGCGTGAAACTCACAACGCCATAGTTAAGCTCACTGAGTCAGATAACCTCAAATATAAGATTTGCAAATAAAACAAAATGTACGTACAAAAGGACAAACCTATCCCACGTTTCAAGACAGGACATACAAAAATAAATTTAATTTCAAATCAACTGACATCTGATCAAATTAAGAACTCAAATATTGAATGTCAAAGAGGATTAGTAGTCCATTGAAATAAGCTTGCTATAATATAGAATATTTTGAATAATTTTTGGTTATTTTTTTTTTAATATTTAGGCTTTATACTATATTCTTTTAGTAAAATAGGCAAAAGAAACCCAGTGTTAAGACACTCTGTTCCTCAAGCATCCCCAAAACTTCGAAATATTCTGTGATAAGTGGCGAAACTCTACGCCGCGGTTTTTCTAGTCACCAGAGAAAAGAATTAAAATATTTTATTCCCATAATTGGGATCGAACTCAAAACCACCAAAATGCCACGATGGTATCTTTCTTATAATTTCTTATAAAGTACAGTGCAGAATATAGGAAGTGTTTAATCACTTATGTACCCTCTGTCTACAAATAGGTTGTCTTTACTTTAAAAAAAAACAAAGTACCGAGGAATAATTTGGAACTAAGTGTTCCACAATTAAAAAACAAAAAAAAATAAGGGTAAAAATTATTAAAAAATATATATTATTACAAGCTATATTACCAGTGGATCAATTCCTAAATCCTTTCACTGTTCAAGGCATGCACCTGATTCTGTCACAACAAAATAGAAGGACCCTACTCACTTCAATCAACTGTCGTTGAAAGTCGCGTTGACATGTATAGAAGTATAGAAGTATAGAAGTCGCTTGTACATTAACAGCGAAGCCATTTCTTAATCAATTTGCTTGAAACGTTGTGAAACTAACCTATTTTATGTTTTGTTTCGAGGAGATGAAATATTCAATATTTTCATTTCTTCACTTTGGTAAAGGCAAAGCGCGGCGTTAAACTCCTTTATTAAACACACAATGTCTCAGATTCGGCGGGAATTGGTGAACGGAAGTTACTAAGGGGAACGGAGTGTTTTAATGTTAGGTCATAATAAATATCTATTTTTTAATATACAATGATACCCACATTCAGTCAAATTATACAGTATAGAAACATAAACCTGTTCATTGGCAGAACTCAACGCCGCGCTATTTCTTCTTATCAAAACCAAATAAAGATAATTCCATACAAAATGTAAGTTCCAATATCAATTGGAGAAATATTATATGGAAATTTAATAAAGAAACACGTTGAATCAGATGATTTCAATAGCTTATTTTATTTAATATATTTTTAACTATAATTTACTCTATAGTGTATGTAAACGAATAGCTTAGATGTGGCATCCAAAATTAGTCACAAGTTCTATTCCTGAGATAGTGCGAAAGTAAACATGTAGACTTCCAATGTCTAAATCATAGAAGTTAAATTATTATTTTTTTTTATTTAAATTATTACACATTATGTGATGCAGACACTATTTTTTACGTACAAGAAATATGATTTAAAAAACTCTAGAACAACATTTTGAAGGTATCAGATAAGGTGGAAGATCATATTGTTAAAACACTCCACTTCCAACTTCCGGTCGATTTGCGACAGTTCCAGGCAATTTTTGTGCGAGAATTACATAATTTAACCCCGAATACGAATCGAACCCCACAACCGCCAAGTTCATCCGCTCCACATTACCAAACATGATACAGTTGTAAATAAACATTTATACCCAAAGGTGCATTCGTAACAAAAAATCGCTCTTCAATTCTGACAATCAATAGAGCTGACGTTGACTAGACGTGGACGCTTAAGAGGTATATTTGGAAAACAGCTTCGTCATTTATTTTTGTAATTTATAAAAAACAAGTTTCTTTTTGGTTAAAATAGAAATTGTTTTTGGCGTCACGCTGTATTTCGCTCGTTAAAGGTTACGCAGAGGGAACCTGGGAACCTAAAGCTAAGACACGTTGTTCTGTGTTTTGTTCTTGGCGCAGGGGCACTATACCTATTGTTGGATTCGTTCCTACCCGACCTAATAAAACATTTAATATTTTTCTTCCCTCATTTTAATGACAAGGTAAAGAAAGACACTGAGTTCCGATATTCGACACGCAACGCCTCCAGATTTCGGCAGAAATGAAGTAATAAGTTGGGAACAGGGTTAATTAAAACTATGTTCCCAATTTCCCACCTTGTCATGTCACACACACAGCGAAAAACTGTAAAATAATATTTCATACGGCAAAACACTAACATACACACAAATAAATTCGCTCCTAAACGAGACTTACGAGTATAATGTCATTGAGATCACTTTGTAAACCCTTAAACGTGCACACGACGATGACGGATGACGGATGACGGATGACGGTAGAAATATAAACGTCGATCAATCTAGTTGACGACGCCCGCGCTTGTGCCATGTTGAACTGTATATGCTTTGTGTTGTTCTTAGTTTATACGGGGTGGTGTAGGTTTAATAGTTGAATAGGGTGCAGGTTCGATTCTCAATGTATAGTATAAGACAATCTATCAAAATACTTTCAATATTAATATTTAATAATTTGGTTTCTTAAATCAAATTTCCCCACGATTCCATGATTTTAGCGAAACTAAACGCCACGCTTTATGTACAAAAGTGATGTAATAAAATTCCAAATTTAATTATTCCTCCGAAAAGGGATGAAACCATTATAAACACATTATTATTTTATTAACAATTTATATTATATTACCCCAATTAAAACTCATAACATGAGAAATGATTATTTATAATTTTATTCGCTTCTAAAAACAAAGTTTAGTTTTCCAAACAATCATTTTTGTTGGCAAAGTGCTTTTATCTCGTAAACTGCTAACCTGAATATCAAAAAACACATCTAAAAAACATCGTGATAAATAAATTTTTGATAGAAAAAACCCTACTTAAATCGGTTCAACAATTCAAAAACTACTGTGCCACAAACAGACAGTTCAAAAATTTGATTAAATCAAAAATACACTATTAAAAATAAATATCTCAATATTTTCTTAGTAATATTAGTGTTTAACTAAAATTTAACCCGATATCTTATAGCAGCACATTTTCGCCGTTGTTCGGAGTTACGTGCCTAATGGACACATGTCCAGCCATCCATCACGGCAGATGGCCCGTTTTAAACTTTGCGAACTTTGTGTTCGTTATAGTACAGTGTATATATATTATAGATTATATCGATGATTCATGTTTGTGTGTCATTTTGCCTCCAAGTAATAAGAGGGTTTCTTATGATTGTTATTATGGATTTTATTACACTACGTTCTAACACTAAGTTTTGAGTTCCTTCTGCCGACCCTACAATGTGCTGAAAAAAACTTATCTTAACATTTTTTTAGGATAAGTGTATTTAAATCACCTATAAAGAAGAATTGAATAATAAAACGCGCCTTACTACTTATCAAAGTCAGTGAGACAATACACTATGATATCTCAGTGCGGTTTTTTTATACGATTTAATTATCTAATAACGAAAATAAAGTTAAGTATTTTAATAGAAAAAAATATGGTGTTGCAAGTGTTATGCTAGGATACTCCGTTTACTACTTTTTAATTGTTTTTTTAATTAATTTCATTATCATACCGAACAAAAGGATAAGATGAAAGAAGAAGAATATTTCATTTTCTCAAGTGAGATCGAACCCACAACCTCTCGCCTTTAGTCGCATGCTTATATCAATGTGCTGCGACAGGCCCCAGGATTCTTGTATTGGGGTTTCATTTTGCGAATCGACACTGTGGCGACACACTCACATGCGATTGTATTGAATGTGTGTTGTCTAATACATGCAGGGTTACGGAAGTAAGTCCCAAGTTGGACAAAGCAAAGCACTGCCATACCATACTTTTCTGTCACTACTTTTGGGCTGATTTAATTCTATTTATTATTACTATTTTCTAGACAAGTTAAGAGCTTTTAAAGTGTCGTCTTCTAAAGCTATAAGCACAAATCTAAACCTCAAATCATCAAATTTGCAGGTCATATATTAACGGAGTAATGCTAAAGCAAACTTCCCCTATTGCGACATTGATTCACTCACTCACTCACTCATTCATTGATCATCAAAATAGAAGTAGTACTTCTCATAGATACATTGGTACAGCATTAAAGTTTAAAGCCTACATAAAGGAAAAACTATCACATGTAAGTCCTTACATCGACGATCTGTAGGATATTGTGACCCTAGGATAAAAAAATAGTAAGATTCCAACCGTTTGTTATGAGATATTGATGGCACGTTTCTTCTTTTTATGTACAAAAATTTTAGTTCTTTAGTTTTTCGAATATTAAGAATCCTAAGAGTTGGTGTAAACCATGAAGGAATTAAAATTATCGCCTTAACAAAAGCTATTCATTGTGATGAGCCACTTCTAATGATGTTAATATGTATAAGTAACAATATGTCTTATTTATGGCACTAAGAGGTCTGCGAAACAATTGAAACAAAAATCTGTAATATATTTTCTGCAAAAACAAGAGAAATGTCATCCCAAACATCCTAAATTAGTAAAAAACCAGCCAAGTCTCGATGAAGCTTTTTTTATGGAAAAGACGGCAAACTAGCGTACCGGTTACCTGATGGTAAGTGATCACCGTCGCCCATGGCCCCGGGTAACCCCAGAGAAGCTACAGGACCGTTGCCCGTCTTTAAGGTGGATGGGCATCGGGGCCCGGCAATACCCAATGCGAAACGCAGTGGCCAAAGCCGAAGCCAAATACGTGTTACCATTGCTGACAGCGTGACTCTCCCACAAGTACTTAAGTCGCCTCTTACGACACCATCAGTACCAGGGTGATTCTATTCTACAGAATCACCCAAGAATCAGCAGTTTGATCTCAATAAAAAGATGAATGTACAGCAGTTACTTTGTTAAATTATATTCAATTTAACAACTGGGCATTTACGGTATACAAAACTGGGCATTTACGGTATACAAAATTTCTACTTGATCTATATATAGGTACAAAACAGTATATATTTCTATATTTTTTATAGGAAAAAAATGCAAATACCCCAAATAAACAACTTTACTTTACTCCAGTATCAATATAACGTTGCTATTACGCTAACCGCAAGACAAATGACGGGGTGTGGACGGGCATTCGTCTACTTATTACCGCGGCCGAACTAAATCATTTATTGTGTGATCCAAATCTCGCTATTTACTCAACGAGGGGTCAAAGAGACCCATCAGTCAGCAGCTTTTGTGTTAGATTTTCGTATACTTGAGTTCTTGTGGTATAAAGTAACAGGCATAATGTAAATGTTATTTCCTTTTTTAGAAAACCTATAAAAAATTTACAATATAAATAAGTTGTAACAAGCGTATAAGAATTCCGACGTAGCTTGATGAGAACGTATGGCTTAGTTGGTTACAGCGTTTGGACGGATTTTCCAAAGGGGCACGGATTTAAATCCTTCTACGTTCAAATTTGTTCTAAGTGTCGATGAACACTTTGAAATTAGTTAAAATAAAAATTGGATCTTAGTTAGAGCCTAGTGTCAAGACACTCCGTTCCGTTGCCCACATTCCGCCCATTTTATTTTTTTATTTTTTTGTTATATATTATCAATTACACTTTTATTGAGGCATGTCGTGGCGCAGCGGCACAAACGTGTGACTGTAACCGATGGGTTGTGGGTTCGATCCCCACTCGAGGAAACGAAATATTTAATAATTTCAATTGAAATATTTAATGTTTTTTTTTTCATTTCCTCGCTCTGGTACAAGGCAAAACGCGGCGTTGAGTTCCGCTACTCAACACGCTATGCCTAAAAATTCGAACATTAAGTAATTAATTCTTATTAGAACATTAAGCAGAAAAAATATTATTTTTATATTTATATTATAAATTTAAACTAAGCTCAACGTCGCGTTTTGCCTTATACCAGAGCGAAGAAATGAAAACATTAAATATTTAAATTGAAAATATTTAAACATTTTATTTCCTCGTGTGGGAATCGAACCCACAACCTGTTGGTTACAGTCACACGCTTGTGCCGCTACGCCAAAACGGCCTCATTACCAGTTCTTATAATACATATACCTAGTAAAGTATTTGAGATGAGTCTTTTTATTTTTATTTTTTTTTATTTATTTACATACGAGGGTAGGCAGAGATTGCATGGTAACCTAGTGGTAAGACACTCTAATAGAGAAAGTTTCCAGACACTTCCGTTCCCTACTTCCTGCCGAATTTTCTCTTTAATTCTATCGGAACTTAACGCTATAATTAAACATGTTACCAGACAACAGCGAGGAAATAAAAAAAAATATATTGGAAGGAAACCCACAACCGCCTTATTTGCTAATTTGTATTTACACATATTCACAGTTTTTCAATTAAAACATGAATAATGATTTATTGCGCAATGTTGTGTTCAAATTTACAAAAAATCGTTAGTAAAGTTTAATTTTAAACGTGAAATATTAGAAAAAAGCTATAAAAATCCTTTTAAAAATCAAATTTGTAAAACTAATTTTAGAAGTTATCCAAACATGTTAAAGAAAAATACAATATAAGGCAGTTTTCTACTACTACTCACTAGATGGCGCTACGTGTGTATATCATAGCAATCGTTTACAAAACGTAAAAGATTTTAATTATGGTAACAAGACAAAACGCAGCGTTGAGTTACGGCAATCAATACCTAACTTCTTGAGCATTGTCGTTACTTGGTCTACGGAGTGTTTATACACTCTGTTCCCTCCGACTACCTTGCTATGCTGGAAATGACTGACCACAATGGTTATGAGTTACAATCTCCTTTTATATATATATATATATATATATATATATATATATATATATATATATATATATATATATATATATATATATATATATATATATATATATATATATATATATATATATATATATATATTATATATATATATATATATATATATATATATATATATATATATATATATATATATATATATATATATATATATATATATATATATATATATATATATATATATATATATATATATATATATATATATATATATATATATATATATATATATATATATATATATATATATATATATATATATATATATATATATATATATATATATATATATATATATATATATATATATATATATATATATATATATATATATATATATATATATATATATATATATATATATATATATATATATATATATATATATATATATATATATATATATATATATATATATATATATATATATATATATATATATATATATATATATATATATATATATATATATATTAGGAAGTGATTTTATTAAGAAAAAAACGATCCGATTAACAAAAGAAAAAGCATTGTGCTTCTTTGTATTACATCACAACATTATTCACAAACTTATAAAATGTTCATTTTTCCTTTGTTCAAATTAAATTGGAACCAATTTGTTTCAGTGCTTAAGAAAACCATTCCTGCTCTAAATATTTTAATTGATTAACTGTGAAATGCTGTGTGTAAAAAAAAATCAGTAAAGAAAAATTTGGAGAGAGGTGAATAAAGTATTTTCATTTCCTCGCTCCTCTCTGGTAACAAGTCAAGGTGCGGCGTTGAGTTCCGCCACTCATTACGTAATGCTTAACACAATTTTAACGGGCCTATCCCCCTACGGGCAATGCATGAAGCAGAACTTAAAATAAATATATACTACATAGGTATATTTACAAAATACTCCCTAGGATTGACACGTACATATCGCGTTGCCATAGCGACGTATATTTGTATTTACGTCAATATTAAAACATGTGGGTTATATATTTCATAGTTTTCTACATTTGTTGTTTTCTCTGTCTATGTTTATTTGTAACCTAGGAACCCAGTACCTAGGAACGTACGTAGTGTTAAGACGCTATATTCCCTATAAGAAACATCCGTTTATTTCTGAAGCCATTGCATATCGCGCGGCGTAACTTAACGCCGCGCTTTGCCTCGGATATAAATATTTGATATATATCATTCATTTTTAAACAGGTATTGAACCTATTGCGTGTACAACACCCTCTATTTTGCTTCACGTATTAATATAAATATATACATATATAGTTAATCGAATCGTCTGTACGTATCAACGCGATGAATGACGTCATTACAGTGATAAAGGTGAGGTAGACGACGTCGATGTGAAGACGTCAAGTCGACGGCTGTTTTGATAATAATTAGAAGGGCAATACAGTTTGAATAAGGCAAATCGTTGAGGGTAGCTGTTGAATAATGTAACGATTGAATTCAAGCGGTTTGTACTGAAATAACGAAAAATGTTGGTAAATTGGCTTAAGCTGATCTTGTGTTCAATGTGCATTTATGTCTAGCTAATATTAATAGTATAAAAAAAAAAATTTTGTGAGTATGTTTGAGCCATTTTCACGCAAGAACTACTGAAGAGATTTAGATTAAACTTTGCAGTAAGACAGTTTATACATATGAATAACAGCTACAATTTATGTATAGATTTTATGTTATTAGGCTATAATTTAAGATCAAGTGGATCGCTAGTGATATCATCGTATAAGATATGACTGCAAATATGGTGAATTACTTACTACAATTCCTGAGATTAAGCTGCTGATTCAAACAAACCACCTTTAAAATATTATGATGAGAGTAGCCTGTAGTAGCACAGTAGCACAATCCCCACTCGAGAAAATGAAATATTTATTATTCTCATTTTCTTCGCTCTGGATGCATTTTAATATTAAGTGTCTTAACACTAGGTTCCAAAGTTCCCTCTGCCTACCCTACCATGTGCGGGATACAGCGTGAAGCTGAGTGAGTGAATGAGTGAGAAAACATTACGGTACTGATTTTCTCTGTTTACCCTGCTATATGTGGGATACAGCGTGAAGAAAAAAGAATGAACCCATAACCATTTCGATCTATCATCAAGATCAATACACGAATTACTAATTAAAACCAGTTTCGTTCCATGCACAGTAGGTAATGATCGGTCCTCATCCCCCGACCGTCAATCCCGCCGTTGCTACGCATGATTTATTTGACTGTTTATCAAATTTTATGGCATTTATGGTTTTCGTTTTGTAATAATTTCGTTGTTTAATTATAGATTTTAGTTTTGTTAATTTATTGCACTGATATCTGTGGGTTGGTACAGAATGTTTTGATGTATTGTATTTGTCCATTTTCAGCCCGTTTTTATGTATTGCTTATGAAGTGCTAACTGTGATAAGTAAAGAAGAGAGAGTATCAATTTGAATATTCTAGTGTTCTCTCTCTCTTTTGATGTTTTTTTTTTTTATTTAATGCTGTGTCCCAGTTAGGCGAAGGTAATTTTGTGTCATGACACTTTGGTCACCATGTACGGGCTAATATTTTAAAAGTTGTTGTCAGTCGATGAAGTATAGCCACGAAGCCAAAACGAAAATAATTAATTTCTCGAAGTATAAATAGCAACTGCTTCCTTCACTTTCTTCAGACTCTCAACGTTTCAACTTAACTTAGCTTAACGCTGTATCCCGCATATGCCTGTATAGACAGGGCAAATTTGATAACCAAGTGTAAAGACACTACCCTCCTTTACCCACATTGCAACAAATTTGATGCATTGCGTGTTGAACGGCGGAACTGAACGCCGCGCTTTGTCTTGTTACCAGAGCGAAGAAATGAAAACGTTATATATTTAAATTGAAAACATCAAATATTTTATTTCTTCAAGTGGGAATCGAACCCACTTCCTGCCGCCTGTAAAGTCACACGCTTGCGCCGCTGCGTCAACGTTTCACAATAGTAAATAATTAAATCATTTACTAAATTTACAAGCTAAATTGTCGTAAATCGCTGCTTTCCATAAGTTGACGCAGCCCCTTCCTGTCAAAACGGTGATGACGGCCAATTAATATGACGTTTTGTTTTAAATTATCCAATTATGACGGCCTGTAGTTGAATTTGATTGTATTGAATAGTTTGTTGATTTGGTGTTGTGATAGCAAGTTCGATTCCCAGTTAGTTAATAATATTTTTTTGTTATTTATATATTTATAAATTTTTTAAAAATACTGGGTTAAATGTTCTTTTTCTCTATCGTTAGCTTTTTGTGTATAGTGAAAAAAAAAAATCATGAACGAAGGAATAATTTTTGCAATTAAAATGTTGATATTAACAATTTTGCATTTCATTCTGTTTTAGCTTATATATTTATTGTAAATATATTATATATTTTGTCTATGATATTTTAATTTTAATAATTCAATTTACTAATAAGAGTAACGCTACAGTTACTTAGAAAATGTTTTTTATTAAGCAGAGGGAACTTGGACTTAAGACGCTCAGTTTCCATTCCTTTCTCCAATTTCCAATGTATTCTGGAGATATTGTGTATTGAATGGTGGAACTCAACGCCGCGCTTTGACTCGTTATCAGAGCGCAAAAATTAAAATATAATATATATTTAATTTCCTTATCTTGTTTACTGTCGCATACTTTGTGCCTCAAATTTAAATGCAATTTAATTTAAATATTTTTATTGAAATGTATGTACATTTTTATAACTTATATTTTGTATAATTGAAATTTGTCGTGACTTATTAAATATTAAATATTTCACTCAAATCTCTATCATCTAACACAATGCCTCAAGTTCAGTGGAAAGTGGGGTACAGAACGGAGTGTCTCAACACTAGGCTCACAGGTTCCCTCTGTCAACCCTACCATGTGAGAGGGTAAACAAATGTGTATAATAAATGCTACAACATGGTATATGTTAAAGTTTATTTATTGGTTATACGTTCATATCTACATATGTAAGTTGAATGAGATATAAACTTTTGAAAATAAAAATTATACGCAATAACATCACTAACATATGTCTTTTTAAATATAAATATATATATATATATAAATATATATATATATATATATATATATATATATATATATATATATATATATATATATATATATATATATATATATATATATATACATATATATATATATATATATATATATATATATATATATATATATATATATATATATATATATATATATATATATATATATATATATATATATATATATATATATATATATATATTGTAATTCTTAGTTTTTAATAGCAAGTAAATTAGTTTCTCTCTGACTTATTTGTTAGTTTATTATGATTTTCTTTATTTTCAATAATATTTTAAGCAAATTTTCTTAATATTACAGATACTAAGTTTTTATTTACATCTATATTTAGTTTATATAACTAACTTATTATTATTTTTGAAACTAAAGCAAAGAAGGGGGATCAATAAATAAAATACATTATATAGTATTTAACATATATATTTCTTTGAGCTTTTAATTGCATTTTGAAATACAACATAAAATATTAAATAAGATTATTAAATTTGGTAAAATAATTATTCAACACAGTGTTTTTTTTTTCTTCAATAAAGTATGAGCAAAGTCTCATCGTGGAGCTAGCGTATACATTTTTCGTACGTTCATTATTATAATTAAAAAGATTTACCATTTAAAAGTTTCACCTCAGCGTGTTATTGCGCAATCTCATAAAGAAAAGGCTTTCCTTAGCGCCGTATGTATAAAAGATTGTGCAATAAACATTCATTGATATCTTGAACTTACTTAGTTTCAATATTTATAATATAAAAGGAGTTTTCACTCGATTACCGTAAGTATATATACATCGTATAACTGCTTTTACAGGAAGAATGTTCTAAGCGTATACGAATGTACTAGTCCTTTTCAAAGAAAAAATTGTATAATTATCACTTTTTAAATATCGATCGGTCATTACAACCGATCTGCGGTATACATTCGGTCACAGTAGTCGCCCTTACATTAGTTTACTTAATACTAAATAATAAATAGCAACCCCGCGTGTGGGGGAGTCTAGAAGAAAATTTACACTATAGAGATTTATTATTGCATGCTATGAACTGCGTATGTACAACGTAAATGAGATTAGATCTCCGAGATTGTGCATCGACGGACATCAGCACTAAACAAAATATACACAAAAACCAATTCTACGATCGACACGATACGATCCAAGAGTCATATATTATTATATGATATTGCAACGAATTTCTTTAAATACTGTCTACACGCGACGCCAGGTCGATGTGCGTAAAACAACGCCCAAAGTTTTGGATCATTAGCAAATAATATACATTTACGAGAGATCGAAATTGAACTTTTTAAAACTTAATGTGACTTATATGTACAATAATCGAAATGGAATTACAACGTATGGAAGAAGCCCTGCCACCCTCCTCCGGCCGCGACAACCGTCTAAAGGCAATATTTTGAAAATATTCTCTTACACTATATGAACGTAAGACGTTTGGCGTATACTTATGTCGCTAGTCGTTAATTACACTAACCGAACTATGCGGTGAACTAACTGTTATCTAAATATAATATTAAATTGGCAAAGAGTTTCGAAATACTTAACGTCGCGTCGCGACCTATACCTAGACAGGTTCGTATCAGGATATGCTATCATCACAATTGATGGCCGACCGACCTTAGTCTACACGTATTTGCTTGACAGCTGCTTCGCCAGTTCCGTATATTTTAGGAATTTGGAGTGAGGACTTTCGTCGAAAGATTGAGATGGGCTCCGCGGGTCCTGTGGGGAGGCCGCGTTGGACCCGCCGCTTTTATGCACACCAGGGGAACCAGCAGGTGGGGCTTTTACCACTACTGGCTCTGGCAAAGCGCCGTCTTTGACAAAATGCATCTTCGAAAGATGGTGTCTGTATGCCCCCTTGGATATAAATGGAGTATCGCACAGCGCACATTTCATAATAGAATCGGTAACAACTGCATCGTTACAGGCCCAGCTGAAAGTCAGGATGCTGGGAGGACCAGCAGGGGAAGGAGCCGGGGCTGGCGCGCGTGATGTATTTGTTTCAGTTTTATCGCAAAGCTTTTGTAAAGCCGCCAACGGGTGGCTGCCGCTTCGGCGAGATGAGCTAGGTTCACTTGAAGAGCCGACCCCAGCAAGATTATCGAACATGGAAGATAAAGCTCCCAAGCTAGACGCTGGCTTCCTATCAGCACCAGGGGTCGGTGCAGACCTGTCGCTAGCCGGACTACGAGGACTAGCAGAAGGGCTCGGGCCCTCACTTTCACGTTTGGGGACGGGTTTTACGTCCTCTTCAGTCACGCTGCTCGGTCTAGCCTGTTCTTCCTCATCGTCTACCTCCGTCTTAACCCTAACTGGTTGACTACTCAAATCAACACCGTTTTCGCGTTCCTCATCGTCAGTAACTTCTTTCTTTATCCTAACCTCTGTGGGGCGATCTTCGGAAGCCGGGGTTTGAGAACCGCGAGTATCTGGAGTAGTACGGGGGGTCATGTGATACGAGTCTAACTTCCTATCAGGTGTAAGAGATTCAACTCTGCTGCCACCTCGCTCTGACATAGAACTGGATTCGCTGCCGCTGCGTTCCCTACGGCCATAGCCCTGCTGGTGATGATAATTACGCAACATGTTCATTGTTTGGGGGTCAACTAATGGCTTTGTATAGTCTACGCTCTCATCTATACCTAACCTTTTTAGAATACTTGAACCAATAGGAGCGTGCGAAGCTCCTCCTGGCATACCAGGAACCGAATGCCGTGAACGAGTATCGAAACTTTTTTCTATCAATTGCTCTATAGCGTTAAGTACTGATGGTGAAGAGCTTTTTTCATTGCTAGTATTTGGATCTTTGGAACTAGGCGAAGCATCATTAATAGAAGAAGGGGAACGATGATGAACAGACCCAGGGGAAGGAATTTCTTCATTGATACTTTTACGACCGTCGCGGCTAGTAGGTGTAACATGACCGGGCACGTCGGGCGGGATTATATTATTAGAAAGGAGAGCACTCTTTAAAAAATTCCTTTGGCTATTCGACATGGGCGCACCTATGCATTGTCGGATGTGTTCTACAAAAACCGCAGTCTCTATTTTGTCCCCACATTTTTCGCAAGTAATACGACTACCAGCACCAAAATCCCTAATTGGTTTACCCATGGGTACCCCGTTACCTTCACCGTTTTTAAAATCATGTTGAGCTCTTTCTAATTCGAGAAGTTTCCTAACCGGTAACGATTTCTTTCGTTTTTCTCGCGTCTGTCGTCTCCTACCGCCACTTTCTGTGATTGAACGCATTATATGTTCTTTATAATGTGAATTTTTAACCATATGATTACTCAATTCTTTTAAAGAGCTAAACGCTTGGTCGCAAACCTTACAAGTTAAAACAGCGCTTACATGACTACTAGTCCCTGTTGGAGGGGGTACTGTATTATTAGTACCGGGAGCGCTAGAGTTAGATCCCTTGGCTTCATCCGAAGACTTCCACGAAATTATCTGTTCTTGTGATATTATGTTGGTGTAATGCTGAGTACGTTGCATGTGGCTTGTCATTTCAGCCAGTGATCGGAAGCTTTCAGCACACCACATGCATTTCAGTATTTGTCTAGTTTGCTCAGCGCCTTTGCCTAGCCATACATCTTGACCTCGGACAAGCTTTCTTGGTATTGGCATATTTTCTTTAATGAGCATATTCAAGTCATTGTGATTTGGTTTAGACGAACCGCTAGAAGATGAAGAGTTGTGTGATGGTGTTGATGGCGAACTTGAAGGTGGCTGGAGAGAGGCCGGTATGGAAGCACCTGATGATGGTGGCACCGATACACTGACCCCGCAATGTTTTGCTTCTTTCATATGTACAGTTAAATCGGCAAGTGAATTGAAACTTTTCTTGCACCAGACGCATTTCAATACATCTTTAGTCTGATCGGCTCCTTTGTTTAACCAATGAGATTGCCAAGCGGAATGTCGCGCGGCTGCATTTGGAGTGAGTCCAGCGCTTAGTGCAGCGCTTTGGACAGATCTAAATAATTCCTCTCCTCCTAATCTGCTTAATTCGCTCATCTTTTCTAAAGCCTTAGTAGCATCACTGGGTGTTGGGTTACTATGTTTTAATTTTCCATTCCATTCAGCTGGTACTCCACCCTTGGGAGATAAACTAGCGGCAGCGACTGCTGCTGCAAAGTAAGGCAAATGTGGAGCTACCGGATTCGCCCATGGAGTCGTGATTGGTTTAAAATCAGACGATCTAGAACTTTTTCTACTCGGTACTGGTGACGGTGAGTCCTCTGGTCCTCGTTTTCTAGTACCAACGGATAAATCTAGCGGCCCGTTTTCATTCTTGCTAAGATTAACAGCGTCTTCATCATCATCATCGTTAGGAGATTCACTTCTTTTGGTACTAAAGTCTAAGACAGCATCGCTTCGTTCTGAATCTATCATGTCTTCGTGGCAGGACATGAGAAGTCTCTGCTGGGCGGCTGCGGCTGCAGCGCCAAGGTAGGCGGCTACCGCGGCTGAGTGGGGAGGGAGGAGGGCGGCTGGTAGCGCGGCTGGCAGAGCAGCGGAGAGAGCAGCTGGCAGCGGCAGACTAGGAGCACTGCGCCCGGAGTAGACTGAGTCGTTTGAGGGGCATCGCGGCGCGCCCGAAGACTCCCGCGACAAACACCTTGGACTGTCCCTGTGAACAAAAAAAAGGGAAATGTTAATTTTGATAATAATTTTATATTTTTTTTTTATTATTTTTTTACTAATAAATATACGTATTGTATATACGTGATCATACATAAATTATAAATTAAATCATTTGTCAATGTGTTCGTATAAAGCTTATCACGTATAGTAGATTATTTATGGCAATGTATGTACACAGTTTTTACTGACAACCTCACCTGTCACATAAAAAACAAAAGTTATTGTTTTATAACCGACATATGTACGTACATACATATAATTATGTAGATGCGTACCACCATAGTGACTATGTAGAGCCACTAGTATTTTAATAGGACTACAAATATGAATTACTATTTATCATACCTCTACACTCTCCCTAAAGAAAAAGGCATGTAGAGTACAGGCCATACAAAGTTAGGGTTTTTTTTATATATGTGCTTTTCGATCAAAGATTATGGCTAACATTTGTTTTGCAAATATTTAATTTGCTCTACAGGCGTGGCGTGTGGGCACAAGCGTGCGACAGTAAACGTGATAGATAGTGGGTTCGATCCCCACTCGCGGAAATGAAATAAATTAATATTTTCATTTCTATGCTTTAGTAGCAAGGCAAAGCATAGCGCTAATGTCCGTACTCACCACGGAATGTCTCAAATTCGGTGTAAAATTTGAATAAGGAATGTCTCAATAAGAAAATTTGAATAAGAATTGTCTTAAAAACTAGGTTCCCAAGTTCCCTATACCTACTCTGCCACGTGCCGGCGATATGAAGCTAGCTTACTCTCTCAAAGTTTATAAAATTGTATTATGAATCGTTGTCGAATCGAATGTTTTTATTTTGTTTTTACCTTAACCGGTTTTCAAATAAATGAAAGATAGATAACGTCACATTTAGTTTAGAAATTATTTTTCTTTATCATTCAACACGTCCTTGCCACTCTCATTATAGATATATAAGTGTTCAGTAATTATGCATATGTATTGTTATTTAATATGAGACCTTGTAGCGCAGCGCAGCGTCTAGCTCTAAGCTTGACGTTTGTTGGTTCAATTCCTGTTTGTGGCAATGAATCGTGCATAATTTTTTTTTTGGGATGATACAAAGTTTTGAAATATTCCACTAAAAACACAATACGTCGAAAATTATACGCAAAATCGGGAACTGAAGTCTAGCAACTCTCCGTCTAGCAACTCTATTTTAATAGTTAATCAGATTTATTTTATATACTGAAATATTGACAAAATAATAAACGCAATGTACGTGAGTTCATATCGCTATTTTTGAATCATTATATTTATAATATTTATTAGATAAAGTAAACGTAGCACGTAATCTATAAAATGAACGCAAAAAAACGAAGTGACCGAACACTTACACCTTTGAATATAACTTATATATAACTTATAGGAGAAAAATATGTTGAACTTTATTTATATATAGGCAGGGTAGGCTGAGGGAACTTGGGAACCCAGTGTTAAGAAACTCCGTTCCGTTTCCCAACTTTTCGTCCAATTTGAGACATTGCGTGTTGAGTGGTGAAACTTAACGCCACGCTTTGCCTTCTTATTAGATCGAAGTAATGAGTATATTAAATATTTAAATTTAAAATATTTTATTTCCTCAAGTGGGGATCGAACCCACAACCTTTCGCGTTTACAGCCATATACTAATCTTATATTATTAATAAAGTATACATATAATATATTACTTTGGTATCTACAGTTAATGAATATATACGAATAAAAAGGAACTCAGGTATATAAAATATATGAATCGAATAATTATTCAAGGTACTGTGACTTGATAAGTATTGATAAACACTTTGACAATGAAAAAACGTTTATTGACTAATCTTCATTAATAAAAAATAGATTAATGATAGTCATATATAAAACTAAATTTAAACGAAATGATAACAAAATATATTTTAATAAAGTATGATAAAGCGTTTAAAGAGTTTAATATTAGAAGTCAAAATTTTGCTAAAAAGTTTCTTACATGAACGAATAACTTGAAAATGTACTAAATTAGGTTAAATCTTACTAAATTCTAAATAATATGAGAAATAAGTATTTAATAGAAAATATTTTTTTTGTATTTCCAACTCATTATTGAGATTGACTCACAGAAATGTAGAGTCAAGAAAGTTAAACCGACAATTTTAAAGACAACACAACTGACTCTAAAAAATAAAACAAAACTATACCATACCTCACATGGTCGGGTTCCACGATCATTTTTGGACTTAACAAATTATCTTATAACTCCAAATAGATAGTTCCATCCATTAAAAAACACAAAAAGAAACACTTAAAAACCTCCCAGTTACAAACACGTCGCGTAAGACGCGCCACTACGGCGGCTAAAAGGGAAGTGCGGTACCGACGCCGACGACGGTCCCGCGTGGAATGAGACGCCGCGTGATTTACGACCCGCCTGCATCTCCCCTTCCCCTCCCCCCTGATTCCCTTTCCCTCCTTAGTTAGAGCGAGACGGATGCTGTGTTGTAGGAGATATAAGTGTGAGTGAAAGAGATAGTTATATTTAGCGGTATAAGGGGTGGCGCTGCGTAATGCAAGCGTATGCGCGAGGACGTGCAGTGACTGTTTCGATGACATGTTGTATGAAAAACATGTCTATTATCTAATAAATATATTATATATATTAGTATTTGTATGTTTTGAAGGAATTATATGAAATATGTTTGCTAAAATATAATTTCTATAGGTAGAGTATGATAGAAAATATTAATAAAGTTCTAAATTGCCTTAATATAATGTGAATAAAAATTCAAGAAACTGAAGCCTGTGCTAGATAGAGTAGGCGCAGTGAGCGATTACAAGCGCACCAGTTTACAGATTCAATCCAAAATGAAATATTTTCATTTTTTCATCACGACAAAATGAAATATTTTCATTTTTTCGCTTTAGTAACAAGGCAAAACGCGGTGTTGAGTTCCGTCAATCAACATGCAATGCCTTAAATTCAGCGTAAAATGGGGAATGATAGTGTCTTATTGTAAGTGTTTTATCACTAAATTCCTAAGTTCCTTTGCCTACACTGCCATGCGCGGGATAAAGCGTGAAGCTGAAATATTTTTTATTATAAAGTAGAGTAATGTTCTTTAATAATTTAAGTCAATCTATTGTCCAACTTTAATTTCTGTCTGTTTTATAGATATTGCATAAACCATACAAACAATATTTATATTAAAAGAATACCGAGATCAATGAATTTTGTAGTTAAAAAATGTAAAATAAAAGTCATAGTAGTAAGTTCGATGTCCATTTCGGGGGTAACACGAAAATTGACAGCGTTTAGTTACCGTGTTGTAAAATTATATAAAAAGTAAATTAATTTACTACTTTTTTTATTTAGATTCTAATAACAAAAAAGATGTTATGTTTTTTATATATTTTTTTCATAGAATACTTTGGTTTGCTCATACTAGCTCTACATAAATATCATATACATATATGTATATACACTACGCCTCAACGGATCACCTTAGTAAAAGACAACTTTTCGCAAAGATTACCAACAGGGTTGACAAGAAAATCTCGGTAACAAAACGTCAACAGCCCCCTTTAACGGACAAGGGATGGATTTACACATATCATGAACAGATTTCTTTTAGGAAAAATACCCCTTTTTTTATACAGTAACTTTGAAAATCCGCGACACATTGTTACGCTGTATCTCTGATATAGCAGGAAAGGGGGAATTTAGAGTAAAAAACACTCCGTTTCCCACTTTTCAATATATTTGAGATATTACATGCTAAATGGCGGTACTTAACGCCGCGTTTTGTATTCTTATTATAGCAAAATATGTAGTCTGTCTAAATATATAGAGTTAAATAACGCAACATCTACAAAAAGTCAATCAACTAATACAACGAAAATATCAGACGTTATGCAAAACGAATCTAGCTCTATAATTCATTACGCGTAGTGTGGGTTCAATTCCCGGCACGACAAAAAACTTTATCAAATGACGAAACTGAACAGAATCGCCAGCTGTTTATAGTTTCCTATACGCATTAGCTGGCTGCGGGTCAATCAATCACCGGTGTTTATGTGACGTGAATTGTAAACGCTCACGAACATCGGAAATCCTATTTTTTTATTATATTTTGTAATAATTTTATGTTAATAATTGAAGTAATTATTTGAAGCGAGGGTACTGAGTGTGTTTGTTAAGTCAAGGTTCCCTTGGCCTATGTCGTTCTGTATAATATGCAGGGTACAAAATTCTGCTTCATTTTCTTAGTGGGAATCGAAGCCATTACCTATGGCGTTTAGTCAATCTTGTGCCCGTGCGCATGGACTGCCCTTGTTTTTAATTCAAGGAGTTAATTTACTCAGTCACTTAATCTTCCATTTATCCAAAAACTAGGTATAAATTAAGAAATATGTAAGAGACGAGTAAAACTTCTACGATTTTTATCATATTTATCAAATACATAAATAAATTAAGAATTTTCTTTAATTTTAGTTTGTTACTTAAGATAAACAACAAAAAAAAACCTTTTTTTGTTGCGTTTGTCTCAGAAGATTACCAAAAAAAACGTTCAGAATAGACTAACCGCGGTGTTTAGTTCCGCCAGTCAACACACAATATAGGTATATATATACAAGTGAGCGGAAAAAAGAGTGTCTTGAAACTACAATTCCTCTGCTAACCCGTGCGAAGAAGCAGGTTATCTATATTTTGAAGCCTGTTTTGGTACGAGGGCGCAAGTGTGCAACTTTAAACGTAGCATTGTAGGTTCGATCCCGTGTCGAAGAAATGAAAAAAATAACATTTTTAAAGAAATGAAATATGTATTTAATATTTTTATTTCTTCATTCTGGTAACAAGGCAAAGCGCGGTGTTGAGTTCCGCCACTCGATACTTAATGTCTCAAATTACGCGATAGATGGGGAGCGGAGTGTCTTAACATTAGTTTCACAAGTACCCTCTGCCTAGGTTGCCACGTGAAGCTAAAAAAATAAAGATATATTTAGTTTATATAGTTTCCGAGCCAAATGCTACAATGTGCGGGCGTATGGGGGACACCTGACATGGTTTGAATAATTTCGCAGTAACATCGTGAATTTTAAAATCGGCACAGATGTCTCTGTTCGAGCAATAAAATAGCGGAATGTTGATAATTTGAACATTGCGTTGTGTTTTTGTTTGATTTATAGATAAGGAGATTGGAAGTAGTTAGAAAATGTAGCTTTTTTTTTGCCAATATTTACTATGTAGAGACGATTTTTTTTAGTTAATGTTTTTTAAATATATGTTGTCATTTGACTAATGTAGTAGCAAAATAAAATGCTGCGTTGAGTTCCGCCACTCAATTTTTATTTAAGCAAATGTTTTTTTCATTACATTAGTAAATTATTTTAGTGAAATAAGCGTTATTTAGTGATTTATCACTTATTTATTGTAGTGAAAACACCATCTTCAAATATATAAACACAAGAAGTCCAAATTCTAAACAATGGACCCTCAGGATCATTCAGCTCTAGAGAATGTTTATGATTGATGACATCTCTTCACTGCACCTAATTGACAGTGATTGAGCAGTTTACGTATACATTACAAATGTTTTATGCGGTTGAAATAATCTATAATTTATTAAAACAAGCCTTATTTATAATAGAAATAAGATCGATATTATCATAGTATTTTTTTTATAGGTATATCTGATAGAAAAAGGCTCTACCTGCAAAGTAGAGTCCAGTTTTTATTGGTTTAAAAATATTAGAAATCTAATTAAGTTGTTGAAAAATTAATTTTATGGCATATCTTTTTATTGTACGATGCATCTTAGATGTGGATAAGGGTGTGATGGAGAGTGATTCTTTCTAGCTCAGTGGTTAATTTAATGTTTTTTTTAAGGAAATATGGTAGTGCATAATGGTAAACGTGACGGGTTGTGGGTTTGATCCGTATCGAGAAAATGAAATATTTAATGTTTACTTTTCGCTCTGGTAACGATTAACTTCCGCCTGTCAACACGAATTCCAAAGAAAGTGGAGAACGAAAGTGTTTTACTACAAACGGAAAGCCTTAAAATCAGGTTCCCAAGTACCCTTATTTACCCGGTTATGGGCGGGGTAAAATGTAAAAAAAGCGGATACAATTATATTAAAATTATGTTTTTTTTATATGATTTTGGTATCCTGTAAGAAGGACAAAGAAAATCAAAAGAAGAAAAAATATTATAATTCCTTTTCTAGCTGACCATATATCTGTACGTAGCCATGTGGGCAGAATGAATTTGGGAATCTAGACTGAAGACACTCCGTTCCGTTTAAAAAAAATCGCATTCCGTTCCCCCGCTTTCCGACGAATTTTTAAGGCATTGCGTCGTGAGTGACAGAACGGAACGGAACATTACACATTTGAGTCCTTCCTCCTTGCCAGATGGAGGACATTAAAATATTAAACAAATATTTAAATTAAAATTTGATTTCTCTGGTGGAAATCGAACCTACAACCACCCCCATGCTTTTTGAGTGATTTTAGTATACAATAACAATTATATATTTAATATAAAATTAGTACTGAAAAAAATGGAGACAAATCAACTTGTGTGGTCATGTAGTTCTGTCGCTGTGCCTTATCACAAAGATAGCAGGTTCCATTATCAATGAATGATTTATTAAAATTGATTGTATTGAATCATATATTTACAGCCTGAATGGTAATAAAAATATATATTTTCACTAATGAAGCAGATAGAAGGATTATTAGTTTGGCCTGACTGTTCGTCGTCCGTTTTTTTAGATGATTGTGGTCGATCTTAGATATGTTGTATGAAAATTGGTCTAACATTTTAAGATCGAAAATGATTTATTTAAGATGAGATAGGGTAATAGGTGTCTGGCTTTATTATAAATTTGGTAATCTTCTTGTTTAATTTTTTTATGTTGTACAGGAAATTCAGTTTTATTACACTCCATATAGAGGAACGGTAGGCAGAGGGAACTTAGTGTTAAAGTTTAAGACAGGGGAAACCTAGTGTTAAGTCACTCCGTTCACCACCACAACTCCAGTGCTAAAATTGGAGGAATTGCGTTGCGGCGTTGAGTACCGCCACTCAACAAGTGACGGTACTCAACGCCGCGCTTTGCCTAGCTAACAGGGCGAAGAAATGAAAACATGAAATATTTAATTTGAAAATATTGAATATTTTATTTCCTCGAGTGGAGAACGAACCCACAACCTGTCGTTGCAGTCACACGCTTGTGCTGATGCGCCACGATAGGCCTCTTTATCACAATATTTATGAAAAACCTATTTTTTAATTTCGTAGTCTACAATTTTACGTAAAACGCGTTCGTTTTTTTCTTGTAATCACTTAATAAATTATCACTCCTTTCTTTTGATAACGACAATTAATTACTTTTTATATCTTCACGCTGATTCCTTCATAGGGCGCGGACGAAAGGAAACCAGTGTTAAGACACAGTGGCAGGTTAGGCAGAGGGAACTTGGGAACCTAGTGTTAAGACACTCCGTTCCCCACTTTCCTCCGAATTTGATGCATTGCGTTTTGAATGGCGGAACTCAACGCGTATTTTGCGTTGTACCAGAGTGAAAAAATAAAAACATTAAATATTTTAAATTGTAAATATTAAATATTTCATTTCCTCGAGTGGGGGTCGAATCCACAACCTGTCGATTACAGTCACACGCTTGTGCCGCTGCGCCACGACAGGCCTCCGAAAACGGTGAATTAAAAATAATTAATTCCGCTGAGAGGGGATCGAATCTGCACGTTTACATTCAGGCACTGGACCGCAAAGGACGAATAAAAATATGTTTTTTTTTTAAATAACGAAAGTGGAACAGATTGTCTTGACTAGGTTCCCAAGTGACCTCTACCTACACCGTTCCGTTCCCCACGTTCACTATCAATGAATATTGCTCTTAAATAAATCATATTATGGTACCCACACTTAAAATTGCCTTTTTATCGCTCGCTATAATTATCAAGATAGATCCTTTCAACTATAACATATATTGATGGAGTGTCAAATGAGAAATTCTTGATATTTTTTAGTGTCACTACCTAC
Organism: Eueides isabella; assembly: GCA_019049475.1. Taxonomy (NCBI): domain Eukaryota; kingdom Metazoa; phylum Arthropoda; class Insecta; order Lepidoptera; family Nymphalidae; genus Eueides; species Eueides isabella. The sequence goes on along the minus strand of CM032391.1, from coordinate 2,291,633 downwards.
TAGCTGTCAGTATCGCGCATCCATTCATTTCGCTGTTTCAGCCAGTTTACATAGAAACTTTGTTCAAGGGAATATATGCTTTATATGGAAGGAACAGAGATGACATGGAGTAGCTATGCTTATTCGGTTTGTCAGTTGACAACTGATCATTGAAAACAATAGGGTCGTTAAAGTGGACATAGCGGATTGAAGGCGAGACCACCGTCAAGTAGACAATGTGCTCGTGTTAGGAGTGTTACGAATGTTTCTATGGATGATAGCATTGCATTTCGTTATTCATATTTCTATCGAATTTTATGTTTTGTAACGGTTTTTGTTTTGTATGTGTTTGAAGAGGGAATGTTTTCAACTTTGAAAAATTTTGTTATTTTTATTTACTTCACGCTTAAATCCCGAGTACGCTTCGGGAACCTAAAAAGGGAAAATATAATGTATATTTATATTCCTAAGTATATATTTTATGTAAATTTTAAATTGGAAGAAAGTCAATATTTTTTTATGTTCATAATAATTATTCGTTAAATAAAGTTTGACGTGTTAAAGAATTTTTCAGTTATTAAATATATTACGTACATTGATTTATTCAGATGATTTACAGAAAATTTAGGAAGGTATTTTATTTAAGCTTCATACTGTCTACTGCACTTGGCAGGATAGGTAGATAAACTTTATGAATAAGGTAGTGAGTATTGAGAGGCGGAACTCAACGCCGCTCTTTGTTTTGTTATTACAGTGGAAAGATGAAATATTTCATTTTATTTAATGGGAATCGAATCCACAACCTGTCGCATTTACAACGAGGTCAGTCGCATGCTGGATTGCGTGCGGGAAGTGAGTGTGCCTACAGCTACGGCGCCTATCTGGAAAGAGAGTTAGCGTGATCGAAGACCGTCTTTCATCTGATAGGCGGCTAGAGGTTGCGTGGGGCAACTTATCCTATAAGTACTACCATGAAGGTGGTAGGAGCCAGATCTGTTTGGTCCCTGCCACTGGGATAAAACCCGGTGGCAGGTATACTGGCCCTCCTGGTGTGACCGTTAGGTTGGTACAGGGGGACAGTATAACATAAATAGTTAGTCTCGAAAGAGAAACAGGGCATTGTCACATTTACACTCACTTACTGTCCCCTGTGTTACGGTAGTTATTATAACTTTACGAATTATTCTGCAAAAAAAAAACAAAAAACTAGAAAAACACAATATTTACCTTTCAGCATTAGGATCCTGTATAAGCGTGGCCGGTATGCTGTGCTCGATGTCCCTGTCATCCGGTGAGACGCGGGACGCGGGGGACTCTGGTGTCCCCTCTCCGTCCCGCGCCCCCGTCTCCCGCTGGTCCTTCACACCGCTGTCTGGACTGGTAGCCTCGTCTGTGGACAAGGGAGACAAATATGAAATTTGATTTTTTTTTTACTTTGGGCGAGAAATAAGTAAAAATTGTACAATGTAAATACTGGCAGAAATTTATTATTTTCGAAAAGCAATGTAATTAATTAACTCACTTAAAAACATTATCAAAATATCGTTTTTTTTTAATGTCAATTATGTAATTGAAAAGCAATGTTTTGCTTTCCACATAATATTGAAAACATTAAACATTTTAAACACCGGAACTGAACGCCGCACTTAATCCTGTTATCAGAACGTAAAAATAAAACGTATTTATTAATCCAATTGGGAATCGAATTCAAAATCATCGACTTTACAGTCGAACACGATGCCACTATGCCATCAAATTGATTGGTGAAGATCTGATAAGATATTAAAGTAAAAGACGTGGTCAGATATAAAAGTTTGTCAATGAAAGCTCAATTTTAAGTTTGATAAGCTTTAATTTGAAGAAACAAAAGAATTCTAACATTTTGATATTGGAACTTTTAATCAAGAGCAAGTGAACGAAAGATGACAGATAACGCTAGAGCGTATCGTGTCCGAATTGACACAGATATGAAATAGTGATGAGCTGAACTTATTTTGTTCTGTTTCTTTGTGATCTTGGTGTCTAGAAATTGGCTTCTCATACTTCCATTTGAATTCGAGATCGAGACATTACTAGTTGAGAAGCGGAGCTCAACGCCGCCAACATTATTTAATCATCTCAATTTAAAAAAAAATAAGAATTGTTTAATATGTATAATTATAAGTGAGTATACACTTTAATATTAAACTAACTGATATTAATAGCTTTTAAATTTCAAAATCATAGGGTAGTCGTTTGATAGATACATACGAGTATAAGTACTCTCTAAATCTTCTGTCTAATAAGATCTCAACAACTTTATAGATCATCACCCTCATCATCACATGACCATCTTGTTCATCATATTCATTATCATTCAATTCAAATAAATTAAATCCAACAATAAACAGAATTATGATAAAAGCGGGAAAATGACGCATTAAATTGGGCTATCAGGGACACGATGTTACGCAAACCAAATGATAGATTGTTCGTCGTTAGTCAGTCTACCAAAACTGACCAATTATTTAGAATTTGTTATCGGCTGACATAATTTTGTTCATGATTATCGATTTCAACACATATTTTTGTATGAGCTCTTATCATTCACTTTGTATGAATTAAAATGTACATGTCATTATGATTTAAGGTTACAATGTTGTGGTATAATTTGACAAGATATGGAAATATATTTTTTGAAAGAGAACTAAACGCATAATCTGGAGTTTAAAGTTGGTAATTTTGTATGTCTATCTATAAACTACTGGTTCAATCTCCTTTTAACCAATACCAATCACGGCGTTGAGTTCCGCGACTTAAGATATTGTCTCAAATTTGGGTCAGAATATGGGTAATGCTGATTGATTGATCTCAACTCTTTGTATACATATATTGAGATATGATTGTTTATTATGAAGCACTTTAAAATCAGCCTTCAATCTGATATCAAATTTCTAAACGACAGACCAAAACCTGAGCTGTAAAGCAAAATAAGAAAAACGATTTTCGCTTATAAGCTTGTCGTTCAAAATTTTTAAATATAAAGGCTGTGATTTCATTTAATGAACATTTTTTTATTCATCCATTGTCTAAGAAATATATAAGGCCTTGTGTTGTTTTATTTAAAGTCATATCGATAAATAATTTATTCTGATTGTAGAATTTTTGTCATAATACTGATAAATGACTCACGATAAAACGTTTTTACGAGTATTTATTTTAATTTTAAAATATCAGCTAATCATATGACACGAAAAACAATGTGTTTAAATACTAGATTTTGCCTCTGTACCCCTCTGTCCAAGATACAGTGTGAAACTTTTTTGTAAAAATTATAACCAAATCAGACACACCCTGTACACAAAGTAAGACGTCACGTCAAAAAGTTTGAAACCGGAGATACATTCGAGGGTACCTACACGCCGAAAACGTTGCGGTGGGCCTTATTTCACTGCTCATTGACTCGTGAACCACGTTTTGCGAGTTAATTGATTAAAATGCATCTCATCAAGGATGAGCTAAATGGATCGCCCAAAGCCTCCAGCCTGGATAAAGGGTTTCCTTTGACAAGGCTGTCAATACCAGGCCAGTCAATTCTAAGCGGTGATTATTTATTTTAGGTTCACGCTATAGTTCGGTTTTAGCCGAGTAGGCAAAGAGAAATTAGTGATGAGACACTCTGTTCCCCGTTTTTTATGTTGAAGGAGGGTGATGTGATATGTGATAAGTTCCACTTAAATAAAACTTTTAATATTTTTGTTCCTTGGTAACGAGGGGAGGGCGCGGCGTTGAATTACGCTTCTTAAAACACAATGCCTCAAATTTGACAGAAAATGGAGAACAGAATAGGTTTTCTCCATCTGCCTTCTCAACTGTTTGCAGGACACAGCGTGCAGCTACAAAAATACGTCTTGAGTTGCGTAACACAACGCTGTCTGTTTAGCAGACCGATAAAATTTTATATTTGAATTGCCCCGAATGGGAATCGAGTGAACCGTCGCGTATTCAGACTCTGTGTCTCATCTCTATAGACGTTATCATGACACAGAATTATTGCCAGCTAGCTACGTTTGTCCGAATGAGCGAAAACGCTATGCCTAACGGCGATGCCTCCAATAGATGTCTATGGGACAGTGAGTGGTCATTTTACGAAAACAATGGTATAATTTCAACAGAAATCACAATTTTGATAATATCTTGTTATCAAACGCCACCGTTATGTCGATCTTTGATGTGGTAAATAGGTTTGTGCCAGTATTTGGTGGAAAGTAACTGTTTTTTGTTTTCTTTTTCTATTGTTTTTGTCTTTTGATGCTCGTGATTTGTGATGAAGTTGATCTGATGATTGCTTCAAAAGCTTTTTTTTTTCGATTTTTCATATTGATTATTGCATTGTTTTTAAAGGTACTTATTATAATTGTAAATGATGAAACCAATGTAGGAGTTTTTTGTCACTGTTCTTCTTGCTTACCCGGCTCATACAGGAAACTCATAAAACTAAATAAAGTGATTATCGTAATGTACATACATACATACATACATACATATAAATATATATTTAAGTAGCACATATTACTATTAATTTTGATTGATATGTTTACTCTATTTTCGATATTAGATTTTTTCAAAGCTTACGTATACCGTGCACGTTATCTATCAGGTAATCGTTCAAGCTGGTGTCCCTTATCAAATGATCAATCATAGGCAGATGGTAGCTAATCCTGGCAGGTTTGATAACGATTGTGCGACGTTTCATACTATTTACATTGAACTTTTTGCAGATTATAGCTCATTTGGTACTATTTAGGTTAGGAAAATATTGTTTACGTGTGTACTTGTGATCCAGTAGTTTAGCTCACCACATGGTAAGGTAGAAAAGAAGCAGAAAATACAAAATTTTACTTAGTGGGACGTGGGCAATTGCAAGCACTTTTGAATCAAGTCACATAGAAATATGTGTAGTGTCGGTCCTAGAGGAAGCAACCACCGGCTCGGAAGGTGGGTCTCCTGAGAAGAGCTGGCAAGAAACAGTAGCTCTTTTCAAAAAATAGGTAAAACACTTAAGAAAATTATTACTTTAATGTTTTGACGTCTTGTCCTAGAGAGTACATACCGAGATATTCTGTAAAGAAGAACTTTAGATCTTAATATATCGTTTTGTGACCCAGCGTACCTGGAGTCAGAGACGCTTGGAAAACACTAATATTAAAATCGAAACTGAATAAAACATCAAAAATATATCTAAAAAACAAAAATATACCTATTAGTTTTCCATTGAATCAATGCCAGACGATCCAATTATAGATGACATGTAATATCCTCCGATACAAAGCTTTTGCATACAACTTCAATTGATTTACACAAGTTTTGAGTGACACTCCCATATTTAATAATTTTAAAATATTAGAAAATTTCATGTAATTATTTAAAATTATGTACTAATAAATATACTGAATATAATATTAAACGTGTGTGAACCTTCGTTCTGTTGTGTGTTTTGCGGCGGAACTCAACGCCGCGCTTTGCCATGTTACCAGAGCGAAGAAAATGAAAACATTTATTATTTAATTTTGAAAATATTACATATTTAATTTTCTCTTCAATCCCGCAACGTGTCGCGAACGACTGGCCTCAATCCCATCATATATGTGATGTTTAAAGTAATTCCAAAATTAATACCATCGAGATTCAAGTGAGATGTATTAAAAAATATAGGAGAAAATAAAAATTATCATCATCCGGTATTAAACCCACCCCTATCGTTCAAGTTTACAGTCAAATGCTTAGCCACTGTGCCACACCCCAAGCAATATTTAATACTATAAAAATATATATACACTCGTTATCTCCCTTATCAATGTTTATCAGTTTAATTGAGTACAGTGGCTTGTAACGTAAGGCGCCTCCGATAGTAGCGACTTCGATAGCTTAAGTAATGGGTAGGTAGGCTTTAATCTTAATGCAAAAACCTAATAAATTGTGACTTGTTTTGTTTTTTCTACAGACGCTTCTGATGCTGTGTTTCTAAAAGAACAGTATAAATGTAGTATGTATATACGAGTACTAAAATCTCGTTAACCCTCGATATAAAAATTATTTTATACGCAATGTGTCAAATTTGGCGGAAAATAGAGAACGGAGTGGTGTCTTAACAATAGGTTCCCAAGTTCCCTCTGCCTACCCTGCCATGTGCGAGATACAGCGATATTAGCAAATTAATCTTATATTTTTCTTGTTTGTCTGTGTTTAGCATCGTTGCTTCTGATTGAATATATTTATTTGAGCTTGGTGTGTTTAGTCGGAAGCCTTATTCATTAGTTGTTGTGGATTTTTTTAGTTTTATCAACATCTGCTAAGTAGTTTAATAGTAAGAATTTTTTAATTTTTAAAATAATTTTTATCATGTAATATATTTTATTTAAATAATTGAAAATTATTCACATTTAATAGATAAAATGAATTTTGTTACATTCTATTTCCCGTTTTTTTTTTAAAGTGAATAACTAAAATATATTTAACATGATATAAGTCAATATGTTTTCCTTTCTTACGCCAGTCAGACAAACTTCATAATGTATCAAAACACTAGTTTTCAATATACAACAAAACAAACACACATGCATATACATATAAGATCAAAAATCATTTTAATTCCACTAACAATTTGAAATCAGTATTAGATCCCGATAAATTCGTTTGAAACTCAAATGACAAACGACTGTTAGTGATGTGACATCGCTGTGACATCGTCGCTCAACAAGTTGATATTCAGTGTATGAGATTAGCATTGCTTTGTGTATGATCTATTAGTACAACACTAGTAGCGGTAAGGGATTCGATTCTGGAGTGGTACATTTAATAATTAGATATATTTTTTTGTTCCATATCGTATGTCGAAATGTGGAGATATTAGTTTCTCTCTCTCTATTTTGCTAGAAAATTGAAAATTGTAAATGTAAAACAAATTGTAAAAATAAAACATAAACAATCCATACTTAAGACTGATTGGTAAAATATTTATTTATTTCAAGCAATTCAACTAAGAGATATGTCATGTAACGAGGCAAAGCGCGGCGTTGATTTTCGCCACCTAACACCTCAAGAATTGGAGAAAAGTAGAGAAAAGAAGTGTCTTTAAAGGAACAGAAGTGTCTCAAACGAACATAGTCACTAAACACTAAGTTCCCAAATTCCCTCTGCCTACCTTACCATGTGCGGGATACAGCGTGAAGCGTGAAAACATCAACTATCTTCTTACTAAAGCACTTTACTCGACTATTCTGATAAAGCCACCGAGTATGGTTAAGTCGTGATTCTAAACAGCTGGAGACAAATGATAGTAGATTCAGACGTTTCGAGTTAGTATATATGAGGAAAGTCTATTTTATATATATTTTGTGCAACAGGTTGAATGATGTCGGACCTTAGTATACGATATCTGCTTATAAAGGATAGGGAGTTTGATTCTCGTTTAAGGGAATGTTTGTGTTTGTAAATATTAAATCATTTATAGAGAATAGAAAACGTACACAATTTGTGGGAAACAGTTTAAAAAGAGCCAACAAATCCAGCGTATTTTATAAGTATTTAATTTAATACTTTTAAAAATTAAAAAATTAATACTTTAAAAACATGATGGTTGTCACTTCAATCTCAATTTGGAAGAAATAAATATATATATATAAATAGCCGGTCGTGGCGTAGCGGCACAAGCGTGTGACTGTAACTGATAGGTTCTGGGTTCGATCCCCAGTCGAGGAAATGAAATATTTAATATTTTCAATTTAAATATTTAACGTTTCATTTCTTCACTTTGGTAAGTAGCGTTGAGTTACGTCACTCAACACGCAATGCTTCAAATTGTGGTGGAAAACGGAACGGAGTGTCCTAACTTAACTTAGAATGAGGTTCCCAGGTTCTATGTGATCGTGATTATCGCCTAACGGAATATTATGAAAATTAATTAGGTAGTGGGGCATCATACTCTAGGGTACCCTTAGCCGATTTAGGGATGCCGGTTAAGGGTTCCTTAGCTTACCACTTTTATTGTAATATGCATCTTATATATCTTTTTGTATTTTGCATATCGCAAAATGCTGAGTTCCACGTTGAGTTCCTCCACTCAACACGCATACCTCAATTTAGAAACTAGAACACAGAAGTGTCTTAAGGGGAACGGAGTGTCGTAACACTAAATACACAAGTTCTCTTCACCCTGATTTATGGGGGATACAGTATAGAAAAACAATTATATATTTTTTATATTTGCCAAGTTACCCTTTTCCCCATTAATTTTCTCCAAATACTGGTAATATTTTACTAACTAAATTACTGACTAAACTATACTAAAAAATAAAAAGCCAATAGAAAACAAAACATAACTGAATGACTCGCGCACGTTAGACGCAACAGGTATCATTTGTCGCTGTCGACTCGCACGAATTAGAGTTAAGCTTGAAATATGCTATACAACAGACGGTTTTAGAACTATTCTATACTGGGTAACGTTAAAACGGTGATTTTTCGTATATTTTTCTATAAACATTACTAAGGCCTGTCGTGGCGTAACATACAAAGCGACAGGATTTTGGGTTCGATACCCACTGTAGAAAATGAAATATTTTCATTTCTTCGCTCTGGTAACTAGACAAAGCGGGTTGTGTTCTGCCACTCAAATTCGGTGGAAAGTGTGGAACGGAACGGAGTGTCTTAACACTACATTTTCGCATTCCCTCTGCCTACTTTTGTATATTCGTGATACAGCGTGAAGATAAAAAAAATATATATATAAATAGCCGGTCGTGGCGCAGCGGCACAAGCGTGTGACTGTAACCGAAAGGTTCTGGGTTCGATCCCCAGTCGAGGAAATGAAATATTTAATATTTTCAATTTAAATATTTAATGTTTCATTTCTTCGCTCTGGTAAATGGCGTTGAGTTCCGCCACTAAACACGCAATGCCTCAAATTCGGCGGAAAGTGGGGAACAGAAGTGGAACAGAGTGTCTTAACACTAGGTTCCCAGGTTCGCTCTGCCTACCCTTTCTCGTGCGGGATACATCGTGAAGCTAAAAAAATATATATAAATAGATAGAAAATAATGTACTGTTTAAGTTATTTATTACTTTTATCGTGCATATGAAACCGTTGAGCCATCAGCGTCTTTATATGCGACAATTGTATGTTCACTCTGGTAACAAGATACGTGCAAACGTAATGTGAGGAACGGAGTGTTTTTGCACTTACCCCGTTATAAATATCCAATATTTATATTTTTTTTTTTCCTTCTAAGAGTACAGTAGTTCTGGCATTATTGGTTGGCGAAAATTTGCAATAACTACCTACATCTTGCTAACAACATAAATAAGTTGTAACAAACGCATAATAATTTCGACGTAGCTGGATTACTACGTATGGCTTAGTTGATCAGAGCGCTTGTACAGTTTCCAAGAGGCGCGGGTTCACATTCAAAATTATATTTATCCTTAAAAGTGTTTTTTTCTTTCGTGTGAAGCATCACTTTGAATATGTTAAGAAATATTCTCACGCTTATTTTTCTTAATATGTACATACATGATTTTGATTTAACATAAACATATGTAGAGTGTATTAAAGCTTCACACTTCCAAATTAGAATTTTAAAATCAACAACTTTACGATTTAATTAAATATCCGGACCGATGTACGATAATTGCCGGCTGACGGAAACTTGTCTATCCATAAAATTATATTATTTTAATAAATTATAATAGCAAAGTGCAGTGTTGAGTTTCATCAATTCGATGTTCACATCACTATGTGTAGCGCCAATAGCGGAACTTAACGCTGTTTTTGTGGACTTAAATGAAATATTTTAGAAAAATCAGCAGATAGTAGGACGGCGAATGTGAATAGGTAAAAACTTAAAATAATTTTCGTTTTATGAGCTAGGCCTCTTTAATAAAAATGTTTTAATTAATTGCTCTATCGTACACTAACACTCTCAGCATATCTTACGGCCTATCATATCATGATTACGTTAATATCTATGGGAATACTGGCATATGGTTTACAAAATTAAAATTTATTATAAATAAATCTTACTAATATAAGATAATATCTTGAAAATTAAGCGATAGATCGTAATAGATTCAAATTGTAGGTACATTTTGACATCTGTTTGTAGAAAATAGGTTTTTCATTAACTCAGTATACTTGTATTTTACTTTGAAAATTAATACATTATAAATTTATTATTATGGCAAGCAATTATTTAATTTAAAATCTTTTCTTTGTTGTATATTTCGAATATTATACGAGAAAAAATTATAAATTGGGAACCTAGTGTTACGGTACTCCGGGTATCCAATTATCTGGGTATATATCTGGATTCCATTATGGGTTTCCTTTTTCTGCCGAATTGTGACGGCATTGTGTGTTGAGTGGCGAAACTAAACACCGCGATTTGCCTCTTTCTAGAGTTGATTTTATTTCCTCGAGTGTAAATCGCATAACTTATCGTATTTACAGTCGCACACTTAAATCGCTGCGCTACAATTGGCCTCAATTTGAATTTAAAAAAAAAAAACAATTAAGGCCTGTCTTGACGCATGGGCACAAACGTGTGACTGAAAACGTGACAGGTTGTGGTTTCATTCTCCTCTCAAGGAAATATTTTCAAATTAAATATTTAATGTTTTCATTTCTTCGCACTTGATACAAGGCAAAGCGCGGCGTTGAGCTTCGCAAATCAACAAGTAATGTCTCAAATTCGGCGGAAAGTAACGGAACGGAGTGTCTTAACACTAAGTTCTTCCATATTCCCTCTGCCTACTCTGCCATAGGCGGGATAAAGCGTGAAGCTTAGAAAGTAGGACAAAATAAAACAAAAATGATTCACGCGAGAACCAAACCCACAACCTTAGCTCATAATTACCTATAATATAACGTAAAATCATCCCCCAAACGATGACACGAGATAATGCCTGGTGCCTTGGTTTTTGTTTCGTCACCCATCAATCTCTTCTGATTGATGGTATGGCTACATAAACGTATTAATTTAACTTTAGTATGACATTGATTGATATTTAAGCTATTAATGTTTTATACTATAATTACTTGATACTGATTATTGATTAACGAATATTGGAATATGAGATGAGAGTTGGATGGTATGTTTTGTTAAAATTTATCTTTGTAAAAGTTCTTGCTTTACATACTAAACTTAAATTTAAAAAGCGTATAAAAATTTTGAACGAAGCAGGAAAAAAAAAAATTATATACGCTTTTTAAATTTAAGTTTAGTATTTTCTGTCCTAAGTGTGGAATAACACTTTAAAACATAGTAAAAAAATTATTGCTTTACAATTTCATATTGGATGTTTGAAAGTATTTAAGTAAGATAGAACTACTAAAAATATTGCAATAGCAAAACTTTCGACTCAAACAAATTCTACACTTTTTGGACAAAGTGTATTCCTTGGAAGGGATTCCTGAACCTTGTGTCGTGGACACTCTGTTGCCCATTATTACGCGTTCGTTCCCCACTTTGCGGCGAATTTTGGAGGCATTGCGTGTTGAGTAGCGGAACTCAACGTCGCGAATTGCTTCGTTACCTATAAAATGAGTCATTTGTTCGTATAGTAATTCAGGAAGAGAAAACTTAGTATTGAGACACTGTTTCGCTTTATGATGTAAAGCTACATTTCTATCTTAGCTTCACGCTGTTTCCCGCACGAGGTAGGGTAGGCAGAGGGAACCCGGGAACCTAGTGTTAAGACACTCCGTTCCACTTCCGTTCCCCACTTTCCGCCGAATTTGAGGCATTGCGTGTTGAGTGGCGGAACTCAACGCCGCGCTTTGCCTTATTACCAGAGCGAAGAAATGAAACATTAAATATTTAAATTGAAAATATTAAATATTTCATTTCCTCGACTGGAGATCGAACCCAGAACCTGTCGGTTACATTATCTTCTTGTGCCGCTGCGCCACGATAGGCCTCAAGCTACATAATTTATTTTATTTCACTTTAATACCTTATGTTCTCAGTAATATTAGGGCTACTGTTAGACTGAACTTATACAATAAAGCATTACTTCTTAAATTGTATTAAAACTAAAATAGAAAATACTTTCTTCAGAAGATCCTATAAAAATAGTGATAGCAGGATTTGAATTCGCTGCTTATATAAATACCATTATTTCTACCACACCCCATAAATCCTGAAGTAACAAAAATCTCTAAAGATTGAAAAAAGGTCAGATAGAGTCGTCGCCATCAGTTCGCGTCGTTGTAGAGACGTCCGGACATCATTCTCATTAGAGACACAAGTCGCCTCAATTTATACTAATGTAGATGTGACGTTGGGGTCGTGTTTTCTACACTTATTTTTATATTTTTGGTAAAAAAAAACAGTAAACAGGAACATCTTATTTTCACCAGGTTTTACACTAGGTTCCCAAGTTCCCTCTGCCTACCCTGCCATGTGCGGGATATAGCGTGAAGCTGATAATAATAATAATATATAATAATATATTTTTATTTTAGCTTCACATTGTATACTGCACATAGCAGGGTAAGGTACTTGGAAACGTAGAGTTGAGACACTTCATTTCTACTAAGACACTGCTGTTCCCTACTTTTCTATGAGTTTAAAGCATTGTGTGGCCGCGCTGTATCTCGAAACCAGCATGAAAACATTAAATATTTCATTGTCTCGAGAGGAAATCGTGTCTAAAATCTAATGTTTTTACAGCGTTACAGCGTTCATTTGCGCATTGACAGACATTGATAAAAAAATAATGACATATAATTTTTTTATGAATAATATTATATTCGTCACAGGCACGTCTTTTCCGGAATTGAGTTCCGTCACCGAACACTCAATTTTCCGTAAATTGGAGTGCGTGGGAAATTAACACTAGGTTCCTAAATTCTAATAAAATAACGTGAAATATTTTAATAATTTGTTCTTAATGTTATAAAGTCACATTCATTTTAATACGTTCTTATATTATCATAAAGATGAAGAATTTACAGCCCAATGTCAACAGCCGTCAATTTATTAGATATATATTATACATCTTATTTGTTACAGCTCAGGTCAAGCACCACCGATTTGTGTAAAATGTGTGATGGGTGTGCATTTTTATTTAATTGTTTTTTTTTTATTATGACATTTTGAACTTGTGACTGTAAATACGAGTGTAGAGTCGTTTTTTAATTCAGTTTCTCTCCCCTGGTAGACGAAGGTTGCCATTATTTTTTGACATTTAACTCAATATCTTCAAAATTTGGAAAAAAATATCCCGGTGCCACACGTATGTGACTGAAAGCGCGACGGTTTTGGTTTCGATACCCACGTGGGGAACGAAATATTCTACTCTGGTAAAGCGCGGCTTTAAGTTTCACCTTTCAACACTCAATAGAACCTCAAGAATTTGACAAAAAGTGGGAAACGGATAGGTTTATTGGAAACAGAATGTAATATATATATATATATATATATATATATATATATATATATATATATATATATATATATATATATATATATATATATATATATATATATATATATATATATATATATATATATAATGTGTTATAGTCTGTTTTAATATTTGTTGGGAAAAATAATTCTTTTTATACTTATATAGATAATGAATAAGTGAGGTGAGTGGTGGCACAAGTGCCCTAACGTAACACTGTAAGCGTTACAGGTTGTAAGTTTGATCTCAATTTGTGAAATTAAATATTTACGCTTTGCCAAGGGAAAACGCGGCGCTGAGCTCCGCCACTCGACGTGTAATTGAGGAGGAGTGAAGTGGGGAACGGAACTGAGTCTCATTATGAGACTCCGTTCTGTTCCTCACTTCCGGTTCCAAATTCTCTCTGCCTTCACTGCCTTGAGCGATATAAATATATACATATATAATGTATGTATATATGTGTTTATATTTTAAACGTTTAAAAGGTCAAATTAAAGTTACTAGGTAATAAGTATGATAACCTGTTGATCTTGATCAATATATTAAATTTGAAGCGACAGAAAGAATTAATTTTAAATAACGATTACGAACGGCACGACGAAATATTTCAATATGTTTTGGCATTTTTATATTTATTTTTTTCATGACTGACAGAATTGTCAATAAAAATTGAGTTAATCTTGTTGATTGACAAAAAAAAATGTTAATGAAAAAAATATATAAAGATATTAACGTAAAAAATAATACTTCACGCTATATGGCAGGGTTGGCAGAGGAAATACGTGTATTGCCTGTTGAGTGGCGGATCTCATCACCGCGCTTTGCCCTGTTACCAGAGCGTAGGTATTGTTTAATTTATTTTAGATTAATAACTTTTTAGGTATCATTATAATGAGATCAAATTATTGAAATTCATTTATATGACAATTTAATAAGAAAAAAATAATTAAAAAAATATTATTTATATTTAAATATTTTTTTTGTCGCAAACCCGGCTCGATTCCCACTTGAGAATAAAAAATCCACTATGAATTCCGTCACTCAACACGCAATGTTCTCAGAAGAGAAAATTAAAGATTTTTCCAAATAAAAATAATTAAAAAAAAGATTTTCCAAATAAAAAAAACAAATCTACAACTGACATATAATGTAAGTAATGACAGTAAGCGGTGTTAGTACTGTTGCAGCAACAGTGTGGTAGTGTAAGTAATGCTAAACACGTGATGTACAGTTGTAAAGAGGCGCACTGAGCTATGCGCTATTCACGCGGCCTAGAACTGAGGTGTGTAGCGTCAGCAGAAACGTTTTTGATGGATAATTTCTTTAAATATATGTAAAAAAACATTATTGTACTCTATATCATGGCACCATTTAATAGATTAGATACGAAATGTTTGTACATTTAACTGTATAGTAATATAAAATGTTTTTTTTGTAAATTATTTCTTGTTTTGTCAAAATAAATAAGACTTCGGGCTGTTGGTCTATAATTTGTTTGTCAATATCAAATATATTTTTACCAATTTTAATAAATTTTGTTTTTTTTTAACATTTACGTATTAATTTAATTTTAATTATGTCTTTACACAAAGTAACGAAAATCCCAAATATATTTAAATAAAAAGCTATAAAATAATGAAAAAATAAAATGAATGAAGGAAATATTGAAGAAATATATAAATTATCTTATCACATATATTGCGATTTCATTGTTGCTTAAGCTGTGTTGAGCGACAATTAGCAATCGATACATAATAATTATATTCTATTTTCGGTTTGATGACGATTTTTATGTTTGATTTATTATTCACTTGTGGTACAGACAGAAAAAAAACGTAAGTAAATAGATCATTATAATATATCAATATACCTTAAACTCAGTCAGACGTCGTTAAACACATCTTCAACGACCTTCGCCGAGTTGAAGATATCTCAAGGAAATTATATCTTATAATATAATTTACAAGGCAGTGTGTGAGATGCCGCACTTGATACTGCGCTTCGTTTGTTACCAGAGCAGTAAAAATAGATTTCCCCTACTATTAATTTAATCTACAATCTTGCAAATACATATTACTATACTTTGTATCGATAAAACACTTAAAAAATCTCCTAAACTGATAAACAAAGAATGACTCAAATTTAAAAAGCGTATAAAAATTTTGAACGAAGCAGGATTTGAACCCGCGCCTCTGGAATACCGTTCCAGAGGCGCGGGTTCAAATCCTGCTTCGTTCAAAATTTTTATACGCTTTTTAAATTTAAGTTTAGTATTTTCTGTCCTAAGTGTGGAATAACACTTTAAAACATAGTAAAAATATTAAAAGAATGACTCGTTCATTTTACTTTAAAGTATTTTTTTACAAAGTAACAATCACATACCATCATTATCACCTTTGACAATATTTAATGCTATTGTGTAATAGGTAATTTGTATGTAGAAGAAAATAATTAAAATTCATTATTCTATAAAACCAACGATTTAAAAAATCAATACCTTATTGTAGCCTTGTTGATATCATAATGACTAAGGCATTCGATTTAAAATATCACCCTCAACCGGTTCATTTGTTCAGGGGTTACGGTGCTCCAGACAGACACACAAAAAGATAGATATATAATACCCTAACTTAAATTTTAAAAAGCGTATAAAAATTTTGAACTGGAATGGTTTTCCAGAGGCGTGGGTTCAAATCCTGCTTCGTTCAAATTTTTTATACGTTTTTTAATTTAAGTTTAGTATTTTCTGTCCTAAGTGTGGAATAACTCTTTAAAACATAGTAAAAATATATAATACCTTGCTTTTAATGTTGGGGGTCAAAAATATATATTTTATTTTTAAGTCACTGGACACGTACTCCCGTTGCTGACCTTACATTTGATCGAAGCCAAGTGTCCGAGTACCTGCTCTAACGCTCTTCGCTACAGGAGGCGGGGACTGAGTTGCGTTTTGACCAATGATTTCGCTTCGTTCAGGCAAAACTAATTATACTGATTTATGCTCCCATTGTTCATTGTTGTATGTCTCTGGCTATACGTTTTAATGCATATGCACTGTGATGCATCGCCCATCAACTTTTGTTTTTCTCACATTGAAATCAAACTGAATCTCGTTTTTGGGATTATTTTCGGATAGTTCACAGGAAGTTTTCTAATAATTTTCAATTGTTGTGAATCCCATAAGGATGCAATTTTGCAACAGATTGAAAGTTTTGTGAGTTTGGTAAACAACATTAACCTTGATTAACGGAAAAGGAATAAAAATATTGTTTTATTTTGGCTTTTTCGTAGTTTTGACATCGTTAAAGCGCAACGTAGTATACTTGCGATGTTTTCAGGTTCGATTATCGCCGAGGTAAAGTGAATATCAAAACATTGTTATCCCCAGGAGAAGTACGAAAATAGAATGAATTCAAAATCTCCATCATACTCCTCTTATTTACTCGTAATATAGTAATTCCTCTAACTACATTGATTATTCTGACATATGCATAATATTAGAATAAGACATTGATATAATAATAATAAATAACATTTACCCACAATTTATATAATAATTTTATTAACTAGAACAACGTTCAACCATTATCAGCCATTGACTGATTAATCATTGTAACAAAGATAATATGATACCAAATTCCGAATCGACATATACAAAACTATTCAGCAAAACTAACGTCCAACAAAAAAGGACCAAAGATAACACTGTCATCCATTGTATATCAATATTTCGCTAATATATTCTACGTTGTGCAAAACAGAGCATGTAGACCTGCGCCCGCGCATTCACCTGTCGGCCGCACGTGGGCGGGGTCCAAGAATTTGACTTTCACGCTTTTTTCTCTTTGCCATGGATATGCTACGGAATTCGGGTGCGATATTTCCTTTGGTTGGAATCCTAAGGCTGTAGCGCGAGTTGAGATATTTATTTCTTAGCCCTTCTTATTTAAATTTATGTGAATTTTGTTACCTTTTTGTATTCAACTTATTTTTAGGATCGTTATTACGTTTCGATTTGAATTTGTTATATTTTAAGTTTGATAATTCACGAAATTGATGTGTAGATACGACGGAGAGCATTTTTGTATATGAAAATAATAATTTTCCGGATTTGGAAAACTTGCGTGTTAGATGCATGATATGTTACTTGCGTTTAAAAGTTGGTTTTTGTTAAAAATCCACTGTAGCGTTGAGTTACGTCATCTAACACGCAAGTCTGAAACAGATCCATGAACGGTCGGATCAAGTCAATCATCAAAATGTTGAGAAGTTCTCTGATACATTCCACATTCACATCTAGGCAATCGCGTGTCGTTCGCGATAATAGAAATAGGGCAGGTGGTTAACAACAATAACATACGAATCCACAGCCGGGGCGAGGTTGAGTGGCTTCCGTTGAAAGATTGATCGGTTACTGAATTTTGTGAAATATGATTTTGGCTGAAAGTGGGTCGAAAGTGACCGACGTGGTGATACATAATTTATGGCTTACGATAACATGTTATGATAATATTGTAAATATCTTTACATTTTTTTTGTTAATATAATAAATAAATAAAGAACTGGTTTCTTATATATTTAAATCATTCATTAACTTTATTAAATTTATTTTATTTGTTTAAAAGCGATAATCTCAGAAACTACTGGTTCAAATTGAAACATTTCATTTTAGTTTGGATACAGTATATGTATATATCAGGGACGATATATTTTTTACATTAAGATACGTTAATTATTATGTCATTCGGGTAAGACACTTCCGTTATTCACTTTCCACTGACTTCTGGAGGCATATCGGCATGAGAAGCGGACTTAAGTGAAAGTGAAAATATTAAATATTTAATTTCCTCAAGTGAAAATAATTCCCACAGGCTGTCATATTTACAGTTGCAGGCTAGTAACCCCGTGCACCATGACTGGCCTCAATGGAAAAGTTTAACTGCTTCAATATAATCCTGGTGGATTAGGAAAGAGCATTAACAATAAATAAATAATGTTAGAAAATTTGTAGTGAACTATACGTAAATAATCTTAAAACGAATTGAGGCCTGTCGTAGCGCAGCGGCACAAGAGTGTCAATGTAACCGACAGGTTCTGGGTTCGATCCCCAGTCGAGGAAATGAAATATTTAATATTTTCAATTTAAATATTTAATGTTTCATTTCTTCGCTCTGGTAATAAGGCAAAACGCGGCGTTGAGTTCCGCCACTCAACACGCAATGCCTCGAATTCGGGGGAACGGAAGTGGAACGGAGTGTCATAACACTAGGTTTCACTTCCGTTCCCTCTGCCTACCCTGCCTAGTGCGGGATACAGCGTGAAGCTGAAAAAAAAATCTTAAAACGTGATTCAGTTTGGTTATATCTATCATTGTCAAAATACTCAAAAATAATAGTTACTTCTCTTTGATCATACGAGCAAAGCTGCATGTAAAAGCTAACAAAAGCCAAAAGAAACCATAACAGATATACCGAGCAATTTCATCTATTTTGATTTAGTAAATATCATTTTGTTCGAAACTGGTTAGCTAGGACAGAACAACAAAGGGTTATTTAAACTGGGAAGACAGAATTAAAATGATGCGCCAACGTCGCAAGTTTGTCACCGTCAAGATCAACCGCTTCCTGTCCTATCGTGTTACTCAATACTGAAATAGGATCACATTCGCTTGTGATCTTGATCTTTTATGATATATTACTACTCCGACCATACTTTGTTTTGATTTCTTACAGAAAAATGTTTCTTTTTTTTTTTGAGTTCAGTACCAACATTTTTAGTCTTTTAGTCTGTCCGTCTATCACTGGCTGTATATCGTAAGCTAAGATAGCTAAATTTTATAGATGATATATGCTTTTTGCAGCAAGAAATCCCAAAAACAAAGCAAGTGAAATAAATATTTAAGGGGGCATAATTTTTTTGCCGTTTTATAGATAATGATACAGAACCTAAAAAGGATCCTAGTCTCTTATTTAGACGATTATATACGGCGGAGACTCCACTTCACGGAACTCAACGCCACACTTTGTCTATTTACAAAAGTGAAGAATTTAAATAATTCATTTCTTCGAGTGGGAAGCGAAATCATTCGTTTACAGTTATACAAATAAAAAAGCGCTACAGTCATTAAAATGATTATTGTTCTAATTTTAAATTAACGTTTATTTTCATTTTTTTTGTCAATGTTCTTAGAAAGTGGCCCCTATAAAGTGTTAATCCTTTAGATTCATCTGTTCATTGTCAACTATATACCTATAAGTTGTCTTTTTTAATTTCTTGCTACATCCAGCACACAAAAGTGTAAGTAGAGGGAACTTGGGAACCTAGGGTACAGACATTCTATTCCATACATACTTCCCACCGAATTTGATACAATACATGCTGTGGCGGAACTCAACGCCGCGCCTTATTACCAGAGCGAAGAATATTAAATACTTCGCGTTAAAACACGTCTGTGTCCTTGAGCTAAGACAGAATAATATAATATTTTATAGATTTTAAATAGATACCTTACATACATATAAGTATTAGTACAGCTTAGTTATATTCACCACAATCGTGATAAAGGTAGTTGAAACTAATTAAATATTATACGTATAGAGAATTTACTCAACAATGAGGTTGTAAACAGCGTGGTAGGTGTAGATACGAAGCAAACAATAGGTGTATTTTAAGTGAGGCGTGACTTAGAAGCAGAGATAACATTTTATATTTACATCGTAGTAAGATAAAGAATGAAATTAAACAAAATTTTCTTGCTAATTCTTAGGCAAAACAAGTAAATCTTATATGTGATTGTGGTTTAGATAAGGTTTTGATATTTGTAGCGATATGCAAATGTTTTGTAATCCTTAGTCTATCTAGAGGTCCGTTGGATTTAGTGTAACGATTTTGTGTAATATATATTTTTAGCTCAGTAAATGTAAGTGTATGAGAGATTTTTCAGTAAATATTTCAATTGAGCTGAAATTTTGATAACAATTTCAGTTCTGATTACTGTAAAATTATATATAGGTTTGAGGCCTGCCTGTGGCGTGGCGGCACAAGCGTGTGACTGTAACAGTGAGTTCGATCCCCACTTGAGGAAATGAAATATATTTAATGTTTTCAATTTAAATTTTAAATGTTTTCATGTCTTCCCTCTGGTACAAAGCAAAACGCGGCGTTGATTTCTGCCACCCAAAACTGCCTAGAATTCGGCGGAAAGTGGAGAACGGAAGTGGAACTGGAGTGTCTTAACACTAAGTTCCAAAGTTCCCTCTGCCTACCCTATCATGTGCGGGATACAGCGTGAAGCTAAGTATATATCACTAATGTTGTTGTTAGTCCAAAATGGCCGCTGCAACAAAATGGCGAATTAAAGTTTTTTTACACAATCCGTCTAATATGGGTATAAAATACAATACACTAATAAAATATAAAAAATAATCTGTTTAAAAAAAGTTTTTGCTTTAAAAAACTTTTTTTTTTTTTTTTTAAATTTCACGTTGTATCCCGCACATGGCAGGATAGACCGAGAGAACTTGGGAAATTAGTGTTAAGACACTCCGTTCTGTTTAATGCCCCAATAATAATAATCGTTACACTTCTTTAAAAGCGGGACAGTATGCGCCATGATTGTCCCAAAAATCTCTAATATCAAATATGAATTATAACATATACAATTATATAAGATATAAGCAAAACCTACATAAATATATATTAAACCATTCCTTGTATAATATAATCTAATAATAATATGTCTGTATGTAAATAATGCATGGACGCCGCGAAATACTCAAGTGGTCACACAGCATCCAATTTCGGATTCGATCTCATTATCATAACGCGAGTGCTCAACTGCACTGTACTGCACTGCTCTGTAATGTAAGATGGCCGTGGAATAAAGTTTAAATAGTGTCTATTTTAATATATTAAAGGGAATTGTTTCAGGAAGTGTTTTTTAAATATATAGATTTTTTCCGTAAAAGCGTGTACTTATGAATTCATATCATTTTCATTTCATTACATAGCGTGAATGACACATAACTATATTTTTTCTCATATAATTTCAATATACCCTCCACTCAACTTAGTTGAAAGCAGAAAAAGCTCAAATATATTATTTTTTAAAAATTCATAAGCCAAAATAACAATTACATAAAATATAGCTAAGAACCATTGTAATGAACAAGGCTTTCGATTAAAGAAATCCGCATTCAATTTGGTTTTTTCATTTAGGAGCTACGGTACGACCGGCAAACATACACAAGTCAAAAATTAAAATATTCCTATTAAAAATTCCCCTTTTATTGATCTAATAAATATTTAGATAAATCTTCTCTTAGAGCTCTCCAGTCCCTAACCGTGTAAGTATGAAGAAGCTATATAAATCAATTCAATTTTACAATTTACATAAACATTAAGAGGCATCTTTGACTCGCAGAATGTTAAAGTTGAATTTCATTATCATACTGCTTGTAAGGCACTCGACGGCAGACCCATCGTCCTTTATACGGCCAACGTGTTAACCAATCGCCAATAACAAAGAATATTTAAATATATCTTATAATAAAAATATATAATATTTTACTAAAAATTAGGAAATAAAAGGATTTCTGATTGAAAACGCATAGGGTTTGAACTTGTAGCGTTTATTTCCACTAACCAATACTTAACAAAATGAAAATAAAGAAATTTAAAGAATTTAATTAATTAATGAATTTAAATGTACCTAAATATTTAATGATATTTAGATATATTTTTATTCATTAAAATTACTCTTAAATATCATTAAATTCTCTATAAAAAAGACTCAGGCATCGAACATCCAATCTATACTAATGAAACGCCATTACTATAAATTGAACATATTGTCGTCTCTTTGCTGAAGAGAGCCAACCCACATATTACAATTTTCGAAAAAAATCAACCGTTTTTTAGTGGAATCAAGCTAATCTCAGAAATTACAGATGTGTATAGACGTTTTCATTTTCACGTTCTGATAACGTGGTAAAAGCGCGCCATCCCGGTACATCCGGTATACCTCCTGAAGCTAAAAAAATGTTAATCGTATTTACTGTATATGTGATATGAACTACCTTCTGACCTTATACTGAACTTAAAATTAAAAAGCATATATTTTGAACGAAGCGGGATTCGAAGTCGCGCCTTTTGAAAACTCTTCAAGTGTCTGACCAACTAAGCCATCTGTTCACCTTCTGACCTTACATATGTCTTACAATTTCCAGATATTACAATATTGCCAGATGATAAACGTGGCCTAAAGCCAAAAAAAAAATACCAATAAATAAAAAAAATGGAACAGTTAAACAATAAAAAATATAATTATTATATTAATTAAAATATATATTTTTTACAAAATTTAGTTTTTCGTTGCAATTATATGAAATAATGCATTTTATAATTCATAGCCTCAAAAATTTTATTAAGCGACTTAACCCTCTTCACGACCAGCGCTACATCGGTGACCCTACCCGCTATTCACAATACTTCGGCCCAACATGTAAACTTAGCATTACATTCGATACGTCCCCAGATTAGAGCCAGAGCTAGAATAGATAGCATGCATTATCATACTCAAGTAGAACTGCAAGAATCTGCAGATCTCCAAGTAGGTGTGAAAAGCCCTCCTGTTATTGCCGTATGGAAACTAGTATGGGACTTATATAAATTTCAACACTCATATAGTGAAGATTGTTAAAGTTAAATGCTTTTGAGTTTGCCTTTGTGTTAGAGGACGTCTGGGAAATTTTGTTAGATATATACATATATATTTATACTTATGGTATAATAAAACTAGGCTTGAGACCTCTCTTGGCACAGGGGCACACGTGTTCGACAAGAATTTGGTGGAAAGAGGGGAACAGTGTCTTAATGGGAACGGAGTGTCACTAGGTTCCCAGGTTCACTCTGTTTACTCTGCTATGTAAGGGATACAGCGTAAAGCTAATTAAAAGATTAAATGTTTATTCAAACACGCTGATCTCAGAAATGACTGTTTCTTTTAAACTGTTTTTAATGTCTAAAAGAAATATATTTGTCGATGATGAATCTATAGCATTTTATTGATAGTTTCAATGTAGTTAACTGCATCTGCTGTTAAAGTAGTATCATAATTTTATTTATTAATAATTTGATTATTTAGAACATGTTTTTATATACATTTTAAGGAATATCAAAATTTTAAACTTTAGGTACTTATAATTTATAAAAAAAAAATTCATTAAACACTCATTCCAAAAAAAAAAAACATCCTAACAAAATAAATCTATCACGCTAACTAAAACTGAAACATTTTTAGCAAATAATTAAATACAAAGTTAAAACCCAAGTAAAGAGGACAGAGGAGAATTTCGGATGCACCGATTCCACTCGACGCGACCGCATTTTATCTCGGACTAATGATCTTTTAGTAATGAGGAAGGTGGGAGCTTACCAGCAATAACGTATTTATGAGAGTGCCTTCTGTAATGGAACGTGTCAACGGCGGTATAAAGGTCACCCTATATTATCGTCCAAGGAAATTAGAGAAAGCGTTCGTGGTCGGGCTAACAAATGTATTTAGACGTAGTATGTGCATCAACGATATTTAATATTTTAACTTAACGCGCTATATTCAGTGCTTAATGTTAATATATGATTATAATGTAGATTTGCTTTTGGGTATGTTTTGTGGTGACTTTTGAACAGTGGATGATGAATGATGCATGATGAAGTTTCCGAGATTGTTTTTGAACGAAAATACGAAATCTTTACAGTTTTTTTTTCAGCTTCACGCTGTATCCGGCACTAGGCAGGGTAGGCAGAGGGAACGGAAGTGAAACCTAGTGTTATGACACTCCGTTCCACTTCCGTTCCCCACTTTCCGCCGAATTTGAGGCATTGCGTGTTGAGTGGCGGATCTCAACGCCGCACTTTGCCTTATTACCAGACCGAAGAAATGAAACATTAAATATTTAAATTGAAAATATTAAATATTTCATTTCCTCGACTGGGGATCGAACCCAGAACCTATTGGTTACAGTCACACTCTTGTGCCGCTGCGCCACGACAAGCCTCATCTTTACAGTGTAATATCAATATACTAATAAAATAAAAATAAGGGGTTCACTTTGATAAAAGCGCAAATTTAAGCAACTATTTGTTCAATCTAAAAATATTTTTATACCTTATAAGCGTTCTAACGTTATTTACTATGCGATCATTGTAACTTCAGGCACTTGGAATGTCATGATACAATTCTCAGTTGTTATTGACCACGGAAGCAAAGCCACGGGTTAAAAGATAATTAGTTAAACATATTCTCATATAATAGTATACAAAGCAAATGAAAATGTTAATATAATGGCCAAGTCAACTTTTGATGAGGCTCAGCATATCATCGTGGTCTACAGTGTCCAGTTATGGGAAGGCTCTAAATAAAGGAAAAGGACAATAGCCGATCGCATGTCGCCGTACGCAGAATGCGACTCGTTAAGTCGCTTCGGACGCGAATTTAAGAGACAGCTTCTAAATATCCAGGCGGCGTGCGCATGCGTCGGGAGATCTGTATCGCGCGCACAATACCGGCCGTCACGACGACGGTAGCAGAAATATAGATGCGCCTGCGCGTCCACTCTTGTTTTATGTTAATGCAACCTTAAACGACCAGTGAAAAATATCGCTTCGAATACCAGATATCAATGCCTGAGTTAATTATAAAGCACTGCTGAACGGCCTGTAGGTTAACGCGTAGTACCCCCATCACGAGGCGAGTAGAATAATTAAGGAGTATTCGTCGCGGCACCGACGCATTCCCTCGCACTATCGCCGCTGTCGATCTGCCGCGGGCGAAATTCCGAAACCTAATAAGTCGCCCAGTCTCATTTGTGTAAGGAGTCGACTGGAAAAAAAGGAACGATACCGATAAAAGAGACGGCCCCAATAATTTAGGGTCATTGTTACGCATTTAATTTATGGAGTGCGGGTGGACGATTGATTTGTAGGTTTAGAAGGGACTCAGTTCGGGATAAGTGTTTTTAAATCTGATCCGTGGATTACCGGATCAAGACCGAGAGGCGGTGGCGGGCGTCTCGAAGCGTCAATGCGTCATGGAAAACTCAATTTATTCGCAGTAGCATCTTGGCAATATACATACAATGCTCGGCATTAAAATGCGCGATAGGATTGGCCGGAGCCGCGAGGCGGGGTGCGCGCGCCATGTACGCGCTCGTCGTGATGCACATATTAAGTTAGGCCTTCTCTACATGGGATGCGATCGGATACCGCGAGGAATTACGAGATAGGCACCGATGACGTCCGCGCGATCGTGAGTGTCCCTCTCGTATAGTACAATGGGCGCGCCAGAATGAAATTACTGAAGCCCGCGAGCGTTCAGTGTTACATTAAAACGCGGGTGGCGAATGCTGCCTCTAAATTATACAACGGTCAAACAACCTCCTCTAATATTATCTTTAATAGACAATATCACGATCTAATAAGTTATTTATTGTTTTCAACCATGTAATGTAAATACAAGCGCAATGATTGTTCTATTGTGTCTCTAGATTTAGTTGTAATCGACAGCACTAGTTGTGTCGCTCCTTCATTATGAATCACCTAAAGTCGATGTCTAGGTAAATTCTAGATCAACTGGACTCTTTCAAAATGGAGTAAAGTTATCTGAGACGTTTAAAATTTCTCAGCTTCACAGTATAAGGACAGGCTATACATCTTCGTCGAGGATTTATACTGGTCGTTTCAATATCGGATTAGCATTAATTGGAACGGTTCGCGATCAAAGATTACGCCTTCTATAAATGGCGAGAGGGTTTATGGTATCGTGGTGCGTTGTTGCCGTCAACTGCGCCCGCGCTGCCTTGTAATTGGTCGAGCGCCGGTTGACATTTACACGCTAGCAAGATGGCCGATGCTGTTTGCGACGAATAATTGACAAATCGAATGTTTTGATATAATTTTATGTTCAAATATTACGTTTTGGATTTCATATCTCAAAAGTAACACATTAAATTATAAATCAAATTGTATTAGTAATTTAATTATACATAAGATTTCTCAAATTATAAGACAGAACTATATCGTTGTTTTATTGTATCTATTTGGACTTAAAATGAGGTAAGTAGAGATTACAAGGTGGTAAATTTGTTTCCTACAAATTTGAGTATCTAAGCTATTTACAAAAATACTCATTTTTGTATAAATATGTATTAATGTTACATAATTATAACACTATTCTCACTGGCAACACTGCTAGAAATGAAGTTCAAAGCAAAAAAATCTCTATCAAAGATGAAATATATTTTTAAGCTAAAATGACAAATATTTAAATATCTTTGACCAAAAACACATTCAGAACATAAATTTAATTATAAATCCAATGAAAGCAGATCACCTCGAGGTTTCTTTGAAATTCAAATATAAGGAAAAAGTCCACTAAATGATCTCACGATGACGACTCGTATCCTACTTTTTAAACTGTTAAAAGTAATTTATTATCATGATTTATATCGTACAATCAAAATCTGTTCAACCGTTTTGAGATGTATATTTTAAATTAAGTAAATTAAAGATTTCAAAAGAAAAATAAAATTGAGCAGGGACATATTTCATGTATTTAACTTAGTAGTTCCATAGTAAATGAGTATTCATTTGTCTTTTAGCTTACACTTTCACATTTGGCACATAGAAGGGCAGAATAAAAGTACTTAACCTTAGAATGTTTCGTTCTTTTTCATTTTTCTGTACATCACGCGTTGATCACAGATCTTAACGCCGCGTTTTATCTAATTATACTTCCGAGTGAAAATCCAATAAGCTCCTTTCCAGCTTTTTGAACTACGGTAAGGTACATAGTGAATCAATATTTTAGCTCATTACAGTAGTAGTCAAGATGTAGCATAGTTGCATGCTATCCTTCTATAAAAGCAAGTTTTGTTAATAAGCCTGTTTCTAGAACACGAAGCTACGTGATTTGAGTGTTGGACAAATTTTACAAATTGTAATTACACCTTCTGTTCTACACGCAATTGTTTAACTTCAAAATTACTTTTATACATTTTTTTTACTTGCTTCGCTTCATATTGATTTCGTTTTGAAATTTAAAAGTACATAGAATTTGTCTCTGTTCTTTTCTGTTTTAGTTTGCGATATTCTAAGTGTTACAGTTAAACACTAATCACTTCGCCAACGTTTAACGCCAAGTTAAGGTACAAAAACGAGGTTTTTCAATAAAAAAGAGATAATATCTCTTTTTTCAACTGAATTTCTTTTTAATCTTTTCAATCCTCTAATAAAAGAATAGCCTCTCTTATTATAAAAAAATAAGAAGAGAGTAATTTTTAAATAGATATATACTCTTGAATTATAATATTTTTTAAAAAATATTTTTAAACCTTTTTTTTTTAAATTATTTCTTGATTTAATAAGGTTTACGAAGATTAAGTGCCATCAAAAAATATGAGAAAATATACTTCTTAACATTCCATGTCTGAGTTCCTCGTCCTACCTAACCAAATTAAAAATAACTACTAGCGCCGATTTCAGCTTTAAAACAAACTGAATATGTAATAATATTCATTATTATACCAATTCTTTCTTCTTTTTGTGTAAAATACACTTAAAATTATATCTAGTAATATTGCAAAAAATCCCATTTACTAAATTGAAAATATAAATAAATGTTTAACCTACTTAGCGGGACCACACGAGCGTTGATTGATAGATATCCAACGTCGTTCAGATGGACGGTTGTCAGCGATCCATCATAGGCGCGCCGTCGAGTCGCCAGTCTAGAAACCCTTTTACACGACAAATTTAATTATTTTTGGGTCGATTTTTTATAAGCTCGATTCCGCAACCTAGCGTTAGTACACTCCGTTCCGACTCCCAGTTATCGTAGTATTCATGATACTGCAGAAAAATGTAAACGACATGACGAAAAAAATTACAGTAGTAAAGTAGAATTGTTAAAAGGCAAAGTGAAAAAAAATATATATTTTCTATGTTTATTTTATATTTATTCAAAGTTATGTAAAATTGCCTAGGAATTTTATATAATTTTGATATATTGTTAATTAAAAAAACGGTTCAATCAGGAAAGCCGTGGTAGATCGCTGGTTTTATATATAAAGCATGATGCTACAAATATCTTATTTTGAAACAACATCGAATTTATTCAATAGTAATAAATAGGCGTTCAGATTTTCACTTAATCAAGAAATATTTAAAATATTTAATTTTAATTTAGTAATTGTAAAATATTTCATAGAAAATAAAACAATTTTTAAACAAAAACATATTGTTCTAACTGGTATAAAATGGTTAAAACACTAAACAAAAACAAAAACAAAAACAAAAGAATAATAAATCCGAAACATACAGAGTTACCGATCGATGCATTTCCTCGCGTGAGAAGAACCAATTCACGTATTTATTTGTTTTGTTTGACAATAAAAATAAATTATTTTAACAGATTGAACGGCTAATGTTTAGGTAGAGGCGAATAAATGTTTAATTGTAAGATATTTATGCTGCTTTATATAGAATGATAAGTTTTTGTTCTTCCAGCTTCACTCTGTATCCCGCATATGGCGGTCTGTGCCCGCGCTTTCTGACGATTATGAGGCATTGCGTGTTGAGTGGCGGAACTCAACGCCGCGCTTTACCTTGATACCAGAGCGACGAAACGATAATAATAAACATTTTACTTGAAAGTATGGAATATTTCGTTTGTTGGAATAAGGATCGTTTACTCATAGTGGTTATATTAGGCTTCGCACTGTAACCCATACACGGCAGAGTAAACAGAGGGACCCTGGGAACATAGGGTTAAGACACATTGATCCCATTAAAACATTTCTGTTCCTCACTATCGGCCGATTTCAGGGCCATTGCGTTGAGTGGCGGAACTCAACGCCGCGCTTTTCTTAAGTTTTATAGCAAGAAATATCGATTTGAATAAATACTTAAGTCTTTATTCACTCACAGATAGAGAATTTCAATAAATAAAATAATTAAAGTCTAATTTATATTTAGTTTATTTTTAAATTAATAAAACATGAACGTGTCTTTTAAATAGCTGTAATATAATAATTATAATTTTTAAAATTAATTTATTTTAAAGATAATTGACATTAGGCGACGTAATTAAACGCTGTTTTATATCAAATTAGATCAATCAGTAACCATTTTTGAATAAAAATCGAACCTGCAACCATTACATCACACTTCCAACCTAAAATATTAATTAAAAAAGCAAAACAAAAAAAACAGCATAATTAAAACCAAAAATTTATATTCAGCAGCAGCTTTTTAAGTTTATATCGCGCTAAAACTTTACAGTGCCTAATAAAAAACTGGAAAGTTCATAGTCCGGTAGGGTGTCCACGATAAACATGTCGCGCGGTCTGTCCGAGGCCCGACACAGCACTTATCAGTGGACATAACATCCTCAATTTTACGACAGCCTCTCAATGCCCGTACGTAAATTTAAACAAAACGTCAACTCGAGAAATTTTATTTTGCAGATCAAGGAAATTGTATCGATATTTCAATGATAATGTTTTTTGTGTTACTACCTTTGTACGTGGTCGTGTTTTCATGGTGTGTGTGTATTTCTGATATGGAAGGTGCATTCAATACCAGCCTGTTTATTTGTTGAGATAAAATGTTTAATAATAAATTATAAGTTTTATGTGTCAAGAAGAGCTGAGGTTGACTTTTGTGTTCGTCATTTTATCAGCTGTCTTGGATTTGGATGCAAATGGGTTATATTATGTGTACATTTTTGTGATTAAATTTATTTTTTATTTAGTAAATTAATACAAGTGGTGGTTCGCATATATATATGGTCGTAAATTTTATGTATCTAAGCTTTAAATTCAATATACGGATAGTGTGTAGGAGTTCTTGTACAAGAATGTTTCCTTATTATTTTAATGTTTTTATTCTTTCTTGTTCACTGTATCCCATATATAGAAAAATTGGTCTTTCTGTTCTTTATATTCCACCTTAACATTATGCATCACAAAACTCAATGATACGCTTATTTTTATAAGAGCGAGAAAAACGAGAACAAATGCTAATAAATTGTTTTCGTAGTAGAAATTCACTAATAGAACTCGAACACACAACCACTAATAGAAGTCGAACATACAGATACTGTACCATAAAGGCCTAAACCATTATTTATAGCAACATCCATTTGATTTACAAACACATTTTACATACAAAATAACTAATTTATTAACAAAAAAAAAAACACAAAAGCGCTTCACAAATCTTGATTAGAGCGAAGCGAAAACTAAAAACCGGCTTTGCCGTGTAATTCTAATTAGGCAATTCTAGCAGCTAATGGCAAACGTACGTTGCTATAAAATAAGCAATCTGATTGTGTGTACACGATGTCCGCGTGTCCAACCAACATTGTCTATAGACATGCGATGCTTTGTCACCCTACATTACTTATCGGCTTTCTATAAAACCTTTGAGTGTATTGACTAGATTTTGCTTAGTGTAGCTTACTTTATAGATGTTTGTTTTTTAGTTGTTTAGACTTTAAATTGAATTTATATAGAGATTTAGTTTGCAATATGTTATGGTAAGTTATTTTATTTACAATTCCTAATAACATTTAGAATGGGAAAGTCTATTTGCTGCATTTCCAAGTAAAAACTACTGAACGTATTAAAATCAAACTCTACAGTAATTAGGGTACAATTTATGTAGATATTAATGTATATATATATATATATATATATATATATATATATATATATTATATATATATATATATATATATATATATATATATATATATATATATATATATATATATATATATATATATATATATATATATATATATATATATATATATATATATATATATATATATATATATATATATATATATATATATATATATATATATATATATATATATATATATATATATATATATATATATATATATATATATATATATATATATATATATATATATATATATATATATATATATATATATATTTATGTAGATATTGATGTAAAATTTGGGGGATAGTAAGAAAATTCAAGCGGGCGAAGCCTAGTTTATTTAAATATATATAGGTGGTCGCAAATTAATAAATATATACTATACAACATTTTTTAATGAAATATGTATATTGTTTATATTTTTCAATTTCTAATGAGCTTTGTACCTTTAAAGAAAAGTTTTTAGTATCTCAATTAATATTGCAACTTGACAAAGCTTTGTAAAAACATCCAGAAATTTTCAAGCACCGAGATTCAAACCTGCACCTGTTGGAACATCTAAGAACAATCCAGTTTCCAACTTCACGATACAACAACAGTGTTCACTATAATAAATTGTATAAAAACACACAGTCAGTAATGTCAGTATTGTCAGTATACAGGGATACACACTCGGTGCCTTATTGATGGTAACAATTCAAATACCATTTAGATAGTGGTTGGCGGTGACGTATTATTATTATTGTGAGAGCAGACCGGCTTCGGCGGTATGGACTGCGAATTTTAGAGGCGGTAAATTTTGTGTTTGTTTTGGTCCTTTTTTGTGTGTGCTTTTGTGTGAATGAAAAAAAAATGTTTTGTTTTTACATTTAAGTGTAGATCTAATATTGTGTCGTGTGTTTTTTCGTTTTAAATTTATGTAGAGAGAGTGTAACGGCAAATCACTCTGTTTTGTATTTTCATTTAGGTATTATTTAAAGTGGCGAAACTTAACGCTGCGTGAAGAGTCAGAAAGTTGTTTTTTTTAATAATTTCACGTGAAAGTTATTATTTACCCATACATTTCATACGTGTACATAGATTAAACTAAGCCAAAAATAACTTTAAATATAACACCTACGTTTTTAAGCAAAATAAAACCACAATTCAAAATATTTTCCTTATCCAAGCATCGAACTTACACCAACTGTTCAAATACGGAATCTCCATACATTTTAATGCCACATCTATTCTAGTTACATCTCAGTCGGCACTCAATGTCATTCATAACTCACGTTCTACCGACGCGACGATCGAATCTGCCGCTCCTTAAGAACTTTGCACGCTATTTCCAGATAGCTTTAACATATTATAGCTATATCTTAGATATTAATTTTCCTTTTTAGCTTCACGCTGTATCTAGACCATATGTATAGGGAACTTGGGAACCTATTGTGAAGAAACCCCGTTACTATGAAGTCACTTCCGTTCTCCACTTTTTAGTCGAATTATATACATAGCGTGTTGAGTACCGGAACTTAACGCCACGCTTTGCCGTACTCTTGTTAATGGAAGAGGTAAGGAACATATTAAATATTTCATTTCCTCAAGTAAAAAGCAAACCTGCAGCTTGTCGCGTTTACATGCATCACATGTGTGTACCTCTACACAACAACTGGCCTCTAATTCTCCTCAATCTTTGGAATTATTTTGATATATTGTGATTATTTCCAAATAAAAAAATAAATATTTTTATTCAGAATAAATTAAATACCAACCGTGTGATTGTAAACGCAAAAGAATGTGGATTTGATCCCCATTTGAAGAAATTAAATATTTAATATCAGCCACTCATCACGCAATGCCTTAAATTCGGTTAAAAGTGGGGAACGAAACTCTACATGGGAACGGAGTGTCTTAACACTAGGTTCCTAAGTTGCCTCTGCCGTTCCTGATTATTATTACATATTGAGACATTGATACAGTTGTCATTTAATGACTAAAATATTTAATCTTAAGTGGTTTGGGCACGTTGAGTGAATGATACTCAAAAAATTACAAAAAAAGTGGGAAAAGGCAGAAAAAGACTAAGTTTACTTTAGAGAACAAAGTATCGATGATACTGAAGAAAATTCATACAAGAAGCGTGCCTGGCTGGAGAGCAAAAACGAAGAGGTTGATGACTGTAGACTTAGTGAAAGAGATATCCAACAATCTCTGGAGTTGTCTGAAGGTAAAAAATATATATAGAAAGCCAAAAACGTGAAGTCAATCAAATAAGATAACCTCAAAACACGTTAATTCGATTACTGTTGATTAATCAATTTATTAATAAAAAATAATAATGAATGATTCATTCAGTATAGAATATAAAAACTGAATGTTTATATATAATTAATATAATATATAACTCTCCTGTCATCACATTTTTATCGTTTTTCAATGAATTCCGTTGATAAGGTACTCCGATTAAAATTATTTTGTACTAATTCAGAACATTCCATATTACATAAGAACACATTTTTAACCGATTTCAAAAAAGGATGTTATCAGTTAGACTTGTATGTACGATTATGTATGTAATGAAATTATCTATTTAAATGTTTGTTCGTCTGTCCATTAATGTCAAAAAATAATAGTGTTTCTCTATAAGTTTAATTTAAATTAAATTTCTTTTAATATATTTTTATATTTTGAACTTGGTATTAAAAAGGTTTTTTCATAAGAATTTCATTAGATATATAACATGCAGACAATCTAGCTTTTCTTTGCTTCATCGTTCACGCTCCCGCACATGGTAGGATAGGCATAGGGAACTTGGGAACCTAACGTTAAGACATTCCCATCAAGATACTTCCGTTCACCACTGAGTGTCGGAAGTCAACGGATATTAACTTTTACTACACATGTAATTTAATAAGTTCAATATATCAATAAAAAAAAACCAACATAAAAAATACAATGAAGCTCTGGTATCAAATATTCTATGTCAATATGAATCTATTAACGCGAACGAAATTTTACACAATAATGTTTAAATAAACATAAAATTTGTGTAATAAAATGTTTATTTGTGTTTACAGTTTGAAGAATAAACACTTTACGACAATATTATCTACTTAAATAGATTTTTTTAGTGTCTATGAAAAAAACAATATAAAACTTTAAAGTAGTTCACTTATTAGGATTGTGGCTATTGTCGCTCAGTGGTACCGATTGTCTGTAAATGCGACGGTTATCGCTTCGATTTCCGCTCGAGGCAATTAATTATTTTTAAATGTGTAATTAAAGTTTAATTAATTAGTATTTGAAAATGTTACAACTCAAGGTGTTTTCACTCGATGAAATGAAATAATTGTCTTGTAAAATGGTAAATTACGGCGTTGAGCTCCGTCACTCAAAACGCAATGCCTCGTATTCAGCGGAAAGTCCTATATGAAACGGAGTCTCTTAACACTAGGTTCCCAAGTTCCTTCTGCCTATCCTGCCAAAGCTGAAAGAAAAAAATAATGATAACCTATACAAAGTTAAAAATAATCTAATTAATCAATATATTTTTACTGATATACTACAAATCAATTAAAGATAAACAAAAGATTGATTGATATGCACATGACACTATCTTGCCATCAAGATGGGATTTAGATTAGCTAGATATATGGTTGTTTGACGTAAAAAGTATAATCATAATTGCAGGGACCATAGGATTTTTTTTACACTTTTAAGGTCTCCAATATACCTACAATATCAAAAATTTGCTATATAAAACTCAGTACAAAATAAATTTTATAAATATATCTAATATACATAGGAAAATGTGATGTTGAACTTTGCCATTCAACGTGCAATGCCTTAAATTCGGCATAAAGTGCGGAACGGAAATATCGTAATCGAGTGCTTTATAGGTTCGATATATGAACTAAGTTTCTGTAAAGTTTCATCAAAATTCGTTCAGTAGTTTTTGCGTGACAGTGGCTCAAACATACATTCACTTTTCCAATAGTAGTAGAATATCTATTTTCTACACCCAAACTAAGTTGTATTTGCTACTTCCTTAACCAGACCTACTTAAGCGATAACGCATTTTCTATAATTGTTTTTTTTTTTTACTGAGCATTTCTAAATCATCAAACGTGTCAAAAGATATGACAAACGTATTGACAATTAATTACAGCGATAGTCCTCAATCAATGGCTTCCTTGGCGCCAGAAACAAAAAACACTTCTTCTAGAGAAAATGATAAAAGGGAAAAAAACTTAGGGCCGGAAAGGGCACGCTACGACAGCTTTATACCAATCAAGAGATGATCGAATAATGGTGACGTGCCATAGAACTGGGAATGTTAGATATGTTTTATTATATTTTTTTTGTTTCACGCTGTATCCCGCATAATGCAGGTAAGAGGGAACATTATGTAAAGGTTCAAACACTCGGTTCTCGACAAGAGTTCATTATTACCAACGGAACTTAACGCTGCGAGTTTATAATATGGTATTTTTTTTACACGACGAGGAGACAAAATTGAAACATTAATTCAATAACAGTGTGTATGTTAACCAGACTTTTTTTTTCGTGTATTTTTACTAGAAAAAAAAATCTTTCATTAAGACTACAAAATACCATACCTTTTCTAATTAATTTAAAACCTATTTTAAAAGAAACACAAAAAAAAATGGTAAAAAAATCTTTAACATTAAATATAAATAACTATTCAATGCCGTGTCTATTTCGAACTTGACACATATTTAATTCATCAGTGAATCTATGAGCGTGACAAATTTATTTGTGATGCTTTTTCGAGCCCCCATCCACGCCATGTATCTTGGTTTCCGGCGCGACGGCCGTCTGTCTATCAACAGATAGTACAGCTCATCTTCACTTTTGGATTTTTAACGTTTAATTGAGATCTTAGTCTACACAGGCCTGAGCCAATGCGTGCGATCGTAAGTACAAAGGGTTGTGGGTTCGATCCCCACTTGAGGAAGTAAAATATTTAATATTTTCATTTCTTGGTTTTGGTAAAAAGGCATTTAATTTCACCATTCAACACAAAATGGTTTAAATTCGTTGGAAAGTGGAGAACGAAATGAAATGTTTGAGCTCTAGGAAGTGTTGGCAGAGAGAGCTTGAGAAGCTCCCTCTGCCAACACTTCCACGTATGGAATTCAGCGCAAATTTGAAAAAAAAAAGGCTATATATGTACAGTGGTTGTGACGATTGTAAGTTCAATGCGTGTAAGGGAATCTCTTTTATACTAATATTATAAACCTAACCAGTTTGTTTCTTTGAACTGCTAATCTCATTAATTACATTTGCAACTATTAATTACATTTGAAAAAAAAAAATGAGAATTTTCGTAGCGCAGCGGCAAATGCCTCAAATTCGGCGGAAAGTAGGGAACGGAAGTGAAACGGAGTGTCCTAACACTAGGTTCCCAAGTATCCTCTGCCTACCGTGCCGTGTGCGGGACACAGCGTGAAGCTGAGTAAAAAAAATATGTTGAACACGTCAATTTAATTACCATACATAGCAGGATAGGCAGAGGGAACCTGGGAACCTAATTAACTCCGTTATCATTACACTATTATCAGCCATCCATATATCTATAAGAAAATTTTGTCAAATAGAAAACAAAATTCCTACAATCTTTAACGGTGATTTCGTCACACATTCCTTAATAAACAAACATACTTTATTAATGCAAATAGTGTCTAAATGTCATCATTAAAAATCTTAATTTTAGTATCGCTTCTATATATTTCATTAGAGGCATTGTTTATATCCCGCGGAGACGCCGTAGGTCACAATTGACCTATGAACTCAGTTATGGGAGCTTTCTTTTTAAGTTCATTATGGAGTATGTAAATATTATATGTTATTCATATTAAAGAAAAAAATCTTTAAATTAGCTATATATATATATATATATATATATACTCTTGTTAGGCATAATATAGTCTTGTTTAATATAATATATATTATATTATGACAGTAAATATTTTTTTATAAAATCCGTTTTCCACTTCCCGTAATGGAGGCATTGAGTGTTGCCTTGTTACCAGAGCGAAGAAATGAAAATATTACTCAGCTTCACGCTGTTAAATACTTCATTTCCTCGAGTGGAGATCGATACAACTACACTGGTAATAAATAAGGTAAATTCTTAAAATTATTGCATAATTTTGTTTGCTTGAGATTAAGGATTATTATTAGGAGATAAAGAGCAGATAGTTGATGTTTATGTTAATCTGATCTTCGTTTTCCACCTGAATCCTCTTCATCACAATGACTTATTTCATTAATGAATTTAAGGAATTCAATTGATAATAAGTCAATATTATGAATGATGTCTGATGTCATATAAACAACTCATATGGTATAAATGGACTACGATATTATACACAGTAGAATTAGTGTATACATTGAGTGTCTCAGTACAAACACTATTGTCTCAAATTGCAATATATTTGCATGGTTAACACAACTTCCTTACACTAACAAATATACACTAGTCAGCTTCACGCTATGTCCAAAATGGCAGGATAGGCAGAGGAAACTTGGGAACCTAGTATTAAGACACTCCGTTACCCACTTTCCCTCAAATTTGAGACATTGCGTGATAAGTGGTGGAACTCAACGCCGCATTTAGCCTTGTACCAGAGCGAAGAAATGAAAACATTAAATATTAAATGTATTGTGCCGCTGCGCTACGATAGGTCCCAATATAATAAAAATATACACTAGTCAAAACACAAAATTGATACAAGTGTAAACAGTACATACATTAATGTCTGACATTTATGTCGGAATTTCTGTCGTCTATTTTGACATTCATTTGACGTGGGCGAAGCCATAGGTAAAAATTTATATAATATAAATAACACAATATTACATCTATCACGACAGGGGCTCCGTAATACAAACATATTCTAATGACATTATTATTTAATTTAAATACTTTATGTGAGAGTCGATTTTTTTAGTGTCAGAGTTAGTTATTTGACTAAATGAAGAGGTCAAATGAATTCTTGCATTAATTTATGTTTAATATATTGAACTGTAGGCGGATGATATGTTAAAGTAACTGGCTAAGTAAAGCTGTATTAGCTAACATTAAATATTTTAATTTGACCTCAGAATATTAACATTTTTAATATTTATATTTTAAGAGGCCTGTGATCTGTCACGGTACATAAGCGTGATGTTGTAGACAGGTTGTGGGGCTCGATCTCCGCCAGAGAAAATTAAATACTAAATATTTTCATTTCTTCGCTCTGGTAACGAGACAAAACGCGGCGTTGAGCCAATGTCTCAAAATCGGCGAACAGAGAGCAATGGCAGTGTCTTTACACTAAATTTCAAAGTTCCGTCTGCAGATATTATTTATATTTATGATTAGCAGTTGTACTACTGTATGACTTCTTTCATAATTACTAATGATATGAAACCTAAGCGTGGAAACTTGACTGAACAGAATTAAATAACGTCCAGCTTTGAACAAAATCTTTCTATAACTCCTTTTCTCTTCCCTATCTGAAAGATTTAGTGCGTGGTAAAATTCTGCCACTAAATACGCAATGTTACGAAAATTTCACGTGAAGTAAGAGACAGACTCTTTCATATAAGGCAGGTCAAAACTTGGGAACGTAAAGCAAGACATTCCGTTCCCATTTGGACACTACTTTATTGCTCTTTGCACTAATTATGAAGCTTTACGTGTTTAATTGTGAAAGTGAACATCGAACCCACAACCTGTCACTTTTACAGTCGACAACGGTAAGCCTAAAAAGCTGTTTCATCGTAACTAAATTATTTTTATTTATCTTCAATATACCTTATTACTATTACAATTCTAATAGAAACCAACTACATAATTACGATTCAGCATATGTCCAGTCTGCTGTAACACCCATCTGCTGGGATGATACGTGATTGCCGTAAGGGACGTCTAAGATGCTTTATTGAATACCGATTAACCTGCAATTATTGGTCTGTACTGAGATGCATGTAAAGGTGTATGTAAGACATAGGGTGGATAGAGAATCTAGAGTCAAGACATTGTTCGGAACTCATCGCCGCCATTCATCTTGCTAGAGCGAGTTGTAAGTAATACATTCCTAATAATGGGAATCGAATTCACAACCATTATGCATGATCTTGTACGTTTTCATTAAATTATTATAAAGTTATGTTACAAAATATTATTCAATTATGAAAAAAATATAATTTATCGCAAATTGGCCAAATATGTACGGCAATTTTTTTTTTTTTAAAAATTATGAGTATCTGTAATATCTATATGTATATTATAAAGTTTTAATTTGAATTCAATAATTGAATGCACAGTAATTTTGTATATTTTAAAAATCTAGGTGTAAATAACAACAAAAAACGAAGTTCGCCGGTTGACACTCTAAAATAAAGTAAAAACGTGTCCAAAAGGAATTATTTTACCTTTAAATAGTGTTTTTTCAACTACACGCTATATCACGCACATGGCTGGACAGGCAGATAGAACCTGGGAACCTAGTGAGAAGACACTCTGTTCCCATTATGACACTTCCATTTCCGACTTTCTCCGAATTTTAGGCAGTGCTTGTTGACCGACATTACCCTTCCATCGCTTGTTACCTTGTTACGAAAGCGATAAGATACCATAAAATTAAATTTAAACGAATAATTCTACTTAAAAATAATATATTTAGATCAACATACTTGTAATTTAAAACGAAAAAAAAAAGACTCAGCTATCCAAATCAATCGTCCCAAGCAGCTCGCTCTTTAAACCTATTGTAAATTCAAGACCTTAGGCAAGTACTGATTACCATATCGCGAAACGAGCATCGCCTGGTGCATATCTTGTATACGCATCTCGATCGTGAACGGTAGCTCGTAACCTTAATGGTTGACTTCGTTTTGTTCTTTGTTTTATCTTGTGGGTGATTTTTTTTTATATATTATGTACGTACATATTTGGATTTAACGTCGAGGCTTCTTAGCGTTTAGCTGCAAATGCTACTGTAGTGAATTCTATTTCCATTTGAGGTTTTTCCAATTAGTTATTGAATTGCTTAGCTTCACGCTGTATCTCGCACGAGGCAGGGTAGGCAGAGGGAACCCGGGAACCTAGTGTTAAGACACTCCATTCCACTTCCGTTCCCCACTTTCCGCCGAATTTGAGGCATTGCGTGTTGAGTGGCGGAATTCAACGCCGCGCTTTGCCTTATTACCAGAGCGAAGAAATGAAACATTAAATATTTTAAATTGAAAATATTAAATATTTCATTTCCTCGACTGGGGATCGAATCCAGATCCTGTCGGTTACAGTCACACTCTTGTGCCGCTGCGCCAAGACAGGCCTTGTTATTTAATTACTACATTTCTTATTTCAACCCGCCACTGTTTTATATAATTATAACCATATTATAGTTATTTAGGGAACGGAAGTGGAACGAAGTGTCTTAACACTAGGGTCCCAAGTTCCCTCTGCCTACCCTGCCAAGTGCGGGATACAGCGTGAAGCTGAGTAATATATCTTTTACATAAATTGTGGATCTTATTTGTTTTTCTGTTGTATAAGTTTTTCTGTTTTATTATTGAAACGTTTCATCAAAATCCGTTCAGTGCTTTAGTTGAGCAGTGACGGGCTTCAAACTAGTAATATATATAAAATAATAAAAAAAAAAGCTTTTTTAATACTAAATTTAAATTTAAAAGCTTTTTATTATTTGAGAAAGAAACTTCTTATTATATATATGTCACTTGAGGCCTCGGTTACTGAAGGGCATGGCTTACACAAGGGTGTGACGGTAACCGATAGGTTGTGGGATCGATTCCCATTCAAAAAAGTGTTTCTTTTTTAATATTTTACATTTAATTGTTTCATTTCTTCGCTCTGGTAACAAGCCAAAGCGATGAGTACCGTCGCTCAACACGCAATGCCTCAAATTCGGTGGAAAGTACCAGAACGAAGTCTCATAACACTAGGTTCCCAGGTTCCTTCAGCTTACTCTGCAACGTGCAGGCGTAAAACTGAAAAAAAAAATTATAGAAAGTATCCCACGTAAACATAAACTCTCATTATCGTATTCCAGTTCAAAACTCTAATGAATCAGGATTGGCCTAACATCGGCGATCGTGTGTTTATTTAAATGAGCACTTGATTAAATAAGGACCGTTGAAATATCTACCTGCATAGCACTGTACTGAGTAACTTTGGTTAGTTTCTCAATACTTCTGTTGATGTTGTATGTGCATTTTCGTGCTTTTGCTTTGCTTGAAAGGTGAAAAGAGATTCTTCGGAGTTTCGCACATCAAAAAGAACTTTTATATGGTCACTTTGTCCGTCTGTCAGAAATAAAAAAAAGTCTACGGTCTTTTAAAGCAAAAAATGTGGCTTCTAAGTAAA
Source organism: Eueides isabella (assembly GCA_019049475.1). Taxonomy (NCBI): domain Eukaryota; kingdom Metazoa; phylum Arthropoda; class Insecta; order Lepidoptera; family Nymphalidae; genus Eueides; species Eueides isabella. Next base: position 2,250,067 of record CM032391.1, on the reverse strand, counting down.
CGCAATCAGGAGATATGAGCATTTATGCATCGTTTCTGCTGCATATGCTCTTTGTGAAATTATCTACGTATATATCTATCAAACCTGAAAAATATTTTATATCCATAACTATAAAATTTGTATGTAATTGAGAACATACAGTATGAAAAAAGGAAAATATATAGAAATTAAAAATTATAGGTAGTCTTTTGCACGTTGATCTACAATCAAAATTAACATTACGGCGAATCCTATTCACACTAGTATTAGAACGGTATTTTAGCTACACGCTGTATCACGCACATATCGGGGTAGTAAGAGTACTGCGTGTTCTCTAACAACTTAGAGTTAAGAAACTTTGTACAATTTTTTTTAGTACAAAGTCCCTTAATATTTCTAGAATGTACCTGTTATCATTATTGAAATATAAAAGACCTCTTGTCAATTAATTGAATTTGCTAACGTCGGGTAGCTCTTCTCTTGTTTCATCTTTGCGGTGTATCCAACATATAGAAGATAGACAGGAGGAAAATGGGAACCTAGAGTGAAGACTTTGTTCCCATTACGACACCTCCGTTCCCAACTAGCTACTACCTATTCTTGCTGTTCAACAAACGAATACAACAAAAAGAAGAACGATCAGACTAAATAAAAGTAAATCCACAAAATGCATATGCTAAACAATCTGATTAGAAAATAAAAGTATCCTAACAAGTTACCTAACAAGTAGTATGGTGGTCACGTTAGTTCACTGATGAAGCAAAAACTACTGTAACGAACGCAAAGAACAACCAGCTAGCGTGGTTCATCAAAAGAAATCCAAATACAGGGGCATGTGGCGGAATACAAATTTAGATGCTTGCAGTAAAATTGCATAATTGATTTCGACGTTGCCAAGTTAATCGTGAGTTTTTTCTGTACTGCATTTTTCAACTTCATGCTGTAACACGCACTAGGTTCCTAAGATATCTTAGAGAGTAAGAAGAGGTATCTTGGGAACCTAGTTGAGACAGTCCGTTTACCACTTATCACTGAACAATATATAACAAATATAGCTTTTCGAATTGGATTTCCAGCCCCTTAACTACGTTTTTCTGTGTATTTTTTTTTCAACTTCACGCTGTTCCTCATGGCAACTTGGGAACCTAATTTTAAGACACTCCGTTCACTAGACGTTCCGTTCACGTTTTTCGCCGAATTCTGGAAACATTTAAAATAAATATTGCTTTTGAAATCGTACTAAGATGTACGGTACGTACGTACGTACTTATGGCGTTTACACGATTGAAACTTCTATTATATACAAGTAACACAAGTACAGTCGTTTCACAATAAGTCGCGAGTGTTCAGTACATTTTCATTATGCAAACGAACCTCTTTTTTTTTTGCAACGTTTTAATTTCAAAGCGTACGTGTTATTGACTGCCAATGGATATTTAAAGGACGCTATTTCGTTTTAGATTACACTCAAAATGGAACAAGCATTTAGTAGAAATTTTGTACCCAGTAATAAACAGTTACAAGGCTCGATGGTGTTTTTCTAATTTCCTTATTGTTTTTAGAAAAAGAAAAATGTTATTTTATTATCTTTATATTTTTTTGTCTTTCCTTTTTTTTTCAGCTTCATGTACCACCCAACCCAGTATGGGCAGTGGGAACTTGGGAACCTAAACAAAATATTTTCTTCGAATTGCTTCCGTTACCCGAATTCCACCGACATTGCGTGATGAATGGTGGAACTCAACACCGCGCTTTGCCTATTAACCACAGCGGAGATAATAAAATATTAAATTTATTATTTCCGTTTTTGTAACCTCTTTTTTTATAATTATTAATATTTTTAAACTATAGCCTTAGGTTTTGTCGAGTAGCAAGTAAGTAAGAGGCAAGTTAGTAAAAGCCTATATTAAGACATTTCGTTTCCAGACACGGCAAACGAACGTATAAGTCATCTGATGGTAAGTGATCACCGTCGCCCACGGCCCCGTGCATCTCCAGAGGAGCTACAGGAGCGGTGCCAGCCTTTAAGGTAGATGGGCACCGGGGCTCGGCATTACCCAATGCGAAACGCAGTGGCCGAAACCACTACTTAACGTCGGTTTTAAATGCCGGAGAAGTGGCGGAATTTAACTCCGTGTTTTCTTTTCTACTTTCATTTTGAACTTATCTTATTAATTTTATTAATTTTTATTTTGTCGTAAGAAACATTCTTACCAATCTTATGGAGTATTTTAGTAAATTACTGTCTCATTATACACGGTACAAATAAAAAATACAATGAAGCAAAACAAAAAAAAAAAACAAAATCATACAAATGAAACAATATTAGGCATCGAAATAAACGACAAGCCCACGACCGCATCACACACACCCATTAGTGCTGTGCTCTAATTAAAAACCGTAAATATCAGACGCGTGCCGATAAATGCACAACACTAGTGTCAATATGGCGTCGTATTAACAGGCTTGTGTTATATTTAATTTAATCTGGCTAATATCTGTCTGTGACTCTTGTTATTTTGTGTCGTGCCTTTATCCGATTGATTTAAGCGGTTCTTTTATACTTTATGATTTGATTATATTTTAAGGAGTTAAAAGATAAAAAGTACAATGAAAATTAATTAAAAAAATGTATTTACATACATGGATTTACAACAAAACATGTATTTAAAGAGATAAATAACGTATTGAGACCACCACGATGGCAACGGCATAGCGTTGAATTGTAAACAACGGTTGTGGGTCCAATTTGTACTCTTGGCATTTTTTTTTTTGCTTACTATTTTTTTTGTAAAAAATACAAAACGCGGCGTTGAGTTACACCAAACAACACCCAATATCTCGAAAATTGAACGGATAATGGCAAGCAGAGCGTCTTAACACCAGGTTCCGTCAGTCTACCCTGCTGTTTATGTTCACAGACTGTACTGTTAGGCAGAGGAAAGTTTGTGTGAAATCATCTCATTACTTAATCTCCGACAAATATGTTACATCAAACGAAAGCTTGCTTGTGTAACCCAGCCTATAAAACACTAACAAAATAAATCAAAATCAACATGAAAATATTCAATTAGGCCATTTAAGCACTTTTGAATCGTCAAGTCTACAATAGATACTAATACTCTAAATGTTCCAAATTTAACACCTATCACTACTATTAAGCACATCCAATTATATTTAAACCACCATAGACAATTAGAAAAACAGACAAAAATAAAAAAAAAAAACCAAACGTTACTTTAATAAATACCCAAAGGAAAATAAATTAAGAATGCACAAACGTGTCCAGAGTTCATTAGACGAATGCAAAACGTTAATATTAGAAAAGCTTTAATTAAAAATCGTAAATATCGCTACGGAGTCGATTACGATACAACACTATGCTAGGGAGGTGCTTATTGAGTTCTGTAATTAAAATGGAAAAATCTTTAGTTTGATATAAATGTAAATGAAGAACGTGTGAATTGGTTTTTTTATGCTGTCACTTGAACAAGATGGTTATGGTTCATTTCCTATTTAGGGAAATTGTTTTCTTATCTTTATAACGCCATATAATGCATATAGCAAAGCGCGGCGTTGAGTTCCGCCACTCAATACGCAATGCCTCAAATTCGGCGGAAAGTGGGGAACGGAAGTGGAACGGAGTGTCATAACACTAGGTTTCACTTCCGTTCCCTCTGCCTACCCTGCCTAGTGCGGGATACAGCGTGAAGCTGAAAAAAAAATAAATAATGCATATAGCAATCTTTACACGCGCAACGCCGAATTTTCGAGATTAATCGTGGCGCTCAACGCCGTGCTTTGTTTTGTTAGAATAGGAGTAGAAACCACAACTCGAATTACTGTCACAACGGCGCCACAGGTTAGGTTAGGTTATACCCTTAATATTAATAAAATAACAGTGGTAACTTTCTTGTAGAAAAGACTTACTAAATTTCACATTTTTTATGCTGATACGTACCTGTAAAAAAGAGAAAAAATGATCATTAGTTACGTTATAACAAATTATCGTTTACTTTAAACAAGAAATATTTAATATTTGAAAAAAGCTCCGAGCCAAATCTCTACCGCGACCAACAAGGCTTTTATTTAAGGATAAGACCATAAGACCGTACTCAACACACACACACACACACAGGTCAAACACATACACACACATACACACCTCTTTTTAAGTCAGGTTTATAACGAAGACGCACTTTCATTCTTACATACGTATCTAAGAGTGTAACTTACACAATGAGTAGCGATTTCTATTTGGCCACGTTTACTAAACTGTAGTAAACACTACTTAAATATATACGTCATTTTAATGAACGTTTCTATGTTTAAATTAATTATACAAACAGTTATTTTAGTAACTATCTTTTTTCAACAATACACAATAAAATGTTATATTTAAACAAAAGTCCAACCTTAAAGTATAATTCTTTTTCTGGATATGGGAACTATACTAGAGGAGCGGGTTCAGTTCCCGCTACGTACAAAATTTGTCCTAAAAAATATTTTTTTTGCTTAACTAAGCCCACAGCCATTCAATATGTAAAAAGAAATATCTTCAACAGTTATTCAGTAAACTAAACACAGCCTAAGGCGGCAATTACGTATTGCCATAAAACGTACATTAACTCCCATACACGAGTGTACCGTGGGGACATTCCCTAATCCATTTACGATATAAAGAGGTATAAATCAAACTTAATACTGCTACACGTGTTGATAAAGCTCATGTAGAACCGCTAAGGATGTATACACACTGGAACGGAGATTTTATGACGTGGATAGTGCAGGTTCGGGTTTTGTTTTATCTTTCTCACTCAGCTTCACGCTGTATCCAGCACGAGGCAAGGTAGGCAGAGGGAATCCAGGAACCTAATGTAGAGACATTCCGTTTCACTTTCGTTCCCCACTTTCCGCCGAATTTGAGGCATTGCGTGTTGAGTGGTGGAACTCAACGCCGCGCTTTGCCTTATTACCAGAGCGAAGACTGCTACGTTGTTTTATCTTCACATAGTATATAGTATTTTGCATATAGCAGTCCTAAGACACTCCGTTCTTTTCTTTCCGTCGTATCTGGAGGCATTATGGGTTGAGTCGCGAACTTAAGGCCTCAGTTTACCTTGTTACCAGAGCGATGCAAAGGAAGATTTTTATAATTCCACATCTTGGGCGTTGAGCTGCAAAGCAATGCACCAAATTCAACGGAACTCGGGTAACGAAAAGGAGTATCATAACTTACCATGTACAGGATACAACACGATGTAACAAAACATATCTTTGGAATAAAGCCTTAACCTGTGCGTGCAAACAAATTTTATTGTGTGTGTATTTCAGTATATATTTCTAGTTGGCTCATTTTGTATAAAATTTATGTACCCTAAATTCTTTAAATGTACGAAAACCAGAAAATAATCGATAAACGGTCATTTTATAAGCTATACTAATCATTTTTTTTATTAGTTTCACGTTGTATCCCGCGTATAGCAGGATACATAAGGGGAAGTCAGTGTTAATACATTCTCTAATCACCGCCCAATTTCTTATCATATATGGAAGCGGAACAGAACAGCGCAAAATCTCTAAATATATTGAAGAATATATAAAAAAAAATACTCACATATACATGAATTAAAACAAAAATCCTTTACAATGTCAACGTTAGAAAACATTTAAACACAATAGTGTGTAAAACTAGATGCGATGTGAAACGGTATTACGGGGGGTTGAAAATGCAAAGGAATCGGGGTGAAGTGTCCCCAGACCGGACACTTTGAACGAATTATGACGGTCATTATTAGAACGTGGACAGAATTAAATTGCCTCCCTTGCCCCCTGTCTCCCCTAAGTACCCACCTGGGTAGTGCCTAGATGCTACTGTTTGGTTATATCTTAGATTATCTTTATGTAGTGTTTTTTTTTTATTTATAGTTTTAAATATTTGTTTTTTTTAAGTTTCACACTGTGCCTAGGTTATAGAAGTATTGGTCGAGGGAACCTGGGAACCTATTATTAAGACACTTATTAAAACGTTTTCGAGTTCAATATTACTAAATACTTGATGTATGTATAACATATTTTCTTAAAAAGTCAATATAATTCATTATCATCTTATACAATAAAAAAGAAAATAGTTCTATTCTCTTCGCTGCATATCAAAAATCCGTTGCCAGTGTGTTGAATTACGAAACATATCATTGAATTAATTTAAATATAATCTTTTCCCTGGATAGGAATCGAACCTGCACTACTAACAGACACTACGGAGTCTATCATAAATCATCATTTCAAACGATAAAAAGTCTTTTAAATCTTTTAAAAATAGCATGATTTTTAATTTTTTAAAATCAGCGTGATTTTAAATTTGATTATAATATCAATTTTTGTTTCACAAGGTTCCTTTTAAAAATGTAATTGGTTAAACAAATTTGCTCCCGACTATGCATCCTAATGAACTATTGGGCTTGATTTTTTTTTATGGCCAGCTTTGTTTTTTTATGATTATTTTTAATCACTTTAACATTAATTTTTCTTTAATTTTTTTTTAGCTTCAATCTGTATACCGCACAAGGCAGGGTAGGCAGAGGGTACCCGGCAGCCTTGTGTTAAGACATTTCCGTTCCCCACTTTCCGACGAATTTGAAGCATTGCGTGTTGAGTGGCGGAACTAATTATGAAATATGAAAACGTTAAATATTTAAATAGAAAATATTAAATATTTCATTGTCTCCACTGTAGATCGAACCCACAACCTGTCGTCTATAGTCACGCGCTTGCGCCACTGCGCCACGACATGCCTCAAATAATTAACATTCAACAACAAAAGTAAACAATAATGAAACAACATAAAACATAGCCGCCTAATCTCCTAAACTGATGATACTGTAGTCCAATATTTTCTTTATATTACAGTCGAGCGTAGATAAGAAACTCATATAGATTATTGCTGTATGGAGATAGCTAGAATCAATAGACAGACCTACATTTGCAGATTTGGTATAATCTCAACAAACTCTTCTTAGATTATACGTATGTATATATGAGTATTTATGAAATATTTAGTCAGAAGGCGCTTCAAGTTGTAAGATGTTGATGAAATATTTTTTTTTTTTATATCAGTAACTGATATTAGTATTTAAAGCATATTATTACGGTTGGTATAGTGTACATTTATATTGGCAACACTGAAACTTCTTTTTCCATTCTGTATGGTAATGGCGGATGTTAGATGTAGAATAAGATTTTGTAACAGTTCACTCAAAATATAATAAAATAAAGCAGTATATTGTTAAAATAATGATGTATATTCATTACATTAACGTTAACTACGGAGTTATTAAATTTAGTTTATTTGTCTATGATTAAAAAAAAATTAAGAATTGATTGATGATCTATATATATTGCTCTTAAACTGAATAATTACTACAAGTTCTTAATTCATAATCACTGTTTCCTACATAATTGAGTACACATAGAGAAATTACGAAGCTTAAAGTATTAAGTATTGTTAATTCGTACCCTAAATGGGTATGCTTCCGTTCCTCACTTTAGGCCGAATATCAGTACTGATTATTTTATAAATTACAATATGTGTATTATTAAAAAAAATTAAACGTAAATTATTCCTTATATATTGACATTTGACACAATCACTACATCATCTAATTTCTTATAAAACACTAAAACCGCTAAACGCTGTCGCTTATAACTTGCACCAATACAATATTAATAGAAAGCATATAAACCGTCTGAGTTAAGACTATCGTGCCACACTACGTGAGATATGGCGCGTTGGGTGCAACTCCAAACAATGGGATTACAATTATTTGCCGTTTTATTAGGTCGTTACTTAACTAAGTTATGGATGTAAGAATTAATTAGCGTTTGCGTTGGTTCGTACGGTTTGATTAGATAATGGATGGATTTAATGGTTAAACAGTGTGGTTAATGTTATTTAAGAAATTGGTTTGGGCTGAACTTTTTCTTATTTTTTTTTCAGCTTCACGCACTTTCCCGTAAAGTATTAAGCAGGAAGCTTAGGTGAAGCTTCTGTATACCGTTTTTATACCAGAATAGGGAAATGAAAATTTTCAAGTCGATCTACAACCATCGATTCTACAACCGCCACGTTTTAAGTCTGACACTGTACAACTGCACTACGGCAACTAACGAGAACCTCCGTTATACAGAAATATTTTCTATTGTTGATGATGATTTTCTATTGTTGATGATAGTGTTGATGATTATTCTTATAGTAAATTCGACAGAAAGTAGGGAACGAAACGGAGTGTCCTAACACTACTTGCTCAAGGTCCCTCAACCTACACTACCATGTGCGGGATAGAGCGTGAAGTTGAACAAATATAAAAAATAAAAAATACACATAGGAGATTAGCCATGGGAATCTCGTGTTAAGATAATCTATTTTAAAGATAATTCAGTAAGGTATTTTCGTTCTTAACTTTATCCTGAATTCTGATGATATCTGGAACTAGGTAAGAGACGTAACTCAACGCCGTACTTTGCCACGTAACCCAGATCGAAGAAAAGAAAATATGAAATATTTCATTTTCTCGAACGGGAATCAAAGCCACAACCTATCGTGTTTACAGTCAAACGCTTGTGTCCATGTCCCAAGACAGGCCCCAATAATTAAATCATAAATAACATATTTATTATTTAAGTTTAAAGCATAGTTTAATTAGAAACAGCAAAGATGACAAAAAATGGTTCCAGCTCTCGGCTAGACACATAACTCTGACTCCGAAACGATCATGTTGCTTGAAATTGATTTAAGCAAACGAATTAACTGTTAAGACAAGGTTGTGGGTTCGATTCTCGAGGGGATGAAATATTTCATATTTTCATCGTTGTGGTAACGACACAAAACGCGGTGTTGAGTTCAGGCACTCAACACGCAATTACTACAAAATTCCAGCGGACAATGGGAAATAGAAGTGTTTTAATGGGAACGGAACGTGTCTGTCTACCCTGTTATGTGCAGGTTATAGCTAAGAAAATTATAGTGCAATGAGAAATTGCTAAGATAGTAAAAAATGGGTCTGCCTCTCGGCTAGACACATAACTTTCAATGTTAAACTATAATATTAACTTAATATAAGTATATCACAGTACATTTAAAGTCAACATTATATATAATATATTATTCATATAATAACAATAAGATACCTAATCTTGCCTTCAGTCTTTTTCTCTGTAAAATTAAAGATGTATTTGATTTATTACCCTACTGTTTTTACTAGAGGAATGAATACATATTTAGAAAACGTATAAGAATTGCGATATAATGTACCAGCACTTCTTGGTAACCGCTCAAAAAGTGAGCTTTTCGCTGTTTTCTGCATATAATAGCGTAAACGCAGACAACAAGTGGATTTTAACGCCGCCTGAAATACGAAAATAATCAGCTAGCGATTTCTGAAAGGTATAGAACTCACATGCATTATTTACAGTGAGGATTACTTTGGAATAAATATTATTATCAGAAAATAAACAACAAAATTATATACGATTATAGCGGTAATATCAATGATATACAAAAGGTCTTACAAATTAAACATTTGTATTAGAATTAAATAATTGTTTAAGTTATTGTTGGCGGCCTGTCGTGGCTTAGACTACAAGCGTGTGACTGTAACGACAGGTTGTGGGTTCGGATCCCAATCGAAAAAGTGAAAAATACTTACGAGTACGTTTTAATAAAAAATATTTAACATTCTCATTTCTTCGCTCTAGTAAACAAGGTAAAGAGCGACGTTAAGTTCCGCCACTCAACACGTAATGCCTAAAACTTGGCGGAAAAATGGGAACGGAACGGAGTGTTTTAACACTAGGTTCCCATGTTCCCTCTGTATACACTGCAATGTGGAGGATAAAAAAAACTTTAATCTAATCGAGATATCTTATATCTATATCGCTGTATAATCACTGAAATGAGAGAAACAGATCTCTTTATTTTTCTTTCTTAGCTTCACGCTGTATCCCTCACGAGGCAGGGTAGGCAGAGGGAACCCGGGAACCTAGTGTTAAGATACTCCGTTCCACTTCTGTTCCCCACTTTCCGCCGAATTTAAGGCATTGCGTGTTGAGTGGCGGAACTCTACGCCGTGCTTTGCCTTATTACCATAGCGAAGAAATGAAACATTAAATATTTAAATTAAAAATATTTAATATTTCATTTCCTCGACTAGGATCGAACCCACAAGCTGTCGGTTACAGTCACACGCTTGTGTCGCTGCGCCACGACAGGCCTCAATAAACAGATCTATAGCTAATTTATAAAATATATATGAGCGCCGCGTTAAATTTCGTCACTCAACACGCAGTGTCGCAATATTAATACTATAAACAGATTTATTTTGATAGATATTTGTATTTAGACAAAAAAAAAGCGGAGAGTTTCACACTAAATTAATGTGGAACTCCTTTTCCGGCAAGTTTTTTTAGAAAAAAAGATATAGAAAGATAATATATAGAGTTGCTAAGTAAACAAAATGTATAGAGTGTACATAAACGGTGAAATAAGCAGTTAAATACCCCCGCTATTATATTTGGGAGAATCTCGTTAAAAATAAGTATCCTTAGACAGCGACGCTCAAAGTTTGATAAAGTTTTCATTTACCTTTGACAATAAAATGTTGGTAAAAATTAAAAAATATATTGTTTTTTGATAAAAAAACGTTATAAATAGTTGTGTGATTATGTTAATGTTAGTATTTTCTCAATAATTTCTTTTTTTTTCTTTAGCTTCACGCAGTATCCCGCACGAGGTAGAGTGGGCTGAGGGAACCCGGCAACCTAGTGTTAAGACACCCCGTTCCACTTCCGTTCCCCGCATTCTTTCAAGTATTTTATAAAAAAAATCGGTCTCCGTTAAAGTATGAAATATTTTAAAATATCCAATATAAAATGGTATTTTATATATTTTTTTTATACATAAAACCTAACACATTTTCACAATACACTTTCATTATAAATTACAACTTTTATTCACAAATCTCACGAAAGATACATATAATAGTTTTCTTTACTTTTACATACAATTTCTATACTTTTAAAATTATTTTCCCAAGTTTCAGCTTAGACCACCGACCGCGTGCCGTCATAGCGTATACTAAATTATAATGTTTTATGGCTTAATACTGCAGATAAGGGGAAGAAGCCTATTATGAACCGTGTTAACGGTATGGGGTGGCGTTTACGGATGCGATTTTTGTGTTTTCCTGTGTTTTTGTATAATGTCTAATATAATTCATATTATACAAATACAGTATTATACATTTGGTGTAAATATGTATTTTATAGGGCTATCACGTGTTTATAATTATACCATGTCTAGATCTATATGTAATGTTTACACGTTTTTATAGGTAATGTAAGATTTGTCTATCTAGAGTAGGAATAAGTTTGAATTTGCACAAAATTAAAGACATAATGACAGACGAGTATAAGGAAACTTTATGGTAAGACACTTTTCTTGATTTCCGCACAATTATCGATATATGTGTGTGTTACCTGAACCACAAAAAAAATGCTTTACTAGGAATCCACCGCCCCGTTTTCTGTCAGACACTATCTATATATGTTTATGCTGAAACTACTGCGTGTTGAATTAATCAAAATAGAATAATCTTACTATATTTCTTAATTTGTCTTACTTCTAAAACAAAAGCTCACCGTTAAGTCTCACCAAACATCAGGCAATACCTCTTATCGGCGAAAAGTGTGAAACTGATTAAAGAGTATTAACAATAGGTTCCCAACGATACAACTATCAAATAGAAAAGAAAGAAGACCTTAACCAAATGTTCTAGATCTTCAAAAAAATATATTATATTAAAACACTAATAAACTCATACAACTCAGCCGTTAAGCACAATCTGTACGCACCTACATATCATAATAAAAGTGTTAAAACCCACAAAAGCTCGGCAGCGCGATAATGAAATCGTAAATCCGCGAGTAAACATTGAAATATAAATCGTGGTTTGGTTTGGCGTCGCACTGTCCCGTTGGCCGACATTTTTGCGGCACGCGTCACTTCAATCACGTAGACTTGTTAGTGTATTTTAAATGACCGCACGCTGGCATTTGTTGTCTAAATGTTTTGATTTTGGTTGTAATTATTTATTTATTTTTACTAAAATGTGTGAAGTGCAGCGTTGAACTCCAATTTGGCTATTTCGAGACTGTATTGGAGTTTAATGCCGTCTTTGGTCTAACAAGTGTATAACTTGCGTTTGTAATGCACGTGCATAGAACGTGCAGAAAATAGTATTTATAATTACGAAAAGTTACGGAAAAATCTCAGCAAACAGAAATACAGCCATAACATAACATAGTGAGAATTATTAACATTTTATACAGCACTGTAAATCAATTATCAAGGCACAACGTTGTCTGTTTTAAATTCACGTCATTGTGTTTAATATAGCGGAATTCAACAATAACGTTTTGTCGAATCAAAGAAATTCACAACAATGTCAATTAAATATATTACCCCATGTTGAAATCGAACCGGTAACTACCGTGTTCACAGTCAAACCCATATTGTAAATACTAGCTAGAATTATATAATAAAATTTAACTCGTTTAACGTTATGCGGCAGTATGTCAGCGAGCGCCTGTCAATCACAGTCGCGGCCGCAAACTGGATCTATTATATTACAAAATAATTTTATTCCACTTTTTTGCATAATAGCAATAGATTTTTGTGTTTGATAATATTTTATTTGTATTTTCTTATACGATTGATTAATAATTTCTTGTCGATTTTTTAAAATAATTAAAAGTAATAATGTGGCACACATGCAGGGTAAGCAGAGGGAACTTACTAACTTAGTGCCAAGGCACTCCTTTCCGTTTGCTACTTCCAGCCGAAATTGAGACGTTATGTGGTGGCTCGCGCTTTGCCTTGAGATCCTTCATATACAATGACCTACAAAAATAGCGGCAAGTGAAGAAGTGTTGTAATAAGGACGTCTGAACCCTAGGTTCCCACGGAAGTGTCCTGTTGGGAGTGGAGTTTATTAATACTTTATTTTCCCCGAGTTGTTTTTACCTAACACGCGATATGCGCAATACACGCTGTATTGCTAAAAAATATCAAAAACTAACAATCAACTATGACAAAACAAAACTGCACCAAATCTAAAGTACCAACAACACGTAAAACCATAAAACGAGAACGCACATAGATTTATAAACAGAACCGACGCTAACCCACTTTAACATGTCAATGGATCCGCATAAAAGCCTAAAAGGTGATAAAAAAAAAAAAACAAAAATGCACACCCATCCCACCAGAGTGGACACCGTACATGCATCTTTTTCAGTACACTGACAAATGGTCGTGAAAGCGGGATGAGTCCGGATGAAAAATCATTCGACAATTCTGACGATCGCTTAGCCGTCCCGCCCCGGCCACTTTTTAACCAGGCTTCATCAATAAAAAAGTGAGTAAAAAACGTAACGTCACAGCTTCACGCCAACGCTAGTGGATAAATCAGAAGGTATACTAGGATGGAATCGGCTCGGTACAATTGTGGTTTATAGCCTTTTGATTTACACGAGGCAGCGAATAGCGCCGCGTATTTTAATGCGAACGATAGTAGCGTAGTGGCAAAATAAAATGTCAGGAGTTAGGTCGGAGCTGAATGGATGCTTGTATATTTTTGGGTGTACTGCTTTGATTTGTTTCTTTATTATTTATGATGTCTTTTTTTTTTTTTGGTTTTAGTATTGTAAAGTTTACATGGATATCAGTTAGAATTATTTTAAAATCGAAATATTGCTATACAATGTTTGAAACAGCATAATGCTCTATGCGGTACAAAGAGTTCTATTATCAGCTCACTAAAATGTAAAAAGCATGAGGACCCCCCGGAGGGCATGTATGAAGAGGTTGATGACAGTGGACGAGGCGAAAGAGGTATGCCGAGACCGTAGCGTTTGGCGCTCCGTTCTCTTTGCCTACCCCGCTAGGGATATAGCGTGAAGCTAACTTAAGTTAATTAAGTTAAGCTCACTAAAACTCTAAATTAAAACACACTTGCCTCACTAAAATCTAAAAGAATAAACAAATAAAAGAAAAAAATTACAAGTTAAATTGAAAAAAAGGCGACCAAAATCGTTTCCCTCCACATCAACCGCTTGACTTTGACGAACAGCGCATCACGTTCAACTGGTGTGCCGCGGTCCCGTTCAGTCATTCCTCACTCCGCCTCGAGTGATCACAGATCGGCTTTCGACTGAACTTTTTTTTTGAGTTTTTTATTGCGAAACTGAATTCTGATGGGACGTTTTTTACGCGGCTGCCTTTTGAAGTGTTTATAATTTGCAACGGTATTGGCTGAGCGTCGGAGTTAGACCCACCTGTGTGAATATTTGTTGAAATATGACATAGTTAAGATTTTAGTTTTAAGAATCAATATGTAATTTTTAATTAGTTTCGAAAACAAAACATTGAAATAATTAAATATATCTAATAATGAAGTAATCTCTACCTCTTTGTAGACTTTCCAGGTATTAACATAGATGATAAAGGAAGTAGATCACGATGTCTAAGTGCAAGTGGAAAAGCGAGGAAAAATCTATACATTATCACTAATAAACACATTTATTTTTGTCATCACATTTAAATAGTAAAATGTTTTTATGCTAACATTACTGTAATATGACATATTATATACATTTACCATGTGACAATTAACCATAATGATAGTGACCATCTATAGTGACAATTAATGAAAATAATTATGGTTCATAAGTATTCACTTGCACTAATCTATTCAATCTTACAACAAATAAAATATATATAGTTCTAGATCGCAAAGCGACATTCAAAACTGTTACCGAGTAGTCAATGCCCTAACACGTCTACATCGATCGTACAGCCATCATAAAAAAAATTCAACCCCCTCTATAATTCCGCTCACGTCTGCTAGAACTGATTGACACGAGACGTCCGCGCCTTCCCACCCCAGGCTACCCCCCCCCCTCCCCTACTTGACCTGCGTAAGGTGCCAGAGGGGTAAGAAACATGTGAGAAATGTCATCAATGCACTACGTCTCATATGGAGTCGATATCGGTATTGACATTATAGTCGATTAATGGAAAATGGACGTACGTTAGTGTATTTGTAATTTCTTTGTAATTTTCCAATAGGAATATTCTTATTCTAATGGAGCTTCATAGAAAACGCATATCCGTGTGTGGGTGGACGCTGAAGTATGACAAATACGCTCCTTAAGGAATATAATGTGTTTAAGATTTTTTGAAATTCATAGTAAAATGTTGTGTAGTTCAAAGGAATGAGGCTAAAAACAAAATAAATTCCGACGCAAACATATCATTAAATCCATAAATGATACATGGATTATAAAATAGTAGCGGATGACAATTAAACAAAATTCTATTCTGTTTTAAAAATTATCCTGCATATGGCAGGCATAATGCAGCTAGTGTTAAGTCACTCTGTTCCCCACTCCCAATACCCGAGGACATTGCTTGTTGGGCGACGGCACGAACTGAATGCTGCGTTATTTTCTTATCAGATCGGGGAAATGGACACATTTTATTTCCCCAACGGGAATCGAACTTTAAATTGTCACATTTAAAATCAAATAACTTTCATTAAGTGATACTAAACATACAACGAAACACCTTATTCATATAACACAAATAAATATTAAGAAAAACGAATAAATTAAGAACAAGTTGAAAATTAAAAATCCGATAAAAAAATTAACGGCCACGTAAATAAAGTGTGGTCCAGTAATTTGGAGACACGGACAGGGGTGGCAGAAGTTTGTTAATTTGTTCGTTCAATCGCAATAGTGCGAGACTGAGAACAAGTTCGAATTGCTTCCAGTTTAGTGAATAGCTGGTGCTGTCGCCTGATGGTATTGGATTTGAACATATGTAGATATTTAAAAAAAAAGGGCTACATCAAAGGGAACCTAATGTTGAGACACTCTGGTCTTCAAGCACCGCCAAGTTTTTGAGATATTATCGAATAGCAAACTC
The DNA here is from genome assembly GCA_019049475.1 of Eueides isabella. NCBI lineage: Eukaryota > Metazoa > Arthropoda > Insecta > Lepidoptera > Nymphalidae > Eueides > Eueides isabella. The sequence goes on along the minus strand of CM032391.1, from coordinate 2,234,043 downwards.
AGTAAATCTGAATAAATATACATTATTTCATTTCAAAATTAAAGATAATTTTAGATATATATTCAAATGATAACTAAGCTTTGGCATATTAAAGCTACACGATTGCTTCATATCACTGCAATAAAATACAACCACACGTTATTAAGCCATTAGTTGCCAAACGTCCGATCATATGAAGAGATCCTAGATGCTAATAACGAACAGGCTGCGTCACGCCAATACAGACGCAATACAAAACTCCAAACAATAGACATTAATAAGAGAAAATTTCTAGCTACCCACCCCGGGATGCGCTTATTAAAACATTTCACCAGCCAATATCAGATAGGACGTGCACAATATGTGCCGCAAACTCCGTCCATGTGACGACCTGTGGGAATCGCGGCCGAGAAAACTTCATTAACTCCAACGACCCCCCAACCCCCCGGCCCCGCTACCCCCGCGCCTTCAACCTCCGACCCCCCGGTGACGGACGGGGACGTTCGCTTATTACGTCTCGAACGTGCCGCGAAAATCGAAGAAATGTGACGTAAATACATGAAAGAATCGTCTTACTGATTGGCCAGGCTTTGTGCTCGACTGACCGGTTAATGCTGTATCTCGGAGGACCATTTTTCGGATTATTATGTGCCAGTTTCATGTGATTGCATCGAATTTCTTTGTAATCCACATAAATAAACATATACGGACGATATGGCGGAATGGTGAATACACACTAAGTTTATAAATGAGATTGGATTTTCTCGTTTCCATAAATTTTTTCGACGGATATTGGAATAACTATGGTCTGTTTGGAACAAAGCGATCCAAATAGATGACCGCCGATATATCACAAAACTCGACGAGTTACACTAAAATAACATTTTTTTTTATGCCATTTCATTTCAGTACAATTGCATAGTCATCCCTCAATCAAATCTCGATTTCAAATGAAACTATATATTCTGACCGTTGTATTTCATAATATTGAGACAAAGAATTTGGTGTCAATTTTATATCACCTCTTTGTTTGAACTATGAAGGTTGTGAGGAAAACCGGTCACGCATAAATTGTGATAGATTGTATTTTTTTTTCAGCTTCACGCTGTGTGGTTTTATTTACTACATTTTTAGCATATTTATTTAATTTTTGAATTAAAATCAATGTTACCCAATTTAATACATAGGAGTTAAGAAGCCAATTATAAAACACAAACTAAATCAGATTTTATTTGTTCCTTTTTATTCTTTCATAGTTAACAAAATGTTTGGTCAAGTTTACAGCTCATTTGGTATTATGGCATCCGTCTCTATGACGTTTTTCTTAGAACGTTGTATGCGGACCACACACGACACCGCTGACATATTGATGATTGGTAATACTTGACGTGAGATACGTTCCGGTTGGGGACGAGATTATATTTAGAGGCCACGAGGGTGTTTTGGGATGGGGGCAATGGTTGTGGGTACGATTCCCGTTCATGGGAGAATGAGTATGTTTTGATTATTTTTATTTTCAGACAGTTCTGCGGAGTGTTTTGATGGAAACGGAGTGTCCTAATATTAAGTTCACTATATCTCTCTTTAACAAAGCACAGCGTTTAGTTCCGTCACTAAAATCATTGTTATTTACGTCATAAGTTTTAAAATAACTTCACTTGTAAACTAGACATATTGTCATTTTTAAAAGAATGCAGCCGAAAGATATTTTAAATGAACAAACATACTATTTTTTGAACAAATGATTAAATCCTGTCATTCAGCCTAACTACGCCAGTACAGATCGATGACTGACATCGACTGCGGTAGTCCAATACAGCGCGTGCCAACTATTTCGAACTAGTCCGTTTTCCGCGTTTGTCACAAAGTTTGCCAGTACAGTGGTTAATTTTTAATACACAGCAACAGCTTAACGCTTTGTATGGTACCGTATGACAGGGTAGGCAGAAGGAACTTAGTGTTAAGATACTATTGTACATTCAATTAAGGTATAATACTACCACTTGAGTTCCATAAATCAACACGCAATGCCTCAAATTCGGCGGTAAGTAGGGAACAGAAGTGGAACGGAGTATTTAACACTAGGTTCCCAAGTTCCCTCTGCGTGCCCTGCCATGTACGTGATACCGCGTGAAGCCGAGTTGTGTAGAATACTACCTTAACTTCAAAAACGCAATCTCTTGAAAGTAAGTAAAACACATTATTTTATCCAAAAATATCCCAGTAACGTCCGTTCAACACTAAAACCCGATTATAATAAATTTAAAGCCATAAAAAAACATAAAAACAAAAATATCTGCTTAAGAAAACTACTAATGAACGTTTACACGAACGACAAATTTAAAACTTCAACTGGCTCCACCTTTGATACCTTCTATTAGGTTACATTTTAGACGTTTGACCTTCCTCTCTACCAGTAATAGGATGCGATGTCAATAAAGATTAAGTGGGTTTTCAGAGTCGAGTTACGCGTTTCGGACAGACGGATGTACAATCCAGTCGTTGACGTGTGATTGACAGACACTCGGCTGAGTTGGAAAAGAAATGTACGCTGACGTACTTAATGCTGACGGTTTGTCACGTTAATTTTGCTTCTCTTTTTTCGATTGGCCCAAATTGTTTGTTGAGGATTATATGTTTTTACCTAAGTTTGGAGATGGATATTTAGTGTTTTTGTTAGTTTCATATATTTTGCGTATTCGTTATACGCAGAGGGAACGTGTTAAGATACTTACTTGAGCAGTTGCGTATACAAAAGTGTCATATCTATACAGTAGTTAAAATGGTTCTTAATCGTTGAGTTCCGCCACTGAACACGCAATGCCTCCAATTCGAAGTGAAACGGAGTCTCTTAACGCTAAGTTTTCAAGTTCTCTCTGCCTAACCTGCCACGTGCGTGATACAGCGTGAAGCTGAGTAATAAATCTTTGTCCATTAAGGTTCTTAGGCCGGTTATTTTAGGATCCGCAACCGATCGGAAGCTATTTAACGTTCAAAAATAAAACATTTAATTCTTATTCTGAATTGATGAAATTTATTTGTTATTAGAAATGCAAATTAAATAAAAACATCCTCTCAAGTAGGAAAGAAATCCAAAACCACTCTGATGCCAACTGAAATTCAATATGTAGATCAATTGATATTTTAATACAAATTTGCAAATATCTATTTTATATATAATTCCGTGGTTCAAAATGATTTGTTTTCGAGCGTCGATCTAAATTTCCAACGCTAGGCTGTCAGTCAGGCTGTCAAGACTGGCCATTGGTTGAAATTTTAAATGAAACTATGTCGAAACAGTGTGTAGGACGTTTCTGTCTATATTTAAGTTTAGTATTAGTTTTTCGATATCGTAGAAATTATGTTATCTATTATAGTTGTTGTATTGTATAGTTGCTGAGAAATTTTGATTTGTTATACTCAGTTTCACGCTGTATCCCGCACATGACAGGGTAAGCAGAGGGAACATGGGAACCTAGTGTTCAGACACTTCGTACCACATCTGTTCCCTATTTTCCGTCGAATTTGAGGTATTGCGTGTTGAGCGGAATTCAACGAATGACGCTAAAAGAGAGGTGTTAAAGTTTGATCTGTATGTTTGCCTTTGGCACCGTAGCTCCAGACGTAATATTCATTGTGGTGGTTCTTAGTTATATTTTATGTGAGTCGGATCAGCAGTTTAAGATCTACAAGCACTTTGCCAAGATAGCGAATTTTCTGGTCTGGGGTTTTTACATCCATACAGTTAACTTCGTTTGTGAAGGATGTTAACACAAATTAGACTGAATTGAATTTAGCATTTTGCACGGTATTCGGAGAGAATCTGGTGTTAGTTTAAAATTTTCCACTCAAGAACTAAAACTAAAGCACTTTCCCGATTTAGAATCCAATTAACATTCAAAAAAAATCAAATTAACCCTCGATGACGATCATACACTGTGCAGGGTCTCTACTTGCCTATATAGTATTTTCACTTACTTAAAGATAATATAATTCAAATAGATCAATTTCTTCGGCTTAGTTTTAAATGACAACCAAAATTCTGACAACACTATTCTATCTTAATAATCTCTAAAGATTAATATCGATAGGAATTTCTGTATCAAATTTAAAAAAAAAAATATTATATAATTTACGTATCTTTTGTCTTATATAGGCTATGTAATTGTATTTCAGGCCTTAGAATGTGTCACGTGTCATACTAGATGTCTCTTTCCATCTCCGTTTGACAATACCTAGGTGCAAAACTACAGATCACCCGCAACCCGCAAATTGTCTAATAATATATAATCATTTAGACAACATATATACAATTTCTCGTATACCATATGCAGAAGGGTGGGTAGATAGAGCCTAGTGTTAAGACTCTCCACTCCCTAATTTCCGCCGAGTTCTGGACGCATTGCATGATAAGTAGCGGGCCTAAACGTTACGCTTTGCCATGACACCAGAGCGAAGATATAAAAATGTTTCTTTCTTTCTTAGCTTCACGCTATATCCCTAGCGGGGTAGGCAGAGAGAACGGAGCGCTAAACGCTACGGTCTCGGCATACCTCTTTCGCCTCGTCCACTGTCATCGACCTCTTCATACATGCCCTCCGGGGGGTCCTCATGATTTTTACGTAACCTTCCTCCAGTATCGTCGATACTGTGTTTTCGAAGGTCTCCCCCCCTTATATATAAAAATGTTAAATATTTCATTCACTCAAGGGAGCATCAAACTCAGTAGTCTCTACGCTAGTGCCTCTTCACGACAGGGTTCTAATAATAATATATAACTATTTCGATCATATAATTATTTAGATCACGTCCATTTCAATAAGGTAGATGTAATAATACCAGTCGTAAAGCTTCCACTATCAGTCACAACCAATACTAATAAAGTACTGATGTCATTCAAGCGTACGCGCACCTGTCTCTATACTGTACAATGAGAGGGGAACGAAAATAAATATTGATATTTGAGGCCTGTCGTAGCGCCGAGGGTTAAACGTTTGTTTAGCAACAGGTTGTTAGTTTGATTCTCATTTGGGGCAATTAAGTGAAATATTTCATATTTTGCAATGGCAAGAAGATACAATGTGGCGTTCAGTTCAGCAATGCCTTTAATTCATTGGAAAGAAATCATTATCGAATCACTTGGTTCCCAACTTCCCTGCTATGTTCAGGATACAACAGGAACTTAAAAAAATATTCCCAAATGTATGAATGTATGTATGTATGTATGATATGAATCGACCTTACTTTTCAACACTTATAGTCAGATTTATCTTTGTTATTATTATAAGGATATGACAGATGATATATTGTTATTTTTTTATATAATATGCGTTACTAATATAGTAAATTTATTTATTAAAATCCTTTTGAAATTACCAATTTTAAATTTTATTTATCTATGTGGTAGAGTTTTTTTTTATATTAATATTTTAAATTAAATATATTTTTTTGTTTCTGCTTTTTTCTTCTAAAATTTTTATTTAAAAAAAATATTATTTGATAATGGTTTAATTTAAAATAATAACTATATATAGATAGGGCCAATGTTAATTTTACAAACAAGTAAATATAGCAATCCAAACTCCAAAATATTTTTTTTACCGTTTAAGATTATAAGATTAAATATGAGTTTTTTTTTTGTTTTTAGCTGTATCCAGCACATAGCAAAGTACAAAGTAAAGGAGAAAACCAAAGAATCTAGTACTAAAACATTTCCGTTTCCTACATTTCTATTAAAGTTGCCCCGTTGCCTAGGGCGATAAAATATACATTTTAAATATTTCATTTTCTCAAATGGAAATCGAATCTAGAACCGCACGCCATTGGCGTTGAGCCTGTTCGACTGTATCTGTGACTATGTTTTACTGAAGAAGAAAAAATACTTACACATACAAAAACAGTCATTCCTACAAACAAAAAAACAGTGTTTCTAACAATTACTAAAAAAACATCGACCTATCCATACAAATCGAATACAAAAATCACTTTTTGCCTCAACTTTAAACATATATTGATTGATTAATGTTTATTCAGTGCGCATTAGCGAGCCTACCTGAGTTATTTGTGTTATAACGATATTGAGACGTCTACGTTTCTTCTAAATTATAATATTATTCATCACTTATATAACAAGTATGTTATTATATCTGACAGCTAATGGTTCAAGTTAGAATTTAACCCATAGTTAGATTTTGGAAGCCTGTCGTGGCGCAGGAGCACAGGTGGCACTGTAAACGCGACAGGTTTTGAGTTCGATCGCAAACTAGATAATGAAATATTTACTATTTTAATGTTTTCGCTGTGGTAAAAAGGCAAAGTGTGGCGTTGAGTTACGCCACTCAACACATACACTCATATTCGACGGAAAGTGGGGAACAGAACGGAGTGTCTTAACACTAGGTTCCCAATTTCCCTCTGCCTACCCAGCAACGTGCATGATACAGCGTGAAGTTTAAAAAAACATTATTTTTATTTCTTTGTTCTGGCAACAAGGCAAAGCGCGGCGTTGAGTTCCACCACTTAACTTGCCTCAAATTCAGCGGCATGTAAGGATTGGAACGGAGTGCCTTAACATTTAGTGGCCTCTGCCTACCCTACAATGTATGGAATACAGCGTGAAGAAAAAAAAATAATACAGATTGCTTTCGGGTGTTGAAAATATAAATTGATTTGTCTATTAGACTATCAGCAAAGGTGTTCTCCTTTGATGGATGTTCGACGATTTAAAATAAATTGTGCTTAATTAAATACGGTTAGAGTGATATAGATCATCTTTAAGTGGGACAGCTTCATTCATGGTAACGTTTTTTTAACATATTCTTTTTAAATTTAGGGTTCCGTATTTTAAAAGGTACAAGCGGGACCCTTATAGAAATTATATTATCAGTCTATTAAGACTGGTCTCGTGGAAGTACTAGTTAAGCTGAAACTGATAACAGATATTCAGGTACATGGTCCTTTTTAGCACAGAAAAAATGTATGTAGGGGGATAGTTAAGAATAAGTAAAGAAAAATATTCAAAGTGAAAATAATATAAGTATTCAATAGTAAAAAAAATATTACAAACTTATAATTGTGATTCATTTTATATAAACTAAGCACATGCGCGCCCGCAATCATAAGATTGTAAATTTTTATAAGTTGTTCTCCCCATTTCCCTGAAAATGATATTTTATAGGTACAGAACCCTCTGTGCACGAGGCCGACTCGCGCTTAGCCGGTTATTTTAGCTTAAACAAGAAAGTACTCAGGCTATTCCGCATATTGCGGGATAGCCAGAGTCCCTAATATAACTTTCGTAGACACACCCCACGCACCATCCAAAATTCGAGATATAGTGTTGACTGCTGGATCTTAGAGGTGAGCTTTCTGTGCTATATAATATATGTTGTACCGAAAAAAAAAATCTTACTAAAATCAAAGACAACCGCATTGTAGTTTCTAAGACCTCTGCTTTGGTAAGCGGTATTTACTATAACAACTAACAAAATAATATATATATATATATATATATATATATATATATATATATATATATATATATATATATATATATATATATATATATATATATATATATATATATATATATATATGTATATATATATGTATATATATATGTATATATATATATATATATATATATATATATATATATATATATATATATATATATATATATATATATATATATATATATATATATATATATATATATATATATATTTATATATACAAATTCCCCATAATAATTAAAAACAAGATGCAAATCCTTGCATTTTCAAACACCGCACCGGCAATAATCGCCATTAATCGCATCATACACACGTTATCTCTCACATCGGGATTCGAACTCGCGCCCTCAGGCGTACCACTGATTGATGGCGGCGATGCAGATACACGAGTATAATCTGTTTAAGGATGGCACTTGTTGTTTTTTTATATAAATAAAGTGTTGAAGAAGGATTATTTTTAGTATTTGATGATTTTTTGCCTTTTTCTAGAGATGTGTCAGAGGTAAACCGAACTCTCACCCTGTTGCTAAAGCAAAGCTTCATAAATCTTTAAATTTTTAATAATTAAAAACTTGCAAAAATGACAGCTTGTGTTATATAATATTAAATTATTTTATCCTGACCTAATTCTTACCTGTGGCTTTGGTCACGTAATCTAGACAAACAATTTTAGAAAAGAGCTATGGCGGCAAGAATGTTAACCATACAATAGGTCTATAGTTTTCCTACTACTTACTATCAAACAAAATTATTTTTTCAATCCAAACCAAGACTTCTTGTGATTTTCGTGTCCAATCCAGCTGTAGCTCGACTGTTGAAAAATGGAATGGATAATCCAACAAGAATAATAAGAATATATTTTTTAATTCGAACCAATCAAAACCAAATATTATGTCATATCATAATAGAAAAGAAAGAGGGAATTTGAGAACCTAGTGTTAAGACAGTCCGTTTCGTTTCCATCGAATTTGACGTATTGCGTGTTGAGTGAACTGCGGAACTCAGCACCATACTTTGCCTGGTTACCTGTAACCTGTCTCGTTCAAAGTAGCATGCTTGTACCCCAACGCCATGACTTTTAAATTCATCACCAGGCCTCATTATATTTAAATATTGTTGATGTATTAACTCATCAGTTAATAAGTATAAGTGACAGCCCTACCTCCAGACAGTTGTATAGTGGTCCGCAAGATATGGGCGTGCGAAACAAAGACTAGCAAATAACATGATGCGATCAAGCCATCAAAATTAGCGAGCTTTATGATAGCCGTGTGTGACGTTATCTTGTTAGTTATGACCTTGAAGTTGAGTTGAAAAAGAGGGAACCTGGGAACCCAGGGTTCTTTTTCCACCGATATTTTCCAGATTGAGGATTTTTTTTTAGGGAAAAGACGGCAAACGAGCGTACGGGTCACCTGGTGGTAAGTGATCACCGTCGCCCACGGCCCCGAGTAACTCCAGAGGAGCTACAGGAGCGTTGCCGTCCTTTAAGGTGGAAGGGCACCGGGGCCCGGCATTACCTAATGCGAAACGCAGTGGCCGAAACCACTACTTAACGCCGGTCTTAAATGCCGGGGGTGATAATAATCCGGTCGAATCTGCCCATGCGTGTTGCCATTACTGACAACGTGACTCTACCACACGCACTTTAGTCGCCTCTTACGACACCATCAGTACCAGAGTGATCCTATTCTAAGCCGGAATCACACGGCAAAATTCCTTCAATCGTGCTAATTAGATGTTGAGTGGCGTAATTAAACGCCCGATAGCCGATAGACAGACATTGATTTGTAAAATAATAAGCACCATGAAATAAAAAAACTGTAGTGCTTATAGTCAAATACTTGTACCTCGTCCCGATGACCTTCCTTCAATCGTGCTAAACAAATACAATGTAACATACACATATAACATATTTTCGTTAAAGTTCATCTTGAGACATTTAAAATTATTTATTTATAGAACAATACGTCAATGTCTCAAAAAATATATATAAACACGACTTGATAATTTGTCAACCGTAACTCAAAAAAAAACAACCACACCAACCTTCATCACCAGCAATCAATCTTCCATTAAGATTTGGCTCAATCGAATCAGTAAAACTGGACCCCTACATGTCCCCAAGTACTTTGCAATGGAACAAACATCGATAAGATCTTGTAAGGGCACGTGATACTTAACAATTAACCGGAATAACTAAGGACATGGGGACTGAATTAAAATTCACAAGTTATCGATGCCTTAAAAGGAAGGACATGCATCAAAGGATTGACTGATCTATACTTATAATAAATTATGACTGATCGCTGTCTGTATATAGAAGGTATAAATATGAAAGAAACGATGTTTTTATATTTTGTTATCATATATCCTGCATATATATGGGGTGTTGGGTGTTATAGCGTTATAATGGCGAAACTCAACGCCGCGTTTTGCCTTGTTACCATAGTGATGAAAGGAGAATACAACATTTTTAGTTACAAGCAAAGCAAGTAAACTTGTGTCCATGCGCCACAACAAATTACTAATAAAGAATTACATTTACAGTGGGCGTATGTCAGTTATAAATATTTGTACGGATATTTGTGTACGCTCAGAAATGGCTAAGCCAATTTTAATGCAGCTTTCACTTTTATGTTGTGTCAAACTACCTTTAACATTTCATATGAAAATTCTTATAAATAAAAATAATAGTTTGTTTAATGCAGAAAAAGTCGCAGACACAACTAGTTGGGAATTGGCAGTAAAGTAATAAATCATAGCAAGAAGATCGAGTTAGCATCGGCCGTGACTCCGCAGTGTTGCCAATCAATCTGACTGATAAAACAATTTATTGATTACGTCATTCAATTATATACCAACTTGAAAACACAAGCGAGAGGTAAGTTAAATAATGGGCGATTTATTATTTGTTAAATTTATATTTATGTAAGGAAATATTATTTGTTTTTCTGCTTCTGATTAACTTTAACTATAAAGATGCTTTGTAAAAACAGGAACAGCCTGCCTATGGCAGAGGCAATTTAGGAACATAGTGTTAAAACACTCCGTCCCCATTAATACACTTGTTGCTCACTTTTCGCCGAATATAAGGTATTGCATGTTGAGTGACGGGACTCAACACCGCGTAAACCTTGTTACCAGAGCGAAGAAAATTAAAATGTTAAGTATATCCTTTCCTCGAGCGGTATCGAACACACAATCTGTAGCATTGTGTCGCACACTTGTATCACTGCACCACAACAGGCCCCATAAGTTATTTTATTACTTAGCATAAGCAACGATGTCCGTATTTTAAGAAAACCTAAAACAGGAGAATATATACAGTACTCTATTATACTTCGAATAGAAATCGAATCCCTAACAATTGCATCTACTTACATCGATGATTTTAATAAAATACTTGACTCTACATAATTTCTATCTAACATATAAAATTTAAAGTAACTCGTACCATAACCGGTGGATGACAAAGAGAATGGTACTAACAAAATGGATCTATATTAGATATAACCAGACTGAAGGTGCCCCAAGAGCACAATAACGATGAGCTCGCGTTAAAGAACTGCATTAATTTGCATTTCAATGCAGTCTTGAATTGTCTCTACTAGGTATGCTATAGTAGTTGAAGTAATCCTGTGGATTCTTGCAAAAATATGTGCAGGATAGGCGTTTGGTATTAACTTGGCTGATTTACTGTATCATCGTTTTATAATGTTTTTAGTTTAAAATGTTTTTTTCAGTTTTAAATTGTACTAGCGACCGGCCCGCGGCTTCGTCCGCTTTAATTAGATATTTATATTATTTACTAATCTCAATTATTTTCTTGTTCTTATAACGTCATCGCCTTAAAAACAATCTGTACACTAAAAAACTAAAATTTCAGATATATGATTTAAAAAATGTTGTATCAATTTTGTCGAACTAAATATTTTGAATTGGCGTAACTTTTTTATTTATCAAGTGATTTAAATAAAACAAACACTATATGTTGAAGAAAGGTTGCCAAAACATAATTGTGAAAACTGCATTGAAATCTGGTAAGCCGTTCCTGAGATTAGCGCATACAAACCCACAGCCAAACAAACGAAAAATTAAAAAAAAAAACTATTTTCGGCCCTATTACATTAAATTCAGGTCACCTATAAGACTTTTTTAAATATATACTCCACGTACTGACAGCGATCTGTTATAGATTTATAGTAAGTATAGATTATAATTCAGTATCGCACTGTCGACGATCGATGTCAAATGAAGATTCAAGTTTTAAGCGTGTTGATATACGTAACTCAACGCCGCATTAAGTAAATTTAATACCGGACAAAAGAAGAAAAAAAATTAAAAGCAATATTTCATATTATTCAACTTTATTCTGAAGCTGGTGACTGCGTCTCGAGATAAACGTCACTCAACCTCCCTTGACGAGAGGCTTTGTTGATACTAATCCTTCGTGGCTCGGACGAATTGCATCGCTTGGCGAGCACTGCGATTGCTATTATTGCGAAATTATTCTTTGAATTAATCTTTTGAGACAACTTTGAACTGTAAACGACGGTTTTAAGTTCAATTTTGTTCGAAAAAATATTTTTCTTTTAATTATTTTTATATTAACTTCGGTGAAATAAGTCGCAGCGTTAAGTTACGTCATCAACAAGAATATCTCGAAAATTCCATAACAAGTAGCGAATAAAATAGAAGTTGAGAGGTGAAACTCAACAACGTTCTGTACCTTGTCAGCAAATTGAAGAAATGAAAACATTAAATGTTAAATATTTCATTTTCTTGAGTGGAGATCGAGCCTACAACCTGTCGCCTTTTCAGTCAAACATTTGTGGACCACGACGGGCCTCAATTATTAATTGATTATTCTTATATAAATAATAAATTAAAATTCACAACCTACAATATGGTAAACGCTATGCAGATCTCATCTCGGCTGGATGCGACATATGTCAGGGCTTTGCGTCAGTCCGGTGACTTCTTAGGTGTCCGCCTCAGGGCTTAACCTGAACGATATCTAGAACTGCACTATGCGGTAGAATTTGATGTTTTTTTTCTTATAATTAATTAATAATTGTTAAGTTAAGTCATTGGGCTCAATTCTTATCCAGAGAAATATGTATAAAGTCATATTTCAATCATAATAATTATTTGTATAAGAAGTTGAACGGGACGGAGTGTCTTAACACTTAAGAAGATTAGTTTCATTAAGTTCCATTCTAAAAGTCAACATACATTGTTTGAGCAATTTGGAGGAAATTGGGAAATGGACTGACTGACTGACTTAACGCTAGATTTCCTCTACTTACCATGATGTGCGCGGAATACCAATCCCAAGTTCTCCCTGCCTCTCTGATACAACGTAAAGCTGAGCAGAGTAGAGTAGTTGTATGAAAAAGATGTGTTAATGTATAGAATTCATAACTTTTCATTTATGATTGTGCGAATTTACGTGAGGTTTTGAGTACAATTTTGGAGAGAGATATTTAATATTATCAATTTCGCTCTGGCCTTTCACCCCACACCTCCTGCCTACCTGGCCATGTGCGGTAAAACAAACGTAACAAAGTCAGATATCAAAGTAGAGAACAAAATAGGATTTGTGCTTTCTACTAATATTCTTAAAGTAACACTCAGAGACATTATTTAAAATTTAACTCTTTATATTTTTATGTTCACGCTGTAACCCGTCAAAATCTAGCGTTAAGTCAGTCAGTCAGTCCATTTCTCAATTTCCTCCAAATTTTCCAAACAATGCATGTCGAGAGGTGGAATAGAATTCAATAGAATTAACCTTGTTACCAAAGCGAGAAATTGCCACTGCGCCGCAATGGTCTCTTTTTAATAATGTTTACTTTTATTTACATATTATTTATTACTCATAAGTGGAAATATATAGCTTATCGCTTCCTGTTCACTCTCAGTAATAAGTCAAACTGTCGATGTTCAGTACATATTTAAAAGTAAATATATTTTTATCAATTTAACATTTTAAATTTGTGTTTTATGTGAAACAAATGTCTTTGTATAATTTACTTAGTTATAATAAACTGTAAATGTGACGGTTTTGTTTATATTATTTTTTTTCTTATTGCTGGATCCCCAGAGGGAACCTGGGAACCTAGTGATAAAAAGCCTTGTACCAAAAGTACGAAACATACCATTCATCGTCTATTGGAGATAAATCGAAGCCACAACAGTACAGTTCTGGATTCACTTTCACTCCAAGAAATATTTAATATTTTTTTAAAATTATTCAATTCTTTATTTTTCTTACAAGACAAAGCGCGGCGTTGAGTTCCGCCGTTCAACACTTGATACAACTATGTAGTGTAGATATAAATATCTTATACATACATAAACAGCTTTTTGTTAGCATTTATAAAATATTTTAATGCAAAATAACATTGCACATCGCTCCATTCTACACGCACCTGTGCAACACATCAGGAAGTCCAATAGTAACGTGGACGGACAGTTCTCTATAGTAATAATAATAATAAATAATATTCTCAACGAAGGCAGCGGGAGGAGCGTGAGTGACGTACCGAGATGATGAGATAAAATGTTTTAGTTAAGTTTAGTTTCATAACTAGTGTTGTACCTGCGCCGTTGTAATTATTTTCATTTCTTTGCTGTGATAAGAAGAAAACGGCGTTCAGTTCCGCCGTGATGTATTCTTAAAAAAAAAATATTTTATTTAGTTTGAATACTGAATTCCACAATTCGGCGGAAAGTGGGAAACGGAAGTGATATAATAGAAACGGAGTGTTTTGCCACTAGGTTCCCGGGCCAATGTGCCTTCTCAGCTTTGTGCGGCTATAACAGCTTTAAAAAGCTCCATCCAACTAACAGCAGGGTATGCAGAGGGCCTTATGTTAACACATTTCGTTTTCCTCCCATCGCCTAATTATAGAGACATTACCACAATAATACAAATAGTTAAACTAAAAATTAAAACTTTATTATTACCAAATCATTCTATGCAAAACATTATTTTCCGCATTAACAGATAGGCATGGATGGACTTTGTAACTTTCATTGATAAGAACAATGAATAAAACCTATAGCGTTGATAACAAACAACTTGTTATCGTGTTATCAACAATTTATTGCGATCATTCCACTAATCCCTATGTTCCGGAGATTTTTCTTAAATACCGTCTAAATCTTAAAACGTAAAATGTTCAAATTTGGTGGATAAGAATTTCACAATTTTCTCTATCTTTGGGTATTTTTCATTTTTTTCTAAGATATGGTCCATGAGATTAAATGGTGATAAAGATGAATATCGTAAATAATCAGTTGTCTAATATACACTTTGATTAATGTGCCGCTAATCTTTAAATCATCTTTTATTGTTTTATAGAAACTATCTTATGTTCCCTGTATTTCACCGTGAGCGCAACAGGTAGTGGGTTCAATCCCCACTTTGATATCGAGCAGTTCGGGAACCTAGTGTTAAGATATCTCAACACTAGGTTTCCGAATTCCCCTGATTGCCCCTGCTCCCTCTCTGCCTACGCTGCCTTGTGCTGGATACAGAAGAAGCTGAAAATAAGTTATATGATAGAAATAAAAAATATTTATATTTTTATAAAAAGAAGAAAGAAACAATAGTGTTTTCCTGAGCGGGAATCGAATCCACAACCGTTAATTTGAAAAATATATACATTTACTTATGTTAGAATTATTTTGTTACGAACATTGAAACATAGCTATTATGTTCTATATTTATATTGTAAAAAGCATCACACCTTGTTATTTATGTGTTTATTTTAACTGATTCTGACGAAGATAATATATCAATAATAATTTTCTTTACAATCTATACTTATCGTAAACCTGTAACTAATCTGTCTGTACATGGGAGGTATATTGAGATATATATATATATATATATATATATATATATATATATATATATATATATATATATATATATATATATATATATATATATATATATATATATATATATATATATATATATATATATATATATATATATATATATATATATATATATATATATATATATATATATATATATATATATATATATATATATATATATATATATATATATATATATATATAAATACCTTATTAGAGGACGTATATTAATGTAATACCAGGATTTTGTCTGTTTGTCTGTGCTTAACTCAGAAATGGCTAACCAGATTCAAATGCAATTGTCACTATAAAGATTTGGCACTTTTTCCTCTGCATTTACTGTTTCTTTTATTTAAATCAGTTGATAAGTAAAAAAGAGTTACATATATTTAAAATATTTTGTTCGACAAAATTAATTCAAAAATATTAATCTATTGGCTGAAAATTTATTTTTTAATGTACGTATATGTATAGATATATTGTGTTAAGCATGATAATGTATTGAAGTAACTAACTGATTAATGTTCTGTAATTAGAACACGTAAGTAATCTTTCATTGTGGAATTAGTTATTTCCATTTCCCGATACAGATAGGACAAAGTACGACGTAGTGTTTCTTCACTCACAAATTGCGTCGAGTGACAAAATATACAATTAATTAATATAAAATACGTCTTAAATTTGGACAGAAATTAGATTATCTCTGCTTTTCTCAATAGTTGGAAAGCAGCAAAATTCAAAACAATATTAGCTTACGACTCCGTCTTTTTCAATTTAAAGTGTATATATAGTATATTATATTACATGTTTAAATTAAGCTAAAATTTTGGGAAAATAAAATAAAACATACAGAAAATCAATACCGACAATAATTACATAATGCAAATAAATGCATCACATCGATTGGATTGACTCTGCGGTCCCCAGATTCTATCATGCTTTGAGTGACAATACCAGTAATTAGCCTAAGGGACTTTCGACCTCCCTTGCTTTTTTAACTCTATTATAGCTATTATTTTGAGCTTTGCATTGTAACCCACACATGGCAGAGAAGACAGAAGGAACTTGGAAACCTGGTGTTAAGACATACCATTTCGATCTCCATTTCTCGCAAATGTTGAGTCATTTGCGCATTTAGTGGCGAAACTCAACGCCGCGCCTAGCCTTGTTACCAGAGCGAAGAAATAACAATGTCATATATTGCAATTGTAAATATTAAATATTTGAATTCCTCAAGTGGGAATCGAACCCTACAACTTACACTACCCCGAGTTACAATTGAACCCAATACCGTGGTGTTTACAGTAGCAGTTATTTGTGCCACGAGGGCCTCAAAATTTTACTGAGCATTACAAGAAGTCGAGACCGAGGCAAAAGACCTCATAATTCTATCATATTGATTGACAGTTGACATAATTAGCCTAAAGGTCGCTCAGTCGAGGTCTTTGCACTTTGTTTAAATAGCTACTGAATAAGTAGCTTTTTATTTTAGTACTTTTTTAGTTTCACAAACTATCCTGCAAATATTAGAATAGGTAGAAGGAACCTGGGAACCTAGTGTTAATACACCGTTCCCATTAAGATACTTCTGGTCTACGTAACCGTTTCCTCGCGGCGTTGAGTTTCGCATAGCGATATATATATATATATATATATATATATATATATATATATATATATATATATATATATATATATATATATATATATATATATATATATATATACCTATTTTATATTCAAACAATCATTAACAACTTGCAAATTCCATCCAATATAAATGTCCACGCAGACACTTTATAGAGCCACACACTAAGATTACAAGACGCGGGCATCGAACACGCACCCACCTACGACTGGGATACTTATTTACAACTGCCATTAACCGATATTTTACGGGTAGAATGTACTATCATCATGTAAACACCTACGTTAGACAACTTTATGAAATGTTGTTGATATAGCAAATTGAACTTTAACATTTTAATAATAGACTTTAAATTTAATATAATTTGCTGTATAAATTGTGTTTAAATATTCATAGATATATAAAAGTCAGTTAAAGATCGTGAACAAATTATGTCAGCTTCACGCTAAAACCCGCACATGTCACGGTAGAAAGGAACTTGGGAACCTATTGTTAAAACACCGTTATGTTCCCCAGTTTTCCCCGAATGTCAGTCATTGCGTTGAGTAGCGGAACTTAACGCCGTGCTTTACAAAAAACAAATTATGTTAGTTGTTATTCTAGACCTTTATTTTACCGTATATTAGGTTCTATTTAAAGGGTCCCAAGTTCCCTCTGCCAAGTTCAGGATACGACGTGAAACGAAATATTTATTAAATAGTATATGCTCTAAAGCTCTAGCCAAAAGCTTTCCATATGCAATATATAGCAAAAAAAGATTAGAACCGACGACCTGCTACTATTTTAATACAAATACTGCGCTATAACGTAACGTTATAAAGCAATTTATTATAGGAAACGCTTATTCTTTATAAACCACTTTCAATTAAGCTCTACTATAGAATTATTTTTAAAAAATTGTCAATCAATGTCAATCAAAACTATAGTACTGGTTCAGCGTGTTTTGTTTCGCTATAATGCATCATAGAACTTTCCAAGCATTTTATATAAGCTTATAAAAGCTGGCACATAGCAGGGAAGGCAGTGGGAACCTGGGAACTTAATGTTACGACACTTCCGTTGCCCGCTTTTTGACGTGTTGACGGCATTGCGCGTTGAGTGGCGGAATTCAACGCTGCGCTTTTCCCGTTACCAAGGCGACGATATAAAAATATAAATTATTGCATTTGCGGCGGTAAGATCCTGCTGAAACATTTTTAAAATAAAACTATGCATAAATGCTCGTATGTTTGGATAACGTTGGTTAAAAAGCTTCAAAGTTTCTTTTCTTTACTTCAAATGTATGTAGATATAATATTTAATAATAATAATATCAGTTTGATACTTCCAAGCTATCTCAGAGCAAATTTTCCATACAGACAGACAATAAAATGATCCTATGAGGGTTCCCTGGTTCCTTTTAAGGTACGGAACCTCCAATAAACGATTAATAACTTATTTCTCTAAATAAAACTCAGAATATCATAACAAAAAGAGAACGACTGTATGTTCCTTACATACAAAGTGAGTACCGCCAGGATTAGCTGTCCGTACTGACTGATAGAATTGCGTGCCCGATCGCTATCTCGTGATGTATTAATTGCGAATATAATAATAGGCTATGTTGTTTGTAATTACGCTATATTGGCACAGCGGTGATGGAGTTGTATGATGGTTACAGGTTCTTATTTACTTTGGGGGGCAATTTAATAATTTGGGAAACAGTGGGCGAGGTGAAAGAGGCAAACTGACTGATACGGTTATAGTGTGAAGCTAGAAAATGGTATGCTTTTGATAATTTCGTTTAGGATTTGTTAGAAATGGCTACGAGGACTTGATGCAATATTAAATGTACCTATATATAAAAATAAAATGCCCTCAATTCAAAATTTCACTACCCCTTATTGTTAAAGTGATCGTAGATCTTAAGCTGCTAGTCTAAATGCCCTAAAAATGTAATGAACTAGGCTTTTAGTTTTAAAAAAATGCCCTTAAAATAAAAACCAACCGTCTAGGAACTAACAAAAAATAAATTTCCTCTCTTTTCTTTTCGTGTCGAGCGTTTAAGACCTAGTCGAATTATCATATTTATTACAAAAAAAATGTAATTCCCCTAATTGAGAATTGAACCTACAATTATCAAACTGACAGTCAGACAGACAATCACCTATACATATTTAGAAAAAAAAATCTTTAACGAAAGCAACATACAAAATATATAATCAGGGCAAAAATAAAATACATTTAACGCCACAAGCCAGCAACTGCAGTCTGAAACATCGAGTTATGCATCTAATTTACAAGAGCACCTTGCATTAAAAACGGCATCATATTTTAATTCATAATAACACTGCATACTTTATTATATAAAAGTTTAACGTAAATCCTACATTTTATACAGAAAATTCAACCGTAATACTCCGGCAACAGAACTTACAATTGTATAGACACGGCATGCATTTATTACGTTTTATAAGTAAAGTGTGGTATCTCACAAGAGCGTATTATACCTCGAGTCACTCTCAATCACTCAAGCTGTCCGTCTGTCAGTCATAAGCAAGACGAAAGGGGATACGGTAGTCCCCACCCCCGCTTCGAACCACCTATCTCCCCGTTAAGGGGGTGGTCAGCTCTTGAAGACAATTTACAGACTGAGCTCAGCTAGAATAGGTATTTATTTGTCGTGTAGACGTTTTCTAATATAGTGGACGTTTTACTTTGATTTAGTTTGTTTATGTTTTAAATTTTGATTGTTATTTTGTAAAATATGGTCTATAATGTATATATTTTGAATGAAAATATTGAATTTCTTATGAAAAAAATAATAAAAAATAAATTACTTAAGGACACGCTTGTTAATCATGTGACCTTTTGATAATCATGCATACTTCGTCATAATTCTGTCAAAGTTTTATTTTCTTTCTTTGCTATTACAACGTATGTTTTATATTATATATGTAAAATTTTTTTATATCTATATATATATATATATATATATATATATATATATATATATATATATATATATATATATATATATATATATAGATTTCTTTGTACTTAACATTTTATCGTTTTTAGATAGATATAAATTTCAAAAACCAAATATAGCTTATGTTTTTTAAAAACTATATTCATTACCACATTAAAATAATTAAGAAGACAATAAAAAAAAACTAATAACACAACTAAAAATCGCCACAGCTTACTTAAAAAACACGTTAAACAGAAAACAATATCAAACCAACGCAACGGTCAGGGACAAAGTTGCTCTAACATCATTATCGGAGCGTCGCGGGGGGGACACACGTCGCTCAAATGTCGCGCGCAGACGGACGCAGACGTCTTTGTCCGCTTTACGAGTATTTACCGAGCCCTTTGTAGGGAATAGACCTGCCTTGTCTTTTATTTATAATGGCGTTTTTATTTCTTGTGTGCTGTTTTTAGTCTAGCTTTGATTTTTATTTCTTAACTGCACGCTCTATCCTGCAAATGGCAGGGTAGGCAGAGGGAAGAAATGAAAATCTAAATAAAAGTTATATTTAATAATATTGTTATTAAAGTTATTTGAATATAGATTTACGCTTTTATTTGTGGAGATACCAGGGTAGATACAGGGAACATAGTGTTTTTTTGTTATGAATTGTCCTACGCCACAGATTTTGATCGGCCGTGCTTTTCTCGTTTAAATATTCTTCCTTATTAAAATGTGGCATTGTAAAGTGTAAATTAAGCAATCTACCTGTAAAGTTACTACACTAACAGTTCACGAAGATGTGATGATGATGTTCATTAAAGTTGTATCAATGTCAATTAGATGCTATAGGGTTTACAGGACCTTAATCTTTTTGGATTATAGTTTTAAAACATATTTTTTTCAACTTTCTGGCTTATTTTTCTTTGTCTTACAATGCCAGACATACGGATTGTCTTAACGCTAGGTTCACAGTTTTCCCCTGCCTACCCTGCCATGTGCGGGACACAGTGTGAAGCTTATAAGAGACGATACTAAAAGCAAGTTCTTTGCTTTTATTTAACTATAAATGTGGAATTAAAAATAAATATAATCAGTCAACCGAATAAAGCTGGGGACGGAACGTGATGGACATAATGAACTACTACTGCTTAAATGAATAGATATTTATATAAATTACTACTACTGCTTAATATGGGAACACAGCAAGCTTTGAGCTGTAAAATGAGGTGATGGAGAGTAATTTATCAATAAATGTCAACTTCTATCTCGTCAAACGTAAGAAATATACACTTTTTTCGTCATTGAAATAGTACATTTACAGAAAATACTTAGTTTGAATGTAGTGTAGAAATACACAGACATACAGAAACTAAACAAAATCCTTTAAGTTATACAACACAGTAAAATAAACCTTGGAATAGAAAAGCTCCGTGACTTTCGGTCAACATTATTATCTTTGAAACAGAGCGTTCACTGTGATTTGTTTTTAGTTGTGTTGTAACAGTTGTAAGTCAACGTCTTGATTATATTGAAATTAAATGACAATATTATTATTTTTTACTCGAGTAGGAATCGAATCCGCAACCTTTCGCGCTTAAAGCACTGTAATCTAATTGTAATATCGAATTATTTTTCAATTAAATATTAAAGACCGTTGTAATGTAGGGTTAAAGCGTGTAAGCATAAACGAAACGATCGTATATTCGATATTCACGCTGGTGAATTATTTTTATTTCTTTGCTACAGTAAAAAGACGAATGGTGACGTTATGTTACGCCAGGCATCTCATCGCCTTATATTTATATTAAACAGTATTGTTGACTTTGATCTTCAATGAAGGAAAAGCCAGATAATGACGATGACAATGTTAAAACATAACAGAATCAGGTCTTTGTGAAAGTTTTACAACTTCAAAACTATTCAAACACATTTAAATATATCTAACTTAAATAAATATTTATAAGAGAGAAATAATTTATTATGTTAGAATAAATATATTTAAATTCTATGCCATGTCTATCACTACTAATGCCACTCATCTGATTCAATCAAACTTGACAGCTCAAAGTCGACGTGGGTCGGACAATGCCTATCATCGATTTTTATCCCCCCAGTTTGTTTAGAATAATTTGATTGTATGACAGAAAATTAAGGCTATATTAAAGGGACATTGCTTAAATATAATAACTACTCTGTTTTAGCTTATCGTTATATACGGAATACAGATTTACCCAACAACACAGGGAAGTAAGAGGGAAATTGGGAACCTAATTTCAAGACACTTCCCATTCAGAGAATTGTTGACTGATTTCAAAGCCGCGTTTTTCAGCTTTATCCAAAAGAAATAAAAAATATTTAATTTCCTCAAATACTAATCGAACCTACGGCCTATCACGTTTACAGTTGCACATTGGGCTCTTGTACATCCAAATTATGTCTGTACAAAGAAAGTTAGTTATTTGTTATCTAGTTAGGCCTCTATCGTAGTATTTTATAAAAACAATTGATACAAATTATCACATATAAAATAATTAGTAGGTACACAACATGCAAATTATTATTATGAAGTGCATCAAATAACTAAAAAGAGGCTGAGACGTTGTACCGTATCTTCAAAGTAAATCTGCATAACTGCACTCAATCTTACAGAAGACATGCTGAACGCTCGACTATTTAATTGACGGGCCACTCCATCAAAACAACCTTGGAAATGTGCAAACCACATCAAAATCTGTCAATCATCTAATTTTAAACTTTATCACAATGATATAAGATATATGGGAAATGCATTTCATATGAGTCAAACGAGTTATAAATTTGTAATGTTGAATTTGAACCTAAGTACTACGGAATAAGGGGTTTCGTTTCGTTTTAATATGAACACTTGTCATCGTGGTGTCTAAAGTAGAGGAAGTGTCATAGTAAAAACGCTTCTGTGTCTAAAGAGTAAGCGTCGATAAGATTTGTACAGATAGCGTATGTAAAGGCACTGTCATAATAAGTTATATTTTTTTCTTAATTGTTAAATATTATATTTTATTATTTCAGACATTATATGTTAAGTGGCGGAGCTCAACGCCGCGCTTTGCCTCTTAGCTGAGTAGACAAATGAAATTATTTTTTTTTCTCTAATGGGGACACCTTAGCGTTTACAGTCGCATACTTGTGCAATGCACCACGCGAGGCCTACAATTGTTAATTTTATTTAAAATACTAGCAAACATACTTTTATCAGTAATCTATGAGTTATGAAGAGATTATATAACATATTATTAAACTGGATTAATATAAAAAATAAGATTGTATTTAAGGTAAGTCTTTATATATGGATTTATTTTTATATATCTTCACGCTGTTTCCCGCATTTAGCAGGATAATTAGAGCGAAAAGACCTTTTTTTGTTCGATTCACATAACCTATTAGAGCGAGGAAATGTAAATTTATAACTTAGTCAAAAAATTCATTGTATACACAGCATTATCAACGAAACTACGACGAAAATAGTAAACGATGTTTGACAAATAGGTAACAGATGTCTCGTCGAGTGGGAGGTCTCACTCTTAGCACCTCGCCTCGACTTGCTTTGTACTACATTCACCTTCTATCTTATATTGGAAATTGTAATTATATGAAGAATTATATTTTTTGTTACGTTAAGCCATTTTTTAAAATATTTGCGACATACTTAATTTGTCTGTCTGCCTGAGTTATTACTGTAGGCAGAGGAACCTGACAACCTAGAGTTAAGTTACTCTGTTCCCATCAAGACACTACCTTTGCACAGTTTTCACCGAATGATGAATGACATAAATCAACAATGCGCTTCGCCTCTTTACCAGAGTAATGAAAAGAAAATATAAAATTTCTTACTTCAAGCGGGAATTGAACGACAACGCAACGAAATGGTAAGTTGTAATTATAGACTTTTTTCTGCATTAGTAATTTGAACCTGCACACATATATACTTAATAGGTTGAAAGCAAAAAAGGTGAACTGCGAGCAAGACAAAGTGTGGTATTAAGCACAGCCACTAGGTCCTTTGCCTACTCTGTTATATACAGGTATTTGATGATATGTCTATATTTACATTTAAAATCACAATCAGCATCATGATGAACAAAGACCACAAAATGATTCCAATATGTCATATAAAATCAAATGAAATCAAATTAAGTCTCATCTATGCCATAGTACTTAGAAATATTCAGCCAACACTCGACTCATACATACAAGTTCATACATATATCAATCAATAAATCGCAAAGATTTAGACATTTCGCTCAAGGGTGGTTCCCACCCCCCAGGGTCCCCCCAAGGGGTGTACTGTGACGGATATATTCCGAAGACAGCCGTCAATCACCCACAATATGATGAGTATTAATATTTCATATAGACAGTTTAAAATGTCTTGATCATTGTAAATAGACTTGGCAATGTTGATAGTGACGTGCCACGAGACTATCAGTTGAGTGTTCGTGAGAAATTATACTTCAAAACTAATAAACTGTGTGTAATTTTAAAACGGCAGTGATGAATTTTGCATAGTGTTGGGCTTTTGTTGTTATGACTTATGTGGGTGCTGTGTTGTTTATTTTATTTGTAAATTATAAATATTGTATCTTCTAACAGCAGCATTGCCATCAAAGATCAAATGTTACAGTCATATAATATAATTTATTGTCAAAAACCATAAACTATCTATTCAATAAAAGTATAAACCAATTTCAAGAAGCAATACCTGAGATTAGTATGCCTAACCAAATAAATATAAATCTTATTAAGTTAATTGAAAACACACACGAAATATCAATAATATATCAATTAGAAAATAATGAAATGCAATTTTCTCTTTCACTCGTTTCCTTACATCATTCATTCACTAATGATATATTTAAAGTATGCTCAGAGTAATATTCGTTTACAGCACGGTGTAAAGGATCTTTATGGCGAGACACTAATCACTAACGGAACTAGAACAACAAAAGCAAAAAAAACAAAATAATTAATTCCCCAGAGTGAGAATCGTACTCACATCAATACGTTTACAGATCAACACTGTATTGCTGCGCTACCACGGTCACAATTACATATTAAAAATATTCTCTGTTTTATATGAAAAAAAACACTGTCCAAGTATCAAAACACACTGTCTCCATACGTCAATAAGGAATCAATCAAGTCCGAACAGCGGAGGGAGCCCTTGACCTCCTTGTTTACCTTTCAGCCGTGACAGCTGATTGATTAGTACTAACATTATATTATGTTATTTTGCCATATAAATATATATATATATATATATATATATATATATATATATATATATATATATATATATATATATATATATATATATATATATATATATATATATATATATAATATATATATATATATATATATATATATATATATATATATATATATATATATATATATATATATATATATATATATATATATAT
This sequence comes from Eueides isabella, assembly GCA_019049475.1. Lineage (NCBI taxonomy): Eukaryota > Metazoa > Arthropoda > Insecta > Lepidoptera > Nymphalidae > Eueides > Eueides isabella. The sequence goes on along the minus strand of CM032391.1, from coordinate 2,208,585 downwards.
ATATATATATATATATTATATATATATATATATATATATGTCGCTGAATGTTAATTAATATTAAATCCCAATACAATTATTTATAACGTATTGCTGACGAATGAGCATACGAACCTCATACTCGCAACTCCTTATTTTCATTAAATACTTGTAATTGTGTGTGATTCTATAATTTATATAGCACCGAAAATCAAAAATACTGCGTAAACATTTTAGTAAGAGTTGTTATGCTGATGTTACATAAATTTTCTTAATTTTTTTATTTTAAATATAGTTGCGATGGGCTTGGTAATAAAAAAAATATTTAGTATAATTTTTGCTATTTTTTCTACTAACACAGCAGCTCCTCGGTATCTGTCAATAGAAAATCAATCAAGCTTGAAAAGGAGAGGTCCTTGACCTTATTTACGTTATACATAATACTGTGTGATGAGACCGGTCGTGTTGGAGGGGCATAAGCTTAAACCATAAAAGCCACCGGTTCGGGTTCGATTCCCAGTTGATGAAATTAAATATTTAATATTTTATATATAACAGCCTTACTTTTGATATGACAATATATAGTACTACAAATCTATAATATATAAAAATATATTTAAACTCGTAAAGAAAGTTCTTTTTCTAAAACTTAAAAGTAATGATGCGTTGAGTTACATCACTCAACAAGCAATGCGTTAGGAACGGAGTGTCTTAACACTCGGTTCCCAAGTTCCCTAACCTCTGCCTACCCTGCCAAGTGCGGGATACAGCGTAAAGCTGAGTTAGTGAGTAAGAATTAAAAGACTACTTCCAATTAAAATAAACCAAGAAATAATCTAGAAAAATATATAATATTAAGCATTGAAATTATCGCAATAAATTACACACACAAATCATTTCGTGATATTTACTTGGAAAGGTTGCGTTGGCCTTCATCGCGTTTGACTTAACCACCTGTACCTACCGTGAATTGTTTATGTAAACTATAAAATTATCTTACTATGACAGTTTTTTAGGTTCACGCTGTATCCTGGTAGGCAGAGGGAACTTGGGAACCTAGTGTTAAGGTACTTAATTTTTATTAGGGCACTTCCGTCCCCCACATTTCTCAGTATGCTTGAGGCAAAATTTAAAGTTCAGATAAGCGCCTTCATTTCCTTGCTCTGGTAACGAATTAAAACGCAGCGTTAAGTTCTGTCACTTAAAAAAGCAGCATGAAACTAAAAAAAATATTGAATAATAAGACTACGTGTTATTAACATTATAGATTTCGCTAACTAACCCACAATAGATGTTATAAGAAAAAATAAATAGTAAGAATCATGGCTATAAATAAACAAAATTTTTGTAATAAAAAAAGGTTTAATAATAAACGTTTTTTTTTTACTTAACACTGTATCCTACACATAGCAGAGTAACAAGAGGGAACTGAGAAACCTAGTGTTAAGACACTCCGTTCTCATTAAACCATTTCCATTCCCCACTTTCCAGAGAATTCGCAAATAATTGCGTTTCAAATGGCGGAACTCAACGCCGCAACGCATGATCAGTAATTACTAGTAAATACTTACGGTTACGCGTTGCGGCGTTGAGTTCCACTACTAAATAATATGTATATATAATTAACACGACACAAGCAAACCAATACGACGCCACAATTAAAAGTAAATGCTGTATATAAATTAATACTATGCGTCAATATGTCAATCAACGAGACGGACGTACGGCGGGATTTTATATTATTAATCAATCAACCTGGACAATCCGTTATTAATTGGTAATTCGATTTTGGCCGATTCAGTGTTCACACGTTTACCTTGCGTTTGGATGATTTTGGATGTTTTGCGATGTGCGTCTGCCTTACCTGGAATTAAAATAGTGAATTTTAACTGGAGATTAAACGTATATGTTATTTACTAATTTTAAATATAAATTTAAATAAAGCAGGATTGGAACCAACGCCTCTTGGAACCGTCCAAGCGCTCTGATCAACTAAGCTATATGTTCTCACTAAGCTACGTGTAAATTCTTATACGCTTGTTTTACTTTCCTGTAGTGTTTTCTGTGAATAACACTGTAAAATTAGTATTTAATAAATAGCATTTTCTCTCGCAATACGATAATTCTAACGAATTGTCTTTGGGTAGCGGAAATTTGCAAAAATCTCCCTACAGATATGCTAACAACATAAATAAATTGTAACAAGTGTATAAAAATTTCGACGTAGCTTGGTTAGAACGTATTATATAGTTAGTCAGAGCGCTTGTACCAATTCGAAGAGGCGCAGGTTCAAATCTCGCGCTTTTATACGTTTCCAAAATTAGTATTTTTATAGGTGCGGAATAGCACTTTAAAGGTACGTAGTAAAAGTAACATGTTATATACTTAAATTGGGAGGAGTTCCCTAGTACTATCTATGACATCAGAAAAAAAACATGTCTGTTGTGGCCACATTAAATTTATTTTCCTCTTTTTTTGTAGTATTTTTGTTAGACAGCAATTAAAATATATTATCTGTGAAAATTTTACCTGTATCTATATTACAGTTCATAAGATAGATAATATGGTCCCGTACCCTTCGGTTACGGAACACTAAGATATCAACGTGGTGCAGTGGGTCCGTTGGACTGTAGGAAATATTTAAGAAAACGTATCACAAAAGTTAGGCAAAAGTTAGGTCGATAGTTATACACTTGTTACAATTTATTTATTTCAGAATCTTTTTACCCGACTGCTAAAGAAGGGTTATGTTATTTACGTGTATCTTATACGTATTTATGTAAGCTTCTTTATTACCTTATATCTCCAGAACTGTACAACGAATTTTTATGAACGGTTTCTACGGATTAGATTCAACTTAGCAATTTTTAGATAAGTTATATTAAAAAAAACATGGCGGCTGTACGACGCCATTGTTGTTACTGAAAAAAATCCCTCTGGAACTATCGAACACAGACTGGCCTCACATCTCTTTTCCACTTAACTGCATAAAACAATAGTAGAGAAATAAAATTTTATTCGCACACGTGCGCCAGTATAGCCTGCATAATGTACTTTACCTAAAAAGATAAGTATATATTTATACGATGCGACTACGATATATCGATTACGATTTAATGTTGCGGACAACGGACTTTGTAGATTTTCCTCGTTTTTTGACAATGAAAAGTGTATCTTTTTACTTAGGATAGAAGATTTAGTTTATTATTTTTAGCTTATGGCAGGTTAGAAAAACTTATTGTTAAAAAATTTTGTGTCCATTTAAACGCTGCTGTCCCCCACAATTGCTGAATTCTCGTGTTATTGCGTCTTGCGAGGCAGAACTTAACGCCGTGGTTTACCTCGTTACCAGAACGAACAAAATATAATGTATTTAATTGCCTAGAGTGGGAATCAAACTCATAATAATCAATATTAAAGTCGCACGCTTGCTCTTCTACGCCATATAATATATATATATATATATATATATATATATTATATATATATATATATATATATATATATATATATATATATATATATATATATATATATATATATATATATATATATATATATATATATATATTATATATATATATATATATATATATATATATATATATATATATATATATATATATATATATATTATATTTAATACTTTCATTTCTTCGCTCTGGTAACAAGGCAAAGCGCGGCGATGACTTCTGCCATTCAACACGCATAGCCTTAAATTCAGAAAGTAGAGAACGGAACGGAGTGTCTCTAGGTTTCCATGCCCATATACGTGAGGCTGAAGAAAAAACGTATGAATCATAAAAGATCGTATAGACATCACGTCGCAGTCGTTACGTAACTAAGAATGCAGACTTGGTACTTGGTAGCAGAGTGCACTGTAATATTTTTTTTCTCTCAAATAAACCTCAGTACTTTGTGCTTTAACATCATTACATTTTTAAACGAATTGAAGTTCGACACTTCACACGTTTTGGATTTCTTTCTATGTTAGAGTAGCTATTGCTTGAATTTTTGTCAATATTCCAATTTATTCTATTGTTTTTGTTTTTCACTATACGCTCTATACATCCCACACAGGTAGGCAGATGGAACGTGGGCACTTAGTGTTAAGAGACTCCATTCTCTTTAAGGCATAGAGTTGCACTAGTCCACATGCAATTCCTCAAGAATTCAGCTGAAAGTGGAGAACAAAGAGTCTCAACACTAGGTTCCCAGGTTCCCTTTGCCTTTACAATATATGGGATACAACGTGAAGTTAACAAAACAAAACACTTTCTCGTAACACTAAATCAAAATGAGTCATCTCTACCTTACAACATTTTAAGGTACGATGAAGTCACACAGTTATTTAAGGCTTCTAGCGGTCGCTGAGAAAGGATTGACATGGTTTCTAACCAATACGGTAAAATTAATCAATGGTCATACTATGGAGCAGTGGAAATATGTCTTAAACATACAATTGTACGGGTTCGATTTTTATTTGAATTTCTTATTTGAAGAATCGAGTTATTCACATTTTCTCACTATGGTAATGACAAAATGCGCCATTGAAGAAGAAGGGGAAACGGAGCAGAGAACGGAGAACCAAAATACATTGTAGGTTAAAGTCAAGTAGAGGCAGTTATTATTTTAATTTGCTTTTATAATTTCACGCTATATCCCGCATACTGCAGGATTGAAATCAGGGAATCCAGTGTTTAAACACTATGTTTCCGTCAAATTAAGAATTTGCGTGTTAAATGGAGGACAGCATTAACACTAAGTTATCTTTAGCTGTCACCATAAAAATACAAATCCGTCAGTGGAACAAGAATACAAATTATCAACTTGACAACTGAGTCAATCTTAATATATGGTCATTCGCCAGTTGTTTTTGTATACAACACGCTATATATGTTTTCACACACCCACATACGTTCTAACTTGGAATTTATAAGGCAACAATTGGGTTATTCAGTTTAGAATGGTTCGAGAATTCTGAGTCTTTGACCGTGTTCAATTTTTCGCAGCGTTGAGTTCCACCTCTTAACACGCCATGCCAGAATTCGGCAAAGGTGAGAAACAGAGTGTTCCATCACTAGATTCCCTGGGTCATCTTCCTTGCTCAGTACGCGATATATCCCCCAGAGAAGATAAACCTGGCGAAAGGTTGAAAAGTAAATAGGACCGTCTAAATATAATTGGAAACTATGTGATTTTATGTATTATGAATTTATGATATGCATCATGGGCAGCTTTTTGTCACTAGTGGCGGCGTTAGGTTACGGTATCTGATATATCGGTGGTCAGTTGGCATAGAATCTTTGGATGGATCAAGGTTATGTAAGGTTTTTTAAATTTGCTAAATAAATTTCCATTTTCTACTAAATGAAATAAATTAAAGATAGATTACACACATTTTTTACACCTTCAAATAGTATCAAAACTTACGAGTATACAACGACAAAACGAATTTAGCAGGTTTACACTATAAGCCGACGATATGTTTAAATAGAAATACTCATTTAGAAAACGTATAAAAATTTGAACGAAGCAAAGGCATTTTCAAATCTCGCTACGTTCAAATTCTTATAAATGAATACTTTTCCTTCTTAAAGAGTCAATTAAAAAAAAACTAGTAAAGTAGCGTGAAATCGGAAATCCGGAGAACAAAACGGAGGCCAGTGACTGAACACTCACCTTTCTCAAGTAAAAAAATCAACCCTTAATCTATCAATAACGTTCCTTGCCATAAAATGTACTTAACATAAAAATAATAAACTAAAAAGATAGTACAAATTGAGTTCCCAACTTTTCGCTAATATCACAATAAACTGCATGTTATATGACTCGATAGACCGCTTAAGAGTCTGTCTACGGACAAAACCAACTTGCTTCCATACAAACTTTGTACGATAGGTTTGTAATACTTTACCCGTGGGACTATTGATATTTTAAATATAAGTGAACTTTTTATATATTGCCTTTATATAAGGTTACTGCGGGAGGAACGCAGCAGGGTAGGCAGAGGGAACTTGGGAACCTAGTGTTAAGTCATTCCATTCCGTCCCCACTTTCTGACGATTTTCAGAAGTTATAATACAATTATGACGTTCTGTTTCTCTTTTTTACATATATATTTTAGAATGTCTATGTATTTGACGGAAATTAAACACCGTGTTTTGTCTAAGTAAGACTTGGAAATTAAAATATTTCAAAAGTTTTTTTTTCACTTTCACGCTGTATCCCGCACATGGCAAAGAACGCAGTGAGAACTTGGGAACCTAGTATAAAGACCGTTACCTACTTCCCACCAAATTTAACGAATTGCGTGTTGAGCTGCATCACTAATTGTAACTAATTTTATTTTATTACCAGAAGAAAGTGATAAAATGTTAAATATTGCATTCTCTTGAGTAGGAACCCACATCAGACCTCGAGCACTAAGCAACTCTCGCATAGGAAATGTGAGACGTTAACCAATATCTTAAAAGTAGCCCAAAAGTGACATTAATTTATCAAATATCAACCGTATCTCCTAAACGCGGACGCTATAAAATTATGAAACGGTCACCAGTCATAAAGATGTCACGATATGACGAATACTACAGGTCTTGTTTCGCAAGTCTATATAATATCGCCTACGCACCGTCCGCTCATCAGTCAGTGTCTCAGTTATGAGCTATTTCAATGATTTTCTTCTGGTTTTTTTTAAGTTTAATAATTTATTGAGACCTGTCGAGCAAAGGCGTATGCGTGATACTATAAATACAATGTAGGATCAATTATCACTTTTTCTATTTATAATGTCTTCATTTTTTTTTTTCAGCTTCACGCTGTATCCCGCACTAGGCAGGGTAGGCAGAGGGAACGAAAGTGAAACCTAGTGTTATGACACTCCGTTCCACTTCCGTTCCCCACTTTCCGCCGAATTTGAGGCATTGCGTGTTGAGTGGCGGAACACAACGCCGCGCTTTGCCTTATTACCAGAGCGAAGAAATGAAACATTAAATATTTAAATTGAAAATATTAAATATTTCATTTCCTCGACTGGGGTTCGAATCCAGAACCTGTCGGTTACAGTCACACTCTTGTGCCGCTGCGCCACGACAGGCCTCTAATGTTTTCATTCATCAATGTTTCCAGAATTCAGTTGAAATTAGGGGACGGAAGTGTGTTGATAGGAGTTCCTCAGGTTCCCTCTGCATACCCTAGTATATTGAGGATATAGCGTGTAGTTACAATAAAATTTTGTTGGGAAAAATCGGAAGGAAGATATTTTTTTTTACTTTTGCGTCTCTTTAGAGCCAATATTACTTTTCTCTTATTTTTGCAGCAAACTCTTGTTCATATAGAAAGGTAGATAAAGAAACCTAATATCAAAATATTCCGATCTCCACTTTTTGAACAATTTTCGAGACATTGGGCATAGAGTTACAGGAATCAACGCCACGTTTTGTCTTATAACTAGAACGAGCAATTGGCTTAAAAAAATGTCAATAAGCAGTATCTACCTAATATTTATGCTATTTCCTTTGCCTTAAGGTTGCCTGGCAGAAATTGCTATTAAGCAATAAGGCCGCCTTTTGTACATGTATTTTTTTTCTTGTATTTCGGTGCTGTTTTTTTTTCTCTGGGTTTATAATAAAGAATTATTATTATTATTATTATCTATCGCTACTCATAAGTTTACTTAGCTTATCTTATCCCGCACATGGCAAGACAGGCAGAGGGAACATGGGAACCTAGTGTTATGACACTACGTGCCGTTCCACGATTACAATCTGACAACGATTTCAAATGCACCTCGATCCAGTTATATACAATTTTTATGTATTCGAAACGTTTTAATTTTAAAAATATATATTAAATTTATTTTTTCGTATGTCACAAGTAACCTGGTTGATGGCTTATATTAGATATAATTTGTATGCAAATGGCTTCCATCATAATTGTGTCACGTTAATAGTTTTGTTGAAATGGGCATTTTAAATCAACTTCTTGAACTGAATTTATAAATATTAAATTAAGTATATAAAAAGTGTCATATAGTGCATATATTTTATAATTTCTAGTATATGTTGTATACTACGTGGCAGAAGTTAACGCCGCGTTTTATCTTACAAATGATAATGAAAATAAGAGATATATCCCAAAAGAATGGCATTTTCACCACAGTCGTCTACGACCTTAATAAACAAATATTATTTTGCTTATCGATCACGGACAAAGGGAACTTAGGAACCTTACGGTAACATACTCTGTTCCCTTTCAGACACTTCGATTCACTGCCACATTCTCAAGGCGCAGTGAAATGAAATGAAAAAATAAAATAATATAACCTCAAACGCAAATTGAACCCACAATCGTGTTTACAGTAACACGCTAACGGCTGTTTGCCATGACGTATCACTCATTCACTCACTCAGCTTCGCTGTATCCCGCACATAGCAGGGTAGTCAGATTTTAAGGCATTGTGTGTTGAGCGGCGGAACTCAACGCCGCGCTTTGCCTTGTTACCAGAGCGAAGAAATGAAAACAATTAATATTTAATTTGAAAATATAAAATATTTCACTTCTGAGTGGGAATCGAATCCACAACCTGTCGCGTGTACAGTCACACTTTTATGCCACTGTTCCACGACAGGCATCGAAGTATCAAGTATGTTAACAATGATACAACATTAGAAACATTTCGTGGTCTAATTCTAGCGAAGTAATAATTCCTCACGTTCATTTCTCACATTTTATTGCCCATTAGTCTCTGATTAAGAGTGTTTTAATAAATTTGAAAAAGTTATAAAAATACTGACATTTCGTCGTCTTTGTTGTATTTATTGTGTCTTCCACCCACTGTGGCCCTGTTGTTAAGAATAAAGCATTATATATTTTGTTTTATGACAGAAATTTAAAAACTATATATATATATATATATATATATATATATATATATATATATATATATATATATATATATATATATATATATATATATATATATATATATATATATAACATATAAGAGAATACAGTGTGAAGCAAATAAGAATAAAGTGAAATAAACCATGTTATCATTTAGTTACTGTATCTACAATATGCGCCACGACAGGCCTCAGTATTTTAAAAATCTAAATAATAATGTGTCATAATTAAATATTATAAATATATTATGTAAACCAAAAACCATACAAACTCATAAATTTTTCAAATCTATATGAATAATGCCGCATCTCTATCATTCTAAGATGAGATAAATGTTCTGACGAATGAATAAAACCAGGTGTTAAATTTAAACTCGTGTTGATGATGGAAAATGAAATGTACTGAAAATGTGCAGCGTATCTTGCATAAATACCCAAACTGGCTGTCACTCAGCGAGGGCATAATGTATCTCAATAATAAACACTATTTGAATATGGGTGAATATGTATTAGATAGTACACTATTGTATATGGTTCTATATGTTCTATATCTTAAGATAACAGTTTCACGTTCATTCTCGACTAAATGGGAAGTATAAGGGAACCTAGTCTTAAGATACTTCCGTTTTTCGTACAATTTTATTTTTAAGACATTGCGTGTTTAGTATAAGTCAAACCGGTGCTGTATTTTTAAATAGAAACGTTTGGGCTTACAGTCTACTGCTGCTCTATAGTCCCACGTTCTTATGTATATATTTTTTAGCTTCACGCTTTACCTTGTACCTATTAGAGTAGGCTGAGAGCGCTACTGGAAACTTAGTGTTAAAACACTCCACTTGCATTAAACCAGTTTCCGTCCCGTTCCCTACTTTCTTTTTAATTGTAGAGACATTGTGTGTTGAGTGATATTACACTGTACGCTTGACCTCATCACCAGAAGAAAGAAATAAAATATTAAATATTTCGCTTTGTTGAGTAGAAATTGATCATAATATCTCACGCCTCTGCCCTTCCACCACGACTGGCAAACAAAACGTATACCGCAAAACAAATTCAAAACATTGCCAATATCCAGAAATGTCATACAAAAGTCCAATCACAAATTTAAAGTTCGCAATCATTTTATTCGTTAACAACGTGAGATCTGCCAACACAATCGAAGTAGTCTTCATAAATTAAGAAACGTCCAATACTGGAGTAGTGTTGGCGACGCGCCAGTCACCTCTGACATTAGCAGCTGGTTAAAATGACAGCTTTAAGAGGCGAGCCCTCGAATCGACGTGCTTTAAAGATTCCTAGAAATTGTATGTGAGGTAATTCTGGTGCAGGCTGTAATTTGCAGTGTGTAAGGAAAGAAATTATTACATTTTAGTATATTTTTGACTGTTTTTTTTATATTGACTATGTATCTTTACAATAAAAAGTACATACAATTTTTGCTATATCTAACACAATGGTCCCATATGATTTTACATGTTACTACTGTTGATAATCGTTTTACAAGAAATAACTTAAAAAAGAAATAAATATATTATAATTTGAAGCGAGGTATTTTTCTTGTTTTTTTTAGCTTAGCGCTTACCTGACATCGCAGACAAAGGGAACTTGGGAACCTAATGTTAAGACACTCCGTTCCATTACCCACTTATTATGGTGCTTATGGCATTTGTAACTTATATTTTAAGTAAGCATACAACAATATGATAGCATGGAGCAGGTTTGATGATAAAACGAAACGTTGTCTGTTAGTAAAACCATCTAATTTAGCTTCTCGTTTTCTTTTAGTGTCTATGAAGGCCCTCTTTGCAGGTAACAATTTCATTTAAATAAATTTTGGTTTAAATTAGTAATTGTGTTCAGTATGTATTAGGATGCGGCTCGCGCAAATAGAGGAAATGAAAAAAAATAATATTTTATTCCTCGATTGTGAATAGAATTTACAACCTGCAGCCATTTGCGTTTGCTGCGCCACAACAGGCCTCAAGTGACATTAATATTAAAAATTATTGTATGCATATACATATACTCGTATATATATACATATGTTGGTCCGATAAATAATAACACTAATAGATATCTCTAATTTTGTATCGTTTGAAGTTACTCTGAAAGTAAACTGGTTGAGCTAGACACGATGCAGGAGTAAACACTTCGACTTGTCTGTATCGAATATATATCGAAATTCAACGAGAACGAATATATTATGAATTTTGAAACATCATTAGTGTTGACAAATTATTTTATGTTAAAATATTTTGTGACGGATTTTTTATCAATAGACTATTTTATCACATTTTAATAAATAAAAATCCGTCGTAACTGTATAATGTCTTATATTTTATGCACAATTATTGATTATATAGATACATATTAATTAACGAGACAAAAGGCGGCTTTATCAAACGCCACCAAACGCGCAGTACCTCAAATTACACGGAAAATGGACAACGGAAATGTGTTAATGAGAACGGAGCCTGTCGTGGTGCTAGGACAAGAAAAGAAAACATTAATTTTTATTCCTTCGCTCTGGTAAAAAGGCATAGCGTTGAGCTCCGCCTGTCAACACGCAATGCCTCAAATTCGGCGGAGAATGGGGAAGGCAACGGAGTGTCTTAACACTAGGTTCTTTAAGCTCGTCCTTACCTACCTTGCCATGTACAGGATACACCGTGAAGCTGTTCGTATAAAAAAATCTAACCTCGTCCCTTAAAAAGAGACTTCTCTCTCTCAGCTTCACGATGTATCCCGCACGACGCAGGGTAGGCAGAGGGAACCTGGGAACCTAGTGTTAAGACACTCCGTTCCACTTCCGTTCCCCACTTTCCGCCGAATTTGAGGCACTGCGTGTTGAGTGGCGGAACTCAACGCCGCGCTTTGCCTTATTACCAGAGCGAAAAAATGAAACATTAAATATTTAAATTGAAAATATTAAATATTCTTTTCCTCGACTGGGGATCGAACTCAGAACCTATCGGTTATAGTCAAACTCTTGTGCCGCTGCGCCACGACAGGCCTCAAAAAAAGAGGACTTAACACTGATTAATAAGTACTTAAACAAGGAAGCGTACGACTATAAAAAAACACGCTGTCACGCTATAAACTTAAATATTTAACATCCACAACAAATATTAGGTCAGATCACATTTAGTTTTTACGACTTTGAAAACGTGACGATTCAAAATATTGTCCCGTGCGTTGAACATTCCAGCGTTAAGAGGATTTCTGTAGGTTATAAATACGTAGTAAACTAGCCGTCGCCCGTAACTTTGTTTGCGTGGATTTTAAAATGTGCAGCAACGGAAATATAATATTGGAAAATTCATCCCCTAATGTAATGTATGCAGTAATGAAATTTAACACTTGGCAAGTAAGTAGTACTTGCCAAGTGTTAAATTTCATTACTTTTCAATTCTTATATTTGTAACTTTTAATGAAGATCATATTTTTTTTCAGCTTAACGCTTAACTTGGGAACAAATTGTGAAGACATGTTTCTTCGCACCCACTGACTCAATCGTTGCCTAATTGCGTTCTTCGCAAAAAAAAAACAATCCTCGGAACTCAACGCTGCTGGATGCCTCGAAAATTTGGCATAAAATGGGAGTACCTCCGGAATCACTAGGTCTCCTATTCCTTTCTCCTCTTTCTTTACTGCGAAGTACAGCGTGAGGCTGCCTTTTAATTCCATTTAAATTCTCGTCAATCACTATTATTACTTATATAACAAAATACACAACAAACATACAATACAGTCTACAATTTGTAAAAAACGAAGGCAGCTACTAAATAAATTAAAACAAAGTAGCTACATGAGAAGTCAATTAGCCAGGTACTTTAATTGCGGTTGACGGGTGCGCAGACGCAGCTCATGTACGGATATTCATGAGTGAATATTGATTATTTTAGTTTAAATTGTGAATTGTTTTGTTCTTTGTTAATTAAATTCACGATTTGGGTGTTCTTCGGTTTGTGTTTTTTGATACGATAAAGTCATTTCTAGCTTTGATGTTAATCAAGGTATGTTATCATAACACAATATTATTATGTAACATATTATTTAGTTTAATACTATATACTTCGTACAGAAGGTTGAAAGGGAACGTAGAGTTAATACACTCTTTACTCTACTTCCACCATTTTTTTTTTTAAATTTACATGTTGAATTTTGAAACTCAACACTGTCTTGTTATCAGTGCGAGGAAATGAAAATAAAACTAACGCATTTTTTTATCAAACAACCTAATAATTTAAAATATTTTCTAACATTAACATAAGAAAAATAACATATTTCCGCATCAAAAATCATAAGTCACCTGAAAAACATAAAATATTACGTTGCGCACGCGTTTAGTCGGGACAGTCCTTCCACCCTAAAAGGGGGGGAGTCTAAAGAAGACGTATCTCAGCACAAGCCATTGTCCATTGTTTTTGCCGGCCGTTATTTATGACGGACGACATTAATTCCCTCTCCCTCCCACCCGAGGCGAGCTTCCCTCCTTTGAAGCCTTCCGTCCGGTAATGCTCGACCAATAAATTACATTCAAAAGATTATTTATTAGATTATTCATAGCGAGGTATTCTTGTGCCGTATTGGTTTGAAGGACATTTAGTGCTTCGTTTCGGTTTTCCGAATTTTTTTTTTCGTATTTGACTCTTGATTGATTTGTGGCGAAAAGAACAATAGAACGGTCGCTCGGTCGTATTGTAGTTGTGTTTGATTCATTGAGTCGTGTTTACTAACAGAGGACTAGGTTATCGGTTGTGGTATGCGTTTTTGTTGCTTCGTTTGTATCCCATTGGTTTGTATAGAAATTTGTGATATACTGTTTGTAGTACGTGTACACACGATTGTGTTACTTACTTGCAATATTTGTTATACATTTTGTATTACGTTTCTGCTTTAAATTAAGAACGTAAAAACATTTTAATGATTGATAAAAATAACCAAAAACGATTTTTCTTTAATTTAGATTTTTTTTTTAAAAAAGTTCTAAATTGATGATATTAATTAAACATATATTTTTTTTGTTTTGATATTACATTAATTATAGTAATTTCAAGTATTAAAGCTGTATAAAATTATATCTGTATAAAAATAAATCATCTCATATGCAATGTCAAATGAACAAATAATTTGTATATACAACCAAATCTCAACGATCCCGCTGTAATAAAACATAAAATTCACCCTTACTTTTATGTAATAAGATAGCTGTGTAAATGAAAAACATAACAAAAGAAACATAAATTTATTACCGCACTTTAATCCAAAAAGAACTACTTCGCCTATAAATCTCATAGAAAACGCGTATCTTAGTCGTCGAAAGGCCCCGAATAGAGATATCTATTATTATGCGCCCATTAATTAACCTATACCAAAGTTTTAATTAAAAAAAGGACTCTACAAGAAAAGGAGACAGACGCGGCCGTTGAATTCAAAATCCCCCGCGTCTCAACCGTCATAAATAATTGGGACAAAACCCGCCCGCGTCACCTCCCCACCCCGGATAAGTGTCTAAAATTTTCACAATCCGGCAATAAAAAGATAATTTATTAGAATAGCTCTTATTGTTTTCGTTATTTATGTATATGGAGTAATGTAATCTAGCTGGTGGGGCCCTAAATAAATAATTTAACTTTAATGTCTCTCCTTGCCTAATCTCCTGAACGGTCCGCGCAGTCCGCGTTTTGTGCGACATAATGGCCACCCCAAGGTATTTTTAGGTAAATAAATATGATTTGTTGTGGCGTTCGTGACAAAATTTAATTTTAGCTGCAAATATCTGTGATATTTTAATTCGTTCAATACGGCTAAGACCGATAATGGTGCCGGTTAATGGAGTTACACGCGCTCGTTACTCACCTGCCCCGGGGCTGAGATCAATGGCGATGCGAATTCAAACGTATTAAATAATTGCTAAATACGTCTATTGTATCCTTGGAAATCTTTTTTCTTTTTCTTCAAAAGAATGGTTTTTCAACCCCCGAAGGTGCTTAATAATTAAATGTATATAGAAATAACATTAACCTCTTATTTCGTGATATAGGATTATTTTGTTTAATGTAAAGCAAATTCAAACACTGTTCTTGACGTTTTTAAAGAAAATTTTATATTTTTTTTTCTTTGAAAAGGCACGCTTTGGCAAATCGAAAAGAATTCCAATCTATAGTTATAATTAATTTGTTATTTGTAAAGAACGGAACAGAGTCTTGACATTAGGTTCCCAAGTTCCATATGGAAGCTCTCTCAGCAACTTTAAAAAAAATAAAGTACTGACGCCAAGGGAAATATGATTAATACTAGTTTCGATTAAACATAATATAGAGAAAAGAAACTTAAAGCAAAGTAGATAAAAATTAAACTAACTTTAAAAAAAATATTAAAAAAATACTTAGTGCTTACAACAGTAATAACCAAATTGAGGCTCATATGTCAAAAATAACTATACCGATTTTGATGACACTAGTATTGTTCCTTCAGTAAAAAAAGAGAGTGCCTTGTATAGATCTATCGTTAAGTTCTATATAAGTATCAAGTTAAACTCAATCAATATTTTGTACTCAATGTTACCAGATAGGGAACTTGAGATCGTAGTGTTAAGGCACTCTATTCCCATTAAAACACTTCCGTTTCCTACCTTCTGCCGCATTCCAGAGGTATTGCGTGTTGAATAGCTGAACTTAACGCCATGTGTAGAGAACACATTTTAATGGAGAGGATGAGAAAATATTACATATTTAATTTTCTCAAATTGAGATAGAATCTATAAGCTGCCGCGTTTACAATCATATGTTCAGCGCCAATAAAAGCCTCATTTTGAAAATTGAAATAATTTCAAAATTACCGAATAAAATAAAAAAGGCAAACAAGTTAAACCAAAACTCATAATTAAAAAAAAAAACGACAATCCAACTCAAAAATCAAACTCAAAACTTTCATCAACGTTTAAAGTTGGACAAAACCAGAATGGCGACTCGCGTGGAGGGGGAGGATGATTTACGCCAGCACCGCTATATGTTTTGACTTTAATAAAGAGCGTTTGTCATTATACGTCTACTTCTATGTAGTGGGAAGGACACGGAGCTATTGTCGACTGCTATGTAATTAAAATTTATGTTTGTGTGTTGTCTGAGAAGCTTGTCGTGGAGCAGAAGAAAAGCTTGGGACTGTAAACTAGATAAATTGTACGTTCAATCCTCACGGAAATGTTTAACACAGAAAAGTAAAGTTAGGCAAAACGCGGCGTTCAGCGCCGCCACTCAACATCTAAAGTCTCATATTTGGCAGAAATTGGGGAACGGAATGTTTTAACACTAGGTTCCCGAGTTACCTCTGCCTACAACCTTACTTATGTAGCCTCAATATAAAAAAATAGTACAATAATAGCAAAAAAAAAATCATATCAAGCAAAATGAATAACCTTCATTGCATTCAGCCTTCAGACGTACTTAATAGTTCCCACCGCGGCCCCCGTGTAGTTTCACCCCGCCTTTTAATTATAATACTTTATGGCCCAATAAATCAACGCCCCTCAAGTATATCAGTTCAATTCCCGGTGCAATAATTTATATAAAGAAATTATTCGTTTTATATTCTTTGATACGGTTATTGATTAGTGGCTTTTCTTTCTTTTCTTTCCTTTTCTTTTCTTTTCAGGATTTATCTTTTGGCATAAGATATTTTATAAATATGCAGCTTCTTGCTGCATCGATATATAGCAGTTTAGACAAAGGTAATCTAATTATGTATGTAAGATACACTTGCTAACTTTGTAATAACTTTTTAAAAAACCGCGTTGACGTTTGTGTGTACGATAACATTTCTCCGTTCTGGTATATACTTTAGAAATATAATTGACATCCAACACTGAACGGTTTGAAAATTGTACGTACAATAAGAAACGGGGTTTTTTATTACTGTTTCTTGCTTGCTTATTCTGAAAAACTGCCCAAGTGGACATCAAACTCGCTCATCCTACAACGGAAACTACAACTTGTTGCTAAAATTAAAAGTTGAGTATGCACTATTTCGTATGGAGGTAATCAAAAATATAAGTTTGTTACGTTTTTTTTTTCTAATAATTCCACTTATTTGTATTATAAATTCATACTTTTGGACAAGTTTTATATATGTAAATTTATGGAAAGTAAGTATACGTTTCGATTATGCGGCGAAATTCTTTTAAAATGCACTAATAAAGTCAGTAAGAATGTAGTGTCTTAACATTAGGTTCGCAAGTTCCCTCTGCTTACGAAAAAAGAAAAACAAACTTTGATTACGTTGACTAAAGAGAATAAAAAAACCTGAAAAGACCGTAAAAAGACAGAAAGATCCCAATATTTCATATTATTTTCCACTGTTACTATCAGGCTATCTTGACAAACAGACAACAAGGTAACCCTTTAAGGGTTCCGCTTTATATTCTAAGGAACCCTAGATAGCGTGAAATTTCTTTTTCAAATATATATCCGTACTGCAAAAGGCTAACCTTAAAAGTTAGTAAAAGTAAAAAATCAGTTGTCACTCCAAACCTCGCCGTCACTTAGCCTACCAATACTCTGCATAATCAATCAAACGAGACGAGCGAACTTTTTTTGCAATAAAACTTTAATGTTAACTTTAAAAGTTAGCAAAAAGTTGTGAACTTATTTTTTTTGTGATAACAAAAGTTGAAAAAATATTAGGTTTTTTTTTTATTATTTTCTGTGGGAAAAGGAGTGAAAGCCAGTCCAGCCAGAATCAGGCGGAAATAAGAAAACGAAAATGCCTTAATTGAAACAAGTTACAACTGGATTTTCTCTTTCTACCCCGCTATATGTGTAAAGCAGAAAAATAAGTAATTTACTTATATTGTTTTAAATCATCTCTTCATTTATGAAGCAAGGAATATCATTATATATTGAACTTAAAAAAATATGTAACCACATGTAGTATCATACTTAAAATTTAACGTTTCAAACAAAACGATCGATACGAATTGTAGATCGCCTACACTGCGGTTCTTTTATTGTATTTTTTAAGCTTTCGTAAACATTGTACAAAATAAAAACTAACTGCATATGACTTTTTGTCTAAACTGGCATTAAAGGGAGTCACTGAAATATATTTATGGTCTGACAATTGCGGCGGACAGAACCGTAATCGGATTGTCTTTTACATGTACTTAGTGGCTGCAATTAATCTAAATATAAAAATCTATCATCGCTTCATGGAAAAAGGCCATACGCAAAACGAAGGGGATTCGGTACACGCCTTGATTGAAAAAACAGCCAAAGGCAAAGACATATATTCTCCAAGTGAATGGTATGCCTTAGTGCGATGGGCTAAGATTAATAATAAGCCGTACAATGTAATAGAAGTAAACCAAAATATGATTTTAGATTTTAAACAGTGCATAGCGAAAAAAAATTGGACGAAAAATTCTGCCAACAACAGGGTTTACTGGAATAAAATTAAGGAAATCGAAGCATCTCCGGAACATGAAGGAACGCTTTTTTATAAATACAGCTTAGATGACGTGAATAGTCAGCAAATACAATGTTACAGAAATAAAGGTACAAGAACGTCGCGCCCTGCACAATTACCAGATAAAGCGTATACACATTTATTGAAAATAAATAAAGCAAAGTACACCGACTTAGTTTACTTTTGTAGCAACAATATTATACCACAAAGATATCATAGCTTTTATACAAATTTAACTGTAACCGAGGTAATTGATAACCAAGATGATGTTAGCGAGGAAGAAGATTAATATACACTGAATTTGTTCTATTGATTTAGTGGAATCAATCTCTCCTTTTCTTTTAAGTGTAATTAGGGTTTTTTTAAGAGTAATTATTTTTGTTTCAGGATTACCGATATTTATTCTACAATTTACAATTATGTTCATTATGTACATACAATATTGTTACTGTGCTTGTAAATTCATTTTTATCATTGATCTAATAATGAATTAAATCAATGAGCATAATGAATGATAATTATATTTTAATAAAAATGATACATATTTTTTATACTTATATTACAACAATTCCTTAACAATTTATAAACGTTGATTTTAAAACATTTCTTTAAATTGATATAAGTTAACTTAAATAATGTTTATTATGTTTAACTTGAACTTTTTATTGTCATTTAGTTTAGTAAGTATTTACCTATACAATTATGCTCTGATCTCTAATAAGTTCCTACTTAATTTTGTAAATTTACAAGTCTGAATGTGACTGATTATCATAAGGTACAAAATAGTATTACTCAGTCACTGTATTTACAATCTCAACTAATTTAAGTTATTAAACTTGTGATACCTAAAGTTTGTAGTGAAATTGCTTTCTATTTTTTTTTAATAAATGTTTTAACCATTTTTGGTTTTTCGTCTCCAATTCAACCGTAACCCAACTATATTAAGAACTTTTTAAATTGACTTAACTATCGTAAAATAATATTTCATTGATTATTTTCTATGAAACATAACGTTAAGTAACTATATTAATAAAATTATAATCCGCTAAGTGGTTGTTAGCTGCTTGTAACACGACAGTTGCATTGACTGTTATCCCGATTACAGACAGCTAATTATTGCAAATTTACAAATATGAGGAAATTTATTAAACTACGGAAATTAAAACATCATAGAAATAGTATTGTTACCGAAATAAGTAAGGCTGCTTTAATATTGTCTTCAGATTCGGTTTTATTACACGATATTTCCGTGCTCTTACATTCCTGTATATACACCTCTAATTATACTTAGCGGAGTGTTTTTCGACGTAAAATATTATTATTCAGTGGTATACACCGCTAACTAAGCTTAAATCGAAAACAACAAAATCAAAAAAATATTTATATATGCAGTTTAAACGAATAATAATGGAACTACTTAACCTGTAAATTTCATTAAAATAGCTCTAGTAATAAAAATATTATTGATAATTTATCTTTAAACACTCCTCCTGTAAACCTACGGTTTTTGAGTTAGCGTAGTGTTACTTGGAGGTGTCGATTTCACATATATAAAATTTAACGTTTGAAACAAAACGATCGATACGAATTGTAGATTGCCTACTGCGGTTCTTTTATTGTATTTTTGAAGCTTTCGTAAACATTGTACAAAATAAAAATTAACTGTAGCTTCCCATTATTGGTCCCATATCTTGGTCACTTACTCATGCGGGCGAAGTCGCAGGTAAAAAGCATATTTTCTATTTATAGACACTAATAAAATGAATAACTGAGTGTCTTATCACTACGTTCCCCTCTTCAATATTATCTATCATAAACATCATACAATATATCTCAACACCAGGTTCCCAAGTTTCCTCTACCTTCCCTGCCATGTGAGGGATACAGCGTGAAGCTAAAAGAACCATACTACAAAATAGACGCTAATTTTCCGCCGCCGTGTTATACTAAACTTGTCATAATATTCACACGCGTCCCACAAAACGTGTGCCAAATTCGCCAAATCCTAAGTCTGATAAGAGATGAAAAACGAAAATCTGAGAACTAATATACTAATATAGTATATAAATTGGTTCAATTTACACAATTAACTTTAAAATTGTGAATTTGGTTGACAATAAAATGAAGTTTGCTTTAGCGCAGGATCTCCACAAGGTTCCTTTTACTTAACTTTTCATGCAGGATACAAATTGTAAAACGGTCGTTTATTCAAAATGAGAATACTTCTGACTATAAAGGTAGCTGTGGGTTTGATTTCCACTCGGCAAAATGATTATATTAAAATCATTTTCATTTTTGCCTGTTAAGTTCCACTACTCTACTATTTTTCCGCTCAGAAATAAAACTTTCGGCTTTCGTAATTCAACATGGAAGTCTCGAAAACCAGGCAGTGCGTGGGAACGGATTGTCTTTACACAAAGTGCCTTCTGCATATCCTGTATCCCGCTTAAGGCACTTGGGAACCTGATAAGGCACTTGGGAACCGTCAAACGGAGATAATGCGTGTTTAATGGCGGAACTCAACGCTGAAAACCGTTAATCTACTTTTTTAAATTTAGATACATACATTTAAATCACTTATCACATCCAATTCAGAACGAGGTGCTACGAATTTTAACGATTCTATTTATATGTGACGAATGATGTTCATTATTATTTTATGCATTATTAGCTGAAAAACAGGATTTCTATCTTTATTTCTATCGAAATAAGTGTGAAATTCTATTATTTATATATAACTTTCCTGAAGAAAAGTTGTAAAATGTTTGTATAAAATGAATGTGCTATGATACATCGCGTCGTGGGCAGAAAAAAGAAGCAGCGTTGGTGACGTCCCTTGATTTATACAGTAAACACATAAATCCGACTTGTATCTGTCAGAGATGGTGGTGTTGTAATATCTATATACATATATTGTACTAGCCACCCGTTCGCGGCTTCGCCTGCTTGTACTATAATTATTTATTTACTACTGTAGCAATTTTGTCGATCTAAATATTTTTTATTGATATATTTTTTTTGTACAGATTGAGATAAAATATACACAAAATCTAAAAGGAAGATAGATTTTTAAGATGTAATAGTGAAAGCTGCATATAAATTGGTTAAGCTGTTTCAGATATTAACGCGAACAAGCGCACTCCACAATGTACAAACAAACAGACAGCTTTTGGATTATTTGTTTTGAGTTTTAATAAAACTCCCAATATTTTTTTTATTTATTTATCTTCCATATGCAGAGAGCGAATAATTACATATATTATATGTATAGATATATTTTTTATATATATTCCTCTTCTGTTTTTTGTAAAGTAGTCTAAAAGAACAGTTGTAGAAAATTAGTATAGTAATTAGTGATAGAAATTTCGAAATTAAAGGCCATTATTATACTAATATGTACTCTCAAAATACTTATAGGCAAAGCGCGGCGTTTAGTCCCGCCACTCAATACGCAATGCCGTGTGATTCCGGCTTAGAATAGGATCACCCTGGTACTGATGGTGTCGTAAGAGGCGACTAAAGTGCGTGTGGTAGATTCACGGTGCCAGTAATGGCAACACGCATGGGCAGACTCGACCGGATTATTACCACCCCGGCATTTAAGACCGGCGTTAAGTAGTGGCTTTGGCCACTTCGTTTCTCGTTAGTTAATGCCGGGCCCCGGTGCCCTTCCAATTTAAAGGACGGCAACGCTCCTGTAGCCCCTCTGGAGTTACAAGGGGCCGTGGGCGACGGTGATCACTTACCATCAGGTGACCAGTACGCTCGTTTGCCGTCTTTTCCATAAAAAAAAATGCCTCAAATTTGGCGGAAAGTGCAGAACAGAAGTGGAACGAAGTGTCTTAACACTAGGTTCCCTAGTTTCCTCTGACTACCCTGCCATGTGCGGGACACAGCGTGGAGCTGAGAAAGTGAAAGTGAGTAAAATACTTAAAATTTAAGAAGTATCAAGCAATTAATGTATAAGAAAAAAACCTTTGCTCTGGTAACAAGACAAACGGCGACATTAAACCCCACCTTCCCCAAAATTAACACAAAGACTTTAGACTGTGTTAATTTTGGAGAACACTAAAATAAACTAAAAAGCTACTTACATCTAAAAAACAATCAACAGTATCAAAATAAAACCAATTCTAACGCCAATAGAAATTCCGTAAACCAAAAAAAACTAATAAATCGTATATACGTATATCCAACAAAAATATTCGTCTCCTAAGACGTGCGACGACATCAATCATCGTCCTCTTAACGAGTCGTCCAGCTGTTGCTGCTGCGATTGATAGACCTATAAACTATATTTATAGACCTGGTATATAGAAATAGCCCGGATTACGGATGTTACGTCGCTCGCTTAGGTGTCGTGTGAATGATAATTTACGGAATGTTGCGTGTGTGATAGGTTGTGAATTTGAAAAAAAATACGATTTGTAGTAAGGCAAAAGGTAACATCAGTTCCAATACTGTTTCAAATAACGTGAAGGGAGGGGAACGGAGTGTCTTACATTAGGTTCCTAAAATCCCTCTGTCTATCCCGAAAAGTGGGGATTACGTTCCATTAAGGCCACTTCTTTTTTCACATCAGCAATATTAAGATATAAATATATATTTCAATAACTTCATCATAATCACAAAATAAACTATAGCTCAGCTTCACGCTGTATCCCGCACATCGCAGGGTAGGCAGAGTGAACTTGGGAACCCAGTGTTAAGACACTCCGCCGAATTTGAGACATTGCGTGTTGAGTGGCGGAATTCAACGTATAAACAGTAGCATCCATAAAATAATTTAAATACTATACTAAACTTAAATTTAAAAATTTCTGTCCTAAGTGTGGAATAACACTTTAAAACATAGTAAAAATTTAAATACTAATCAACATCTTATTAACTTGTTAAATACGTAGTTATCAGTTATATGGCATAAACGTTCCATTGTAAACGTTAAATATTGTGATTCCCTAAGTCTACAGCTCTCAGGGCTATAACAAAAAAACTTAATTCAACCTTAATACCGCATCTACATATTATGTAAACGTAACTCAAAGATGTCGTAAACAGAAGATCGCCCACACAAAATACTAATAAAAGTTAAAACACGCGTCATTGTCATCAAAAGAGTTGCCGACCTCTTTAGGCAGACTACCGTATTTCTATACGGTATAGAGTAGAATATGTATGAAATATAATAAAACATCAGTAGTATCAACTTCAAACGTTGGGATTTTTTGGTGAGATGAGTGAAATGTGGTTATATTGTCACATTATTTATTATATGTCGAGGCCAGTCATTGTGGATGCGGGTTCGATCGCCACTTGTGGAAAAGAATTATTTAATATTTTCATTTTCTTGCTTAAGTAAACAAGGAAAACGTGGCGGAGAGTTCTGCCACTCAACCTGAGTAGTGTCTCAACGGGAACAAAGAGTCTTAACACTACGCTCCTAAATTATAAGTAAAAAATATGTATTATATATATGTCTACTAATTTTAAAGTGTTACTTTTCAATTAAGTAAGAAAAATACGTACGTAGAAAACGTATAAAAATACGTACGTAGATTCCGCCCAAGCACGATAACAACTAGAACGGAGAACGTATGGCTTAGTGTTCGGGGCGCTTGAACGGATTCCAAAAGGCGCAGGTTCAAATCCCTCTGAGTTAACCAATATAAGAACCAATTAAAACTCAGCTACCTCAAACATTCAAAACCATCAAATTTAACTGACCATCCTTTTGACCATAAGAAAACAAAACAAGGCACCATACAACTTTACACAGCACTAACATTCAAGTACATAGTTTTATACGTAAATGCATCTAGTTCGTAACTTCTTCTTGTATCCACCGTCGGTCCGATCCGGTGCACTCCTTGACAATCGATTGACGGGTGTATCACCCACCACCCACCTACCAGCCCGCTCCTTGCACCACCCACATTGACCCACATAGCAGCCATATTTATAATAATTGAACTGCGCCAGCGAATTCGAATGAGTTATAAATCGGCCACATTTACTATGGAAATGGAGTCTGAAGTCTGGCTTATCTGTCTTTATACCTAGTTCTGTAGCTTAAATGGACTTCATATACATACATACATACATTCTTTTGAACGGTTTTTACTGTAGTTCCAAGTTGCAAGTTATGGAATAGTGCAGTTGGGTTTTATTATTACGAATAATTTAGTTTCAGCTTGGGAGAATAAGACTTGGGATGCTTTTGTACGTAATTTTAAGTTATTTGTGCCAAATGTAAAAGTTGTGGGCTTAAATATTAATAGGGTAATGATTTTTTATCAATAAATATAAAATTTGATGATGAAATTCTTAAATAAGTACAGGTAAGTTTACCAAAAAGAAGTAGCTGCAGAAAATATAAGTAGAACTCGCTCAAGTACGACTTAAGAAGAATCTTGTGATAGAAATATAAGAAGAAATTTTGTGCCTAACTTAATAAGAAAAAAAGTGCTCAGTACTGAAGCTACGTATTAAAAGCGGAACTTAACGCCGAAAAAATCGCCCAAAAATAGTTTTAAAAATATTTTCAAGCGCAACACCAAATAACACTGAAGCTTACGCTAACATTTGTTCAAACATTCATAAGATTTAACATGAACGATGGGAAATCTGTACTGCATGCAACCGGAGATCGTCTAACATTCCTCGATTGGTATTCCTTCAATGTCTCCGTCAGCGTAATTTACGATCGTTACATCAATATTTTTATTGACTCCATAATTCAAAGAGTGTCACATAATTCATCCGTCCGCGTAAGACGGTCGGGTAGTCGCTCCTGAAGGTTCTTAGGTAAACACATTGGTACCAATGTGACAGGTTATGGAATATATTGGAAGAATTGTGCTAAAATTTGCATAATTATATATTATTTTAGAGATGTCGCTTTTAGCCGTCGTGGTTCCCTTTTAGTTTTAAGCATAGTAAGCCTAGGGAACCTGGGAAGTAATGTTTTAACTTTCTTTTACCATCAAGGTAGTAACATTTCCTACTTTCCACTCAATTTCCACAACGCCGCGCTTTACCTCCTTACTAGTGCGATGAAATTATAAGGTTAAATATTTAATTTCCTGAAGTTAAGATCTAATTCACATTCATAGCCACTAAAAACTTAACGAAAAATTAAAACGACTTTAAAATGAATCCAAAAAAGAACTTAAAAGCACCAATCTGCAACCTGAGATAGAGTCTCCTAATCATTCTCACTTATCCGAACACGAAAAATTCGTAACAAATCAGTGTGCAGATGCTAGTGACGGATAGTCTACAGGCACTGGCTGTACAGTGCGAGCGCCCCCGTAGCAGTGGTACACCCCCTTGTCTTAAATTATGTCCGGGACGTGATAACGAAGAGGGTGGGTGGAGGTTAATATTTACTTTTGCGACACACGATGTATTGTCTGATGTGCTTTGATAGAAATGTTTTGAGATTTCGAATTTTGGAGTTCAATTGAAGCTTTAAGTTGGATTTTGGTTGTAATTATAACTATAGTTGTGCTATTTCATGTAGAAGTCGTTTGAAAATAGTGGCTGGCGTTTTTCTGTAACCGAAGGGTAAACCTCTAAGGAGAATATACGTGTTATTTAATTTTTTTCCAGAGAACAATATGAACTAAAATTCAAAACATTGAGAAAATATCTTTTCATACAGATACAATTTAAATATTCTTACAGCTTCTGATGTATAATTTGACCTTTGTGATAAGAAATAAAAAAAAATATTAAAAAAAACATGATTCTTTCTCTGGCAATTGTTTGCCAGCCATCCGACATTACGACGGGCACAAGACGGCTGTGACATCGTTGAGATAACGTCCAAAAAGGGTTGAGTTCCGTTGAGAGAATAAAAAAATATCCCTTATCACAGGGCCTCGTTCAGCATAACTTGTACGATAAAAAATCTGTAGGTAAAAATTATATGAATCGGCTGAAATGATTTTTTTTATTATTTAAAATATTTATTTGTAAAGAATTAATTTAATTTAGCTTATTAGATAGAGGTCATAAGCAATTTACGTTAGAGGCCTCTTCATACGATTCCCACTCACACACTTAGTTATTTTCATTTATTTTGTCTGATAATGAAGCAAGTATATTGATTACAACAAATCTTTCAACTCATTTTTCTCTATTTTGGTTTAAAAGACTTATTTATAAATAAAGAAATATCCGTTTCAGCTCAATATTTAACCTGACGGAAACAAAATATATATAATCAACCCCTTGACTAGTCATCGAATGCACTACAGTCACCTACAACTGACCAATCAATGGGCATTACAGATAAATAAATACATGCTATCAAAAATGTTCAACCACAAAACTATTAAGTGCACCGTTATGTTTCTTTCAACCCTTCAGCCCACGTCAAACTTTTATAATTTTGATAGCAATTTTACTTGACGTTCTTTTGGGAAATCAAAGGTTACTTGAAATACCACTTAACCGATTCACTGACCGGATTGACTCGATAAATCCTCAGTAGACGTTTTTATTACCGTTTTTCTTTTTATGATTATCATAATTTTATTGTGATAAACATAAATAACGTATAATGTGATTGTTCCTTGTATATTCAAGTTTATGTTATATATTGTGATGTCAGTAGAGATAATTTAGTTATAAATCACTTTGTTTTTTACTCGAAAACTTAAGTTTTACCACTTCGATCAATAAAATGAAAATAGTGAAGCAAGGCACGGCTATGTGTTCCGTAACTCAACACCCAGACATAAAAAAATCGGCGGAAAAAGGAAAACGGCAATTCCAATCCTTATTTTCGTGCTTGATAGGAAAGGAATGCTTAAAACTAGGTTCCCAGGTTCCCTATGCCAAAAATATATCGAGCTAAGTGATAATTTGTCAACAAACCCTATATTACTATAACAGCACAAGAAAAGAAAAAATGACCTCAAATTATAAAAAAAATGCAGAAACGACAATAAAAGCGAATAAGACGATCACAAACGAATAGAACAATGTACATATCTCAAAGACAGGGCCGGTCTCGAGAATTAAAAGTGCAGGTGGGGCGCATTGATCTGATGGAGTCGTCACCCCACTTGGAGGCATATGGACGTTTTATAATGGACACACCGGTATTTATTTAACTGGACTAGATGAGAGTATAGTAGAAATTAAGTATTTTCTTGGTTAGTTAAGCTGCATGGTAGGCAGAGGTAACTGGAGGAACTAGTGTTAAGACACTCCATTCATCCATTATTTACTTAAGTGAAGAAATGAAAATGCTTAAATATTTTATTTCCTCGAGTGGAGATTTAATCATCAACATGTCGCGTCCACAGTCGCACGCTTGTGCCCCTGCGACAGGCCTCTTCTTGAGGTTAATGTTATGATTTATTGGTTTAATGAGGAAATATTAACTTTTAATAAAATACTTACTAATTTTTTATATTTTTTTGGAAGTAAATTAAGAATTGTGATCTAAAAAAGTGGTTTTCTAATGAAATTAGGAAATATCTTTTTACTGGAGCAAATAAATAAATGATTCATTCCCTCCATTGGGAATCGAACTCACACAATAATACACTCAAAACGGAACTATAAGTTAATAATATATTGAAATTTTCCTATTTTACATACGAATGTCCAAAGCAATCATGGCCTGAAAATTATAGCCGCAGAACCAGTATAATATGAAGCATAGAGAACTATAACTCCTGAATCGGGCGACTGGACACAAATTAGTGAAGCACTCGTTCTACTCGACCCATCTCCACGTCCGTCCCGAGGCGGGTGACCACACTGTTTGATACAAAGTTGGGAAAGACCGTGTTATAGCGAGCTTTTTAAATACTTTTATGTGAATTCAAAAGTTTCGTGTGAAATAAAAGTATTTTATTTGAGTAAATTATTTATATGTTAGAACTTGTTATGGTTATAGAGTTGAGTAAAAAATTGTATTTAAATGATTTTGCTTGAATTTGTTGTGGTTTTGTACCTGAGAAAAGTCTCTCAATGTTGAAAGTAATATAATAAAAGGCATTTTGTTAACATTTTTATAATAAAGAAATGACTAGACATTCTTTAAAATAAAAATAAAATTTTAATTTAATTAAAGAAAAAAATATGTTGATTAATAATAAATATGTTATCGTAAACATCTTCAGTTAAGAGATATTGTAACAAAAAAAGTACATAATTATTTATAAACATAAGTGTTTTTTTTATACCATAGCTACTTCAACGATATCAATCTTATATTTAATCACAAATCGATCACCAAGCGCAAAGTTAAATAGAAAAAGAAGAAAATATATCTAAGTAAAAAAATTAAAAAGTCTATGTAAAATAAAACGTATGTACACCCCGTCTGGACGTCCCGGCCGGACCTCGCCCGTCTTGCAACGTTTGACTGAGCGAAATCACTCAAAAGTTTTAATGCCGCTTCCGTGGAGACTACCCTTGCCTCCCCTCCCACCCCCATACTGGCTACGTGTGAAGTTTTACGTGTACGGTTAAAAGATGCACTTATACTGTGATATTGGAACGTTTGGTGTATTTAAATGTGTTTTTTTGCAATTTTGTAGTGTTAAGTAGATTTAGGCTTAAGAAAGTGTGATTTTTTTTGTTTTTTTGATGATTTTAATAGTGATTTTTGTGACGTTTTATGCCTTTTTTTTAGTTTAGTCTTTAAATTGATTTTTGAGATATCAAGTGTTAAGAGGCGAAACTCAACTTAAAGGTTAAACTACTAACCAGAACAAGGTAATGCAAATTTTCGTTCCCACAAGCAAGAATTGAACCAACAAATAGTCCTTCTGCCCCACTTAGCCATCGAGGCCATGTTTTACATATTAATTTTGAAATATGTACGAATAGTGAGTAATAAAATTAGTAATGTAGCATTAAGTGCTCTATTTTCTATAAACTTATACACATTGGACATCGTACAAAAAAAATATATTATTCCGTTAATATAATCACACCCTAAAATGTTATTTAAACACAATTTTACAAAAAACATGCTCAAAGAAAGAACAAAATTATAATTGACAATATATTTTTTTATCAACCATTCCAACCGTCCCATTCTATTACTAACAACGTGTTAAAACCCGAGCACCGTCGAGTTATATTAAATGAATTGTGCAAAATTCTTGGCAGTTAATCAAAATTTCATCGATATGAAATCTGAATTTAAACATTGTCGCTGGTCTGACAGCGCATTTAATTAGCCGCGGACGTCGGCAGTCGACGATCCGTCGGTATATGGGAGTTGATTGAATGGACCCTAACCACGAATTACGGACTATCCGATAAGGCATCATTGTTTTTGTCACCCTACCTCTATATTGAAAATTGCATAGAGTACGTTATAATGTGTTTAAATTTAAATTTTTTAATATATTTTTTATGATGTTTCACGTTTTTTTCTCAAAGGGGAGGAAGCTGCGTGTTAAAACACTTCGTTCTCGAGTAGCGGAACTCAACGCCGTGGTGACATTTAAGTCCAATTTTATATGCAGAGTGGGTATTTACGTGTCTCCCTAACATGTGGTACTATTCTCGATATCATTTAACTAAATAGTTCAATTGTTTGATAAATTGTATGTCTTTTCATCATCAAAAATATAGGAAAAGAATTTAAAACACACACTTAATTTTCATTATCATTGTAAAGTTTTAATTGTTTTTCTACGCTAGAAAACTACTTTTTAGAAAATGTATAGGAAAGCTTTACCAAAGCTTCTTGTATAAAAATCAACATTTAGTAGCTACAGAAAAGTAAGAAACCACACAACAATCATATAAAGGAAGGAACGCAAATATTCGTAATATTCACAAAAATGCACTTATTACCGAATGGGCCGGAGATCCTATGATCTCGTGATCCCGGGATGATTGGCAATCCCAACAGAATGAGGCAGGGTTTAATGGCACTCGCACCTAGATGCCGTGTGTTCAAATTAAATGGAAGATAATTTGATCTTTGATTTTCGCGGTCTTCTTTTTTCATTTATTTGTGATGCCGGAAGTACGTAATAAGTACTCGTAGTTACACGTTTCATTTAAAATGTAAATTAGACCAGGTTAAATAAAACTTGATGACTGGATTAATCAAAAATAATAAATTTCAAGTGCATTTTAGTTTATTTACGGTTCTTTTACTTATTTATATAGTTCATAAAACACATTTCTAAAAGTAGATACTAAATAGTTAACAGTTCCATTTAAAATGTATATATATTTAAAAAATAATAATAATAATAATAATAATAACTGCAATACTGGTACCTGTATATATAGTTTAATTGTTTTTAGAAACATACTTGACCTACGTTTGCACGTTTCGAACACGTTACAGTAGTCCGTACGCAAGGGTAGACAACAAAATTATTGAATAATATTTCAGATTTCATAACTGAAATATTAATCTTCATGTTGGCTTATCTAAGATTTTAATAATACCTTACCTTAGACTTGACAAATAAGTATACAGCGCTTGGAACTTACCTGAAACAAAATAGAATAAAATATTTGAATATATTGTGAAACATACAGATGATGATGAGACCTGTCGTGGCGCAGCGGCACAAGAGTGTGACTGTAACCGACAGGTTCTGGGTTCGATCCCCAGTCGAGGAAATGAAATATTTAATATTTTCAATTTAAATATTTAATGTTTCATTTCTTCGCTCTGGTAACAAGGCAAAGCGCGGCGTTGAGTTCCGCCACTCAACACGCAATGCCTCAAATTGGGCGGAAAGTGGGGAACGGAAGTGGAACGGAGTGTCATAACCCTGGG
Source organism: Eueides isabella (assembly GCA_019049475.1). Classification (NCBI taxonomy): domain Eukaryota; kingdom Metazoa; phylum Arthropoda; class Insecta; order Lepidoptera; family Nymphalidae; genus Eueides; species Eueides isabella. Next base: position 2,177,457 of record CM032391.1, on the reverse strand, counting down.
TTTCACTTTCGTTCCCTCTACCTACCCTGCCTAGTGCGGCATACAGCGTGAAGCTGAAAAAAAAACATACAACAAAAAAGTTATGTCATTTTGAGTTAAGTGTTAATTGCACGATTGTTTTCTCTCACTCAGCTTCACGCTGTATTGCGCACATGGCAAGGTAGGCAGAGGGAACTTGGCAACCTCTTGCCCACTTTCCGCCAAAATTAAGGCAATGTGTAGTTACGACACGTTTGACCTTTTTACAAAAGCGAAATAAATAAAATATTAAATATTTAAATTGAAAATATTAAATATTTCAATTCAAGTCGGAATTAAATATACAATCTGCCTGCATGTCCAGGCCTCAAAAATGTCATTGTAACACTAAAATATATCTATATATGCCAAAAATAAGCCCCCGCTACACTAACGTCCCCGGGTAGCCGCAAAAATAACTGAACGTCCTTTGTTTCGTAGACGAGGGGCAAGTCCATTGGAATTCTTTATAGAATGAAGTAGATTTAATATCGGGCCAGAATGCGGACCGTTCACGGCGGCCTCACGGGACCCAGATACGATTGCTTGGCCAATACTTTGATTGTCATTTTGCATATTTACCGGTTAGATTTGATTTTTGACAATGTTGAGTGTATTGGTCGAGGATTTCTTTATATTTTTTTAGGTTTAAGTTTATGCTGTGTTCCGTACCTAGAAAAGTGGTGAGATGGAACATGGGAACCTAGTGTGAAGATACTCCGTTTCTATTAAGACATCTCCTGAAGTCTGGAAGCGTGTTGAGTGGTGGAGTTTAACGCCGCGTTTGTCTCTTTACCACAATGAGGAAAATAATAATATTCCATTTCTTAATGTGGGAATAGAACCCACAACCTGTTAAGTTCACAGCTTGTGCCACTGCGCCATGACAAACTCTCATTGGAATTGAAATTTTATACGACTTTTAATAGGATAAGTATGTATTATAGGAAATTTTATTTTTTTACTTGTTTATGTTGTTCCAAAACGTTGTTAAATCAGATATATATATATAACTTTATGAATATTTTAATATTCTATTAGATTACTAGTCAATCTACTTAATATCAGGGTCATTGAAATTTGAAAAAAATCATTTTAATATGAATCTATAACTTAAGCATCAAGCACATGTTTTCTCTCTAAGAAAGATTATACGAATAAACACGTAAACTACGAAAATTAAAGGAAAATCCATCATGCCATAACATTTTTAACACTTAACCCTGTCGACAGACAATTTTATAACCGAATCGTGAACAAATTTTATTTTTTTATAAAGTGGCAACTTTTTATTGGTACCGGTTACGAGTGCTACCAATAGTTATGTATGTTTTATTTAACACCAATGGATGTGTGCGGTGTATGGCTGTGGACGGTATTTACAGGGATTTTCATTTGAAAAGGTAAGGTTTGGACAAATTGCAGTTTATGTTATTGCCTTTTGCTGGTATTTATGTATATTTCATTATACTAGCTTTAACCTGCAGCTTTGCATACGTTGTTAGACATTAGCGCTAATAATAAGTTAATGTATAAAATAGTGGCCTTTGAAGAAATGGAATGTTTAATATTTTATTTTTTTTAATTCTTGTAACCAGTGACGCGGCGTTGAGTTACGTGAATGTGGGATACAGCGTGAATTTGAACACCCGAGGTGATTCCGAACGTGTGTACAGTGAGTAATCAAAACGACTGATGCGATATGATAACTACTTCAATAATAAATCTATCTACTACAAAACAATATATATTAAAATCAAACCAGAAGTTCCTGAGCTTAGCGTGTTCAACCAAACAAACTTCAATATTTTAATATTAGTATAGATATATTAGAAAAATTAAATATTTTTTATGAAGAGTATATTCGGGCAAACTTAGAAATTTCGGTAATTTTGGGAACCTAATCAGTAACCAAAATTATGATATGAATCACAAATAACTCAGGAGAATAATTCGGGAACCCTTATAACTATGAGTAGAAAAAATTATAATTAATTATGACACCATATACCTTACATGTATATGTATTATACGTACATATAAATATTTTGTTATATTTTCAAGACCCATGGAGGGAAGATGAGAGAGGCCTTTGGGATGAAACTAACGGTCGTAACGTAAGGATGAGTGAACTCTTCTGTGATGTTGAATCTGTATAGTATGAACAGAACGGCTATTGAGGATTTTCTTGATATAAAAATATATTATATAATATATATGATCTCTATGACGCAGCGGCACGGTGTTAGACTACAAAAGTGATGTGTATAAGTTCGATATCCACTCAGAGTATTTTTTTCCTTCCTATTTCTCCTCGTTCGCATATTTGTCATCTATCATTGTAATATTCCATATATATGATAATTAATTTTAGTTTCTAGCTTTCATTTCAGAGTAGACAGGGGTAACTTGGGAACCTAACTTCCACTTGCCATCAAATTTCAATTATTATTTATTATAAAGCGGAGCACAACGCCGCTGACTTTGCCTTATAAACATTTAATAAAACAGAAATGGTATGTATATCAATATCTGTAAACAACAATTTAATTCAAATATAAAAACAAGAAAAAATACAAAAGAAATATCAAAATTACAAATGGGGTCGACGTCAAGTGTTTAAACAAGTCAAGACACTCAGTAGAAACAGAGGCAATATTGTACCCGCAATCCCGTATCAACAAACCGAATATCTTGAATACATATGTAAATGCGGCCACAACTGCGCTTATTGCTTATCTAATTTGACTTCTTTTGCAATACTGTGATAGCATTCACTAGTATCAGGGGTACCTGCCCATCTTCTACCGGGGTCGAAAGGGGTACTCCCAGGAACTCGATGCCGATAGTTTTTAAAATATTTATATAAGGGAATGACGCTGAGACCGCTCCGTGTAATCCAATTTTGCGTTATGTGTTTCAGAAGTTACTTATTTTGTGGGGTACATTTTTTGGGGTCAACGATGGTTTTTATGGGTTTTAATTAAAGTGTGTGTCATAGGGAATTCGATTTGTGAGAAGGTAGCATATGTTGTTATTGGTCTCCTTCCAGTTACCTGGCTTTATGGAGTTGCTGTGAGCGTATTTGTTTGGTATGTTTATTAAAATTGATATAATATACACGTGGGCTCTATATTGGTGATGGAAAAAACCTTCTGAGATTTCGGCCCTCACGTGTGTCACAAATTTGGTTTGAAGTTTTTACATTATCATTTATTTTAGTAGAAAAATAAACGTTATTCTAAAGAAATTTATGAAATTATATATATTTAGTTTTTTTTTATTTCTATTATTATTTCATTTTAGAGGCCGTTGTGGCACAATAGTTCTGCTGTCAGCGACTATTATGGGTTCGATTTCCATTCGGGCGAATAAATTATTTAATATTGTCTCCACTCTGAACGGAGTGTTTTAACACTAGGTTTCTTAGTTCCTTTTACTCACCCTGCTATGTATGAAATACAGTGGACGCTAAATTTCAAAGTAATTTACCGTTTCAACTAAAAAACAATAATTATTCAAACCATTCATGCAATAAATAGAAAAAAGAAAACAAAAAGTTCCATCTCAAAACCGACTGTATTGGACACCACTTCCAGCTTGTCCCGGGCTAAGTGAATCTTCAGACTACCAAAATAAACTCTAACCGTTACAACGACCACGTATATCGTTCGAACGGACTTTTCTGTAAAGTCTAACGAATAGAACTTTCTATGGCGTTAAGTGTGATAGACACAGGACTTATATGCTAATTGTTACTTTATCATGTCCGTTAAGAACTGCCCGACAGTTTCCATTAAATCCTTTTTCCGGGGTTTAAAATTGGTTTTGGTTCTTTTAAGCGTATGTTTTGGGGTATCTTAATACGATTGACCCGCCCGCGGCATTGCCCGCTTGCGTTATACACGTTTACTAATTTGAACTACTTTTCTTGTTTTAATTATATTATCACTTTTAACACAATATCTATATTAAAAATAAAATATTTTCATCTAATGATTAACATTTTTGTAGTATTTTTGACTGATGAAATATTTTAAATTGACGTAACGTTTTTTTTATTTTTTACTCATTTAAATAAAACAACATAAAAAAAGTAAAAGTTGACGCAAGGTTGCCAAAATATAATAATGGATTGCAATTAAATCTGGTTTACCGTTTCTGAGATTAAAGCGTACAAACGCACGGACAAACAGACAAACAGAAGAACAGAATTTTGAATACAACAATTTTAGGGCCTGTTAAACATAAATATAAGATTTTTTTTATATATCTTCCATGTAAAGACGGTGTTCTACATGAACGGTTACATATTTATTAAAACTATATACCTATTTAGGGAATATATGTTTTACTATAAGTATTATTACTAGTACTTATTTATTTATAACGTTTTTTATTAAATTTTTAAATAAATAAATTTTACTTACAAAGCTACAAACTGTCTCTTACTTACAAGGAAATATATGACGCAGATTTAACATTTTTCTTATTTCCAATATACCAATTTACAGGAACCGGAAGTCAATTAAGATATTTTTACACTAAAATCCACATAAGCAATAAACAAGTTAATTTTAAAGACGAAAGTTCCCTATTTAGTACTAGTACTAAAGAAATTCAGTGCGAATCGAGCGAATGTAGCTGGAACAAATCAACACAGTTGTAACTGCGACGTCAAGTTAATTAAAACTACGAAAAGTTTGTGATTTAAAAGCGGTAAGGATTGAGGTATAATTATGAGAGACAGCGGAATTTATAATGTAGCGGAAGCGGAAATAGACTGATCGATTGAGTGTGTACAGTGTTCAATTCCAGCTTGGGGTTGTGAATTTCTATTTTTTGTTTTTAGGTAAAAGACAAAGCGTTGTGTTGAATTTGCCAATATTTAAAGTCTTGAATGTGAGGAAAGGAGTATCTTGATACAGTTATCTTTTTCTTTTCTGCAGTAAAGGAGACATATATTAAAAAAATATATAATTGCAGGTAATAAAGTCAAGACATAGTTTTGTGTTCGGTTCCCAGTAGAGCAAATCAAATATTTAATATTTTCATTTCCTCTTTTATAAATTGATTTTAGTCGTGTGATTTCGGCTTAGAATTGGATCACCCTGGTACTGAAGGTGTCGTATGAGGCGACTAAAGTACGTGTGGTAGAGTCACGTTGCCAGCAATGGCAATACTCATGGGCAGACTCGACCGGATTGTTACCACCCCCGGCATTTGAAAGTGGCGTTAAGTAGTGGCTTTGGCCACTGCGTTTCGCATTAGGTAATGCCGGGCCCCGGTGCCCATCCACTTTAAAAGACGGCAACGCTCCTGTAGCTCCTCTGGAGTTACTCGGGGTCGTGGGCGACGTTGATCGCTTACCCGTACGCTCGTTTGCCGTCTTTTCCATAAAAAAAAAAGATTATATTTATTTTGTATTGAGTATAAACATTTACATTTTAAATTTAGAATTCTTCTCGGCGTTCGGAATCGGCGTTGAGTTCCGCTATTGAACACTCAATGCTTCCAGATTTTGACAGAAAATGAAGAACAAAACATAGATTGTCCACATATACTTCTACTTTTTCTTTCATTAACCCATTAATTATTTTGTTTCCATAAGTAACATCCACCACCAAGATCTTATCCAATTACACCCGTCTACTTCCATATCAATCGCTTCATATCAAAATAAAAATCGCTGCCCGCTTAATCTCAACACCAGTCACACCAATCCGGCGGCGAGCTGTCGAACCGAAAGAACCGTTTGAAAATATGAAAACAAACTACTTACAAACTGTAAATGGAAAATAAATCCTTGTTGCAGCAGTGTCAATGGAATGTTTAAAGTAATTAATTAGACGTATGTTTCTATTTGCTTGCTGTGTGAGGAAGTTGGATTTTTCATAATTGACTATTTCAATTTTCGTTTTCTCGCTCTCTGGTGAAGAGGCAATCCGCGGCGTTGAATTCCGCCACTTGATACGCAATTGTAATGGTAACAACGGTGTGTTTTAACATTAGGTTCCCAAATTGTCTCTGCCTAGCTTGCTATATTTGGATTAAAGTGACAATTCACATTGTGGATTCACATTTAATTTAATAATGGAAATATTGCACTTAAGTTAACAGGTAGATACATTTTGCTAAGGGAAATTGGACTTCGATCTAGCGTCAAGACTTTTCGTTCTCATTAAGATATATCTGTTTCTTATTTTACACCAAATTTGAGGCATTACGTTTTAAGGCATAAGGCTAAGGTGCTAAGGTTTAAGGCAAGCATAATGCCATGTTTTGCCTCGTTACCAAAAAGAAGAAATGAAAATATTGAATATATTTATTTTTTCAACTGGAAAAAGAATCCACAACCCCAGCCCATCAAGAGACGCTCATAAAATACAACAAATAATTAACCAAAACATTTCAGATACCAAAAAGAATATCTACACCGAGTCACTGCAATTTAAATTTGAAAAGTTTGAACCGATAGTAATTTCGCGTGACGTTTAAGACAAGTTCGTTTGACCGTCAGTCTGTCCCCGGTCATAATGAGCTGCTTTCCGTGTTTACTTCTCTGTCGTTTTTCGCAAAGTTCCAACGACTGATGGGGTATAGAGTGCTTGGTGAGTTTGCTTCATTTTACTTTGGACTCGTATGCCATGTTTAGCCGGTACTCGATATTTTTTTAAGGTTTTCTTTGGACATGACAAAATTGGATTACGGACCAGCGACCTGAACGCGGCTTCGCCCGCTTGATTGTATTATTTTATTTACTAATTTCATGTTCTAAATATATTATTACTTTGGCTAGCCGTTTCTGAGGCTAACGTGTACAAACGAACAGACAAACAGATGAAAGTTTTAATGATCACAATGTTCCCATAAAATTAATTAGGCCGTTTATAAATATAATAGATTTATGAACGTCCCTTATAAGATATATTTTAATATATCTTCTACATACAGACAGTGATCGGTTACAGATTTATTATAAGTATTGATACATATTAATGAATTTAAATTTCAATAGTTTCTTATAATGTAGTTGAGACCTTTTTTTTTAACCAATTAAATATTCGTAGCCACCAAAAGCTCCAACATTGAGAATATTTCAATTATTTTAATTTTAAGTCTTATATGTTTTGTTATAGTTGTCATTTTAATATCTGAAGAACAATTTACATTAAAAATATTTTTTCATATAATTTCTTTGATATCTGGTTTCCCACTTTTAACAAAATAAAATCTTCTTCTCTTCTTCTTCTTCTTCTTAGCTTCACGCTGTATCCCGCACGAGGCAGGGTAGGCAGAGGGAACCCGGGAACCTAGTGTTAAGACACTCCGTTCCACTTCCGTTCCCCACTTTATTCAAAATAAAATCTAATTAATAATAAACCACAAAAGCCATTTATACCATGAATTACGAAAATTTATCTCAACAAGTCCTTTCACAGCATCCCAGTATACCTACATACATACCTACATATATATATATATATATAAAAGTTAGAGCATCTGTAAGCACCTGGCTTGAACGCCAATGAGCACTAATCAATACGATGTGGCGAAAAATAACGAATGTTGTATTAACGCTCGTGTGCTTCCGTGCCCAGCTGCACCTACGGCCCGCATGTAAATATGTTTATAATTTAAATATACCTTTTTAGCTTCACATTGTACCTAGTGTGACACTCTGTTTATATTAAGACACTTCCGGTCTCCAATTACCGCGGGGTTTGAGGCTTTGCGTGTTGAGTGGCGGAACTTAACGCCGCGCTTGGTTTGTTACCATTGCGAAGTAATGAAAATGTTAAGTATTTAATTTTCCCGAGTGAGGATCGAACTCACAGCTTGTTGCGGTACAGTGGCATGATTGTGCCCCCGTGCCACGACGGGCCTTGTTAATGATTAGATTAGATTGGTTTTTTTAATGTTAAAATTATCATTTTTTTTTCCTGCTCTGATTAGGTAATTGCGGCGCTGAGTTACGCTATTCAACACACAATGTCTTGGATTCGTACGGAAAACGGAACCAGACCCGACATCTACGTTATTTGTACAACTTAATTTATTTCTGTTTATTTATTAAGTAGAAATATATAACGCCCCCTTTTCATATATAATTTTAGAGATAAAAGCTCATATACACATGTCATGTGAAGACTTAACTACAAAATGTCAACCAGCAAGAACGAGAAATTTATTTACTTTATTTTATTTGAATTTCTTATTATAACTTGACATATAGTATTATGATATTTTCGATTGGTAATATGATATTTTCGATTTTCCTTAGAAATTATATTGTGTATAAATAATATTTTAGTGATCCTCTAAGCTTTCTAGCTTTTTTCTAATTAAAATTTTCGCAAATTAATTCTCTTTGCCATGTTACCAGTGCAAAGAAATAAATTAATGAATGAATATTAAATATTTTATTTTCTTTTTAATTATAAGTTTTATACTATAGTTGGTGTAATAAAGTGTTAAATAAATAAATAAATTCTTAGAAAATGTTATATATATTATATATATATATATATATATATATATATATATATATATATATATATATATATATATATACATACATACATATATATATATATATATATATATATATATATATATATATATATATATATATATATATATATATATATATATATAGTTAAAAAAAATAAGTTTGTAGTACTTTTTGTGTTAAAGTGTAACAAATATCCGAAAATAATATCCGCAATAAATTATCACATTTCGTTGGTTCGATGCTCAATCAACAAAGTGCAATATTGAACATTTTAATTTCTTCGCACTGATAACAAAGCAAATAACGATGTCTAATTTCAACACTCAACACGCAATGCCTCAAATTCAGTGAAAAGTAGAGAACGCAACGGAGTGTCTCAACACTAAGTTACCAAATCCCCTTTGCCTACCCACATCTACTCATGACATGTGCGTGATAAAGCGTGAAAAATAAAAATCCATACAATAATATAAACATATTTTGCGAACGCTACATCGTATGCAATCGTAATCGGCCGGCTGGGGACGCATGGGCCGTTGAGACAGTGTTTTTAAAGCTTTTCTTTGCCACCCCGCCGCCACCCCAATCGATGCCCGTCACGTAGGTACAACGTCCGATCAAGTGCATAGAAGTACTTCTTAGATGTGTCCGTCTATTTCTACATATGAGTCTGTTAATTTTTTTCCAATGCAAGAATTGCTTTTCCAATTGGTTTCTTTTCCAATAAATTACTTTGAGTCATGAAATTTGTTTAAAAAAGAATTTTCCACTTTGTGTTTAGGAATGTGAATATATTAGAAATATTGGAATTTATTCTGTTTTTTGAACATATTTATATTTTAGATTCACGCTGTATACCGCACATGGCGGGGTTGGCAGAGGGAGCATCAGAAGCTGGTAAAAAGACACTCCATTCCAATCTCCACTTTCCACTGAATTGGAGGCATTACGTGTATAGCGGGGGAATTAAACGCCGCCTTTAATTTGTTACCAGAGCAGAGAGTAAGGAAGGCAGCTTTCAGGTCCGATCAAGTGCGTAGAAGTACTTCTTAGATGTGTTAGTGAACCTATGAATGTTTGGTTTTTTCATTTAATGGTAGGAATTTGGTGTTCTATTTTTTTTACATAATAACGGTGATTGTGTTAATTTGTAAAAATAAAGAAATATATCATACAAGAAAGCTTTCAAATTTTATCAAGTTTATATAAGTATTCGTTTAAGGAATCTCTTTCATACAGGTTTCTTTCTATATCAAATGAAAATCCACCGATTATTATTTTAATCTTTAAACTAATAAATTACAAAAGAAAAAGTATTTTAAAGTAAAACAGTATTAAATAACAGTTTAAACGGCTAGAAACAACAAAATGCTCTAATACAGTACATCGGTGTAGTATGCTGCTGACAACTCTGTCACGTCAGTCCCCCGCAGGCGTCAGTGTTCGCTAATGTTCCACAGTACGTTATGTTAGGTGAATTTTGTAATAGAAAAGTGTAATATTTTAATATGTATAAAGGATTTTTTTTACGTTTTAGAGGCCTGTCGTGGCGCAGCGGCACAAGAGTGTGACTGTAACCGACAAGTTCTGGGTTCGATCCCAGTCGAGGAAATGAAATATTTAATATTTTCAATTTAAATATTTAATGTTTCATTTCTTCGCTCTGGTAATAAGGCAAAGCGCGGCGTTGAGTTCCGCCACTCAACACGCAATGCCTCAAATTCGGCGGAAAGTGGGGAACGGAAGTGGAATGGAGTGTCATAACACTAGGTTTCACTTCCATTCCCTCTGCCTACCCTGCCTAGTGCGGGATACAGCTTGAAGCTGAAAAATAATAAAAAAAAAATTAAGTTTACGCTCTCTAGATGATTAGGCAGAGGGAACTTGGGAACCTTGGTAACTTGGTGACATTCAGTTCCAATTTAGATATTTTAGTCCCGCAATTTTCGCGAAATTTTGAGTGAAGGAATTCAAGTAATATTGAATATTTATTTTCCTGATTCGAGTTTGAACCCACAATCTGTCGTGTTTATAGTCTCTCGCTTGAGCCCCTGCGCTACATCAAGCTCCTAAGTCATTTCATCGAATTCGATAAGTTTTGTATCGAAAGTCGTAGTTTAACGCCGCGTGACATCTTACAAGAGCAGAATGATTAAGACAATTAATTACCTTTTGTTGAAATCGAACCTACGACCGCCGTTTCACAGACGCTATTCCATTCCCATGAAAACACATTTTCTTTAGCTTCACGCTATATCTCGTATACACCAATGTACACAAAGGGAACCTAATTAAGACATTCCGTTCTCCTAGTTTCGCTTAATTGTAGTATTAGCGTAGCTTAACGCCGCACTGATCTTCTTAGCGAGCGCAAATATATATAAATTCTACGAACACGTCGCGTCGATACAAATTTCCTTAATTACAAGTTTGGAAGTTGAAGTAATGCTCACTTCTAGCCTGACTTAGACAACTGTCGCTGTCAGAACTGTGCGCGGACTTGTGAAGTGCCACCTCCATATGTGAAATGTATTTGTAAAATTATAAAATATATGTTAAATTACAAATATGTTGTGTATATTTTTATGTATCAAGATTTACACAAAAGTAAGTAAAATAGCATCACGATGTATCTGGCGTATAGTAGATTAAGCAAAGGGAGCCTGGGAATCCCCCGATTTTTTAAAGCAATTCTTCTTTAGTGGTAGATCTCGTTGCGTTTTGTCTAGTTAAAAAGCGAGAATATTTCAAACATTAAACATATCATTTCTTCTAGTAGGAAACGAAGCTACAAACTATTGCGTTTACAATTATCATATATTGAAATACATGCCAAATCATAAACTTCTCTCCATCTATACCTAAAATTCAATAAACTCACTCAGCTTCACGCTGTATCTCGCACATGACAGAGAAGGCAGAGGAAACTTGGGAACCTAGTGTTAACGTTTCCCACCGAATTTGAGACATTGCATGTTGAGTGGCGCCTCTCAACTCAACGCCGCGCATTGTCTTGTTACCAGAGCGAAGAAATGAAAACATTAAATATTTAATTTTAAATTATTAAATATTTCATTTCCTCGAGTGGCGATCGAACTCACAACCTTACAGTCACACGCTTGTGCCGCTGCGACACGACAGGCCAGGCCAGGCCAGGCCAGGACAGGACGTGAATCCAATAAACATTTCTATATTAAGAAAACCCATAACACCTTTTCATACAAAACTAACATTTTCTATACAAAATGACAGCTGTCAGTTGTACTGAGCGCGTCAAAACGACAGACGTCAATCGGACAGCGGGGCGAGGCATCTATGCAATCGATAATAAAGGGACAGAAATAAACGAAGACGGAGTCGGAGTGGCGTGGAGCAATCCAGTCGCGAGTGTCATCGTTTGCGAGACGTGACGGGTGACTTCAGTTTGTGTGGTGTGAGGCACGAACGGGAGCGGTATTGGTTTTGTACGGAATTAGCCGTCGGCTTCGCCCGCTTATTTTTATTTTATATTACAGACAGATTATACAAAATCTTTAGATTAATTTTGACGTGTTCAGCTATATTACTGTAAAGTTTAATCTAGAAATTTATTATTAATTTTCAAGCTTTCAAGTTAATAATATTAATATGATGTAGTTTTTTCGCTTTCGAAGAGCTTAGTTTTGTGTCGGTTTTTGTATTATTTAGTTCCAAATGCAAATTCTTACATAGAATTATGTATTTGATTTTAAGGTTAACACTTAACAATAGGTTCCCAAGTTCCCTCTTTTTACCCTACCATGTGAAAGCTAAAAAAAAAGAAACAATATCCAAAATTTGGACAAATGCAACATTGTATAGATACGCATACCAGGGCATAGAAAATCTATTGTTAAGAAATGCCGCTAGAGGGAGAGAGTGTCAATAGCCTTCTGTCCTAACTTGAGATATCGTTAATGGCATAGCGGAACTAAGCGCCGCTTTTTATCTCACCAGAATAGGAAAATAACAATAAATCGTTCCTTAAGCAGGAATAGAAGCTACAATCATCAAGTTATCAAACAAACACTGTCTTTTACTTCCAATTCACCACAAAATTATTTAAATTTTTAAAAAGCACAAACAAAAGAAACATAGTCGTATAACAACAATATATGCACAATAGTGCAATGTATAATCAATTAATAGTAAAGCTAAGAAAGCACACATAAGTAGCTGAACATTTCAGTCACGGCCCGCGGCCCGCCGTCGCTGGCGAGACAGAAACACTGACGTGACAGGAGTGACTTGAAGCGGGCAGTCCGCGTTATAAGAGTAAGCGGGTTTGAGATATTTTTGTTTTTAGCTTATTAAATGCAGATGTGATGCGATTTTGATACGGCATCAGGGATTTATTTTGTATTCTTTTTTTATTTTACCGGCCTAGATAGAAAAACCGTTGGATTGTGGTAATTAACACATTTAGATAATTTATATTTGCTGAATGAAACTAAGCTCTGATAAATAGACGGGGATAAATAACATTTAGTGTTTTGTCCTATTTTAATACGTTCACCATTGCAAAGAAGCGACTGTATGAAGAATCGTTTTTGGTGTTAACTCGAGTCAACTCGAATAGGACTGAATCAATGTAAAATCGAGTCAACTCGAGAAAGACTTGTTCTATATTTATAACGAATACACCATGAAACTTAGTTTATTTATGGAATTAAATACAAATTATATAGTGTATATATTTTTTTTAACTTAAACCGCCCCACGCCAAGTCTAGAATGAAATTTCCAACGGAGCTGAGTAAACTTGGGGACGTGGCAGCGACAGTGCTGGCGTCATCCGATGCGAGTTGATAATGCAACTTCTAACTGCCAACTGACGGTAAATGTTTAATTAGCGGCAATTTTTTTGTCAGCTTTTTTGATTATTTTATTATTTTTTTTTAATTAGAGTTGTAATCTGTATACGATTAAAAATAGGGTTTAAAGAAGACATTGATATTGAGTGAATGAAAGTGGCTTAAGGTGGACGGATTGTCTTAACGCTAAGATAGTTCTACCTTGCTAAATTTGCTCGTAGTAATCTTTAAATGTACATATATCTTTTTGTATGGTCGGTTTGTTGCTTCAGTTTATAGTTTTGGCGTTTTCAATTCAACTTGATCCATTTCAAAAATTAGCAAAATTACAAAAAATTGATTAAGTGCGAGTTAGACTTGTCCTCTGAGGGTTCCGTACAAATGTCAGAATTGTAGGTCAACGATAAGTGCAACTCATGGAATGATACTACAATATATATAAAATATACAAACTTAACTTTTTAATAGTTTTTATCTGAAATATAAGCTCAATTTCAATTTACCAAACTTTTCCTCAATTTATACTTAAGTACTTTATATCCAAAATGTAGTAAAACAATGAAATAATAATAAATCTTTTGAATGTGTTGACTTAGAATCTTGATTTTTTCAATGGTCCAAGGAATCGTAGACTTAAATATTGGATATTAAGATTGATACATGTAACAACAATAGAAGGGAACCCCTTATAGGATTCAGTTTTTCTTTTGCCCTAAAAACAAAATGTTCTAACACTAAAATCACTCTGTTTATCATACAAAAAAAAAGATATACAAAAAATACGCTACCGACAGTCACATTTTCTATACAACGACATAAATCCAGTAGTAATTTAGCGAGATTCGCATCAGGTGCAGAATCTACAGCAAATGTAAGGCCGAGGAGTTATTCTGAACCACCGGATGGACGTCGAATGAGCTTCACACTGACAGCTCAATGAAAACGAGCAAAAACTCGCGATACGTAGTACGTGCGATATATCGAATGTCTTGCGAATATTCGGATGGCTTGAGAAAAAGTAGAAAAAAAACGTTGTTAATATCGACAGTTGTTGTTTTGTTTGTATTTTCTCGAGTGAGAGGTGATTTCACGTGTTATAATTATTTTAACTAATGTAAGTAAGTGTTAATAAGAATTACTTTCCAAGAAAGTGTTTTCTAGAGGTAATAGAAAAGAATAATAAACATTTTTCTAATATTTTAAAGCCATCCTAATTTTTAAAGTCCGTCATGGAGCGAGATACAAGCGTATAAGCGACACGTTGTGGGTTCAATTACTTTTTGGGAAAATAAAGTAATCACATATTTTCGTTGCTTCGCTCTGGGTATATAGAGTTCTACCACTCAACGCGCAATGCCTCTATTCTAATTTTTGGATGGAAAATGGGAAACAGAAGTGCCTCACTTGGAACGATACTCATCTTAGCACTAGGCTACCAGGGTCCCTCTATCTATTCTGTCATTAGCGGGATACAGCGTGAAACTAAAATACAGGTAAATATTAAAAATCTCTCTCCCTACATATCAACTAAAAGTCACTCAAATTACACAAGAAAAAAACTCGCAAGACTCTAAAACAATGTTAAAATTTAGAACCGTTATAAACAGAGTGCAATACAATAATAAATAACGAGGCAATATCAAAGCGGGTGGAGTCCAGCGTTCTTGGAGCGAATGCCGCCCCAGCACACCCGTGACAGTCATTTAAGACTGACAAGGGGGTAGGGGGTTGAAACCACCCGCCAGATGGATTGATATTGCAGCAAGCAGACGTAAGACGAAGCGATTGCATACGGAAAAATAAAAAAAAAAGGTTTATTCAGGTGGGTAGGTATTGGTAAAATGGAACGGTTGACGGTTGGGATTAATTAAATAGTTTGCGATTTTGATTGATTTTTGCATGATATGTTGATTTTTGTGTTTTCTTTTTCACTTTGGAGCACGTGAACGTGAATCTAAAATACTCGATAACCGTTACTATTTAATAATATGTATTAAATTATAATGAAAATAAATAATTAATTTAAATATTATTCATATGATGAAGATAGAAATTATCATAGATTTTTTTTATCTAGAGGTAGAAAATAATCATATTTAATTCAACAAATTAATGTTTATCAAATCCATACTTTCCACCTACAAAAAGCTAGCAGGCCACACTATAGTAATCAAATAAAAAATTATAAATTTTATACTTCACAACTAATTTAAACATAAAATTTCATATTATTTTACTTAGAATATATATTCCAGGCTTCCAAGTCGGGACAAACGAGGCGAAGTGATGGCGATCTGGGGACAGTGACGTGACGGACCAGTGGGGGTCGTAGGAGGGGTGGGAGTAGGGTGGCAAGTCTGTAGATGTGTGCGAAAAATGTGTATAAGTGTGACGTTTTAAAGAAATTGTTTTAGTATTTGTTTTGTTTAATTTTTAGTTTAATATGTTGGTTCTTTTTTTTATGCACTTCATATTTATTTATATTGGGTTTGAAGAGACGCAAGTTCTATGAATAAGCGATATGTTAAAGTGTGAATCGTACCAATTTTTTACTTTTAGGGTTTTAATGTTAAAGTTTAATATGTATACTTTATATCAATAATTTTGAAACATTCTCCTGTCCGATTTTCAAACAAATTCGAGATACAGAAAGTCTAATTCAACGCCGCGTTTTATAACTTTGTTGATTAAATCAACTAGTTACTTCCAATAAATTTTCGACGTCGGTTTTACAGTAGACCTTACCATACTATTAATACTGAGTGTATTTCTCTATATTTAAAACTACTATACCACATTAAAAGCTCAGAAAAAACTTAAAACAATACCCCAAGTACAACACTTCAAACGTCTGGGTTGGACATTGCGTCATTTGCACAAAATTAAATACCCTAGAAGACGGACGTTCTTACCACCCTCTCCCCTCCTAACGCCACCCCGACCCGATGCAGGTGAAACATGTCGCAGACGCATTACATCATAGCGGTGGACAGGTTGAATGTTTTTTATGTTTGTACGTTAGTATTAGAGCTATGGTAGCAGGTTCGATAGCCAGTCGGGGGATGGTTATGTTTAGTTTAGTATTAATTGACTGGGTTTTGTTGAGGAATTGTGGCGTTGAATTTAAAATGCAATATCTTTAATATCAAATTTTACAGTGTATTAATAGTACCTAAATACTATTTATACAGAAATAATACTAAAAATGTTAATAATTTTCATAGTTTAAAAGAGCGTATGTGATATTTTGACGAATCGCAGAACTCAACGCCCCGTTTTGTCTTCACAGAGCGAGAAAGTAACAATAATTAAAAGCTACGTCCCCATGTTCCCTATGTTATTTACTTTTACGCTATATCCCATACATGGCAGAACAAAGTATGAAGAAATGAAAATATTAAAAATTTAATTTCCTCTAACGGGGATCGAACCTAGGACCTATTGCGTTTATAATATCATCAAACTCTGGCCTCAGAGACAGTAAGATATATATAATTTTCATACTAACTTTCAGTTCTGCGTTTCCCGTTCAAAGACGTCTAACACCCCCGGATGGATTGATATTGCACGAATGCAGGTGAGCGGTCCAAGCAATGGCGATTTATAAACTTGTCTCAGTTTACTTAGAACTATGCTACCTATGTCTTAAGGTACCGGTTTCACTTTGTTTAATATATTTTAATGTATATTTTGCAGCTAAAATATAGAGTTTTACCAGACATTAAAGATGTATAAGTAAAAACATAATTAGAATTTATTTAGTTAGCATGAAAATTATTCATTTTAATGTCTCCGAGGCCATTAATTGAATGTAAAAGGTTGTGAGTTCGATTTCCATTTGAAAAAAATAAGTATTTAATATTTTCTTTTATTTTTTATTTACATTCGGCGTGGAGTTCCCGCTTTAACAACTAAATGCAGCAAGTCGGCGATAAGTAAGAAACGAGTGTCTTAACACTGGGTTCCCGAATTCCCTCTGCCTACTCTGCTATATGCAGGATACAGCTAGATATTGAAAAAAAAAGAAGATATAGAAGATTAAAAAAAATATTTTATTTACTTTTTTCTCAAAAGCACATTTCAAAATTTACAATTGACATATATTAATAGGTAATCTTAACGTGACACGAAAAAGTAAAACACACGATGTCCCCTGCTCCATAACAGCGTGACACAGACATATGTCCCTTCTTATTATCTTCAATTAAGACTTCGATAATACCCCGCCATACGTTTTGTTTAACCAACTCAAGTTGATCTTTCGTTGCTGCTTAATGTTAGACCCCAAATTTATATTATAGTAATATATTTAGTTTTGAACAGTCCGTTTGTTTCAGCGCTCTTGTCTGTACATAATTGGATTGATTTTTTTTTAAGTTTTTGTTGAATAAATTTATCGAAGTTATTTATTTTTAAATACGTTTTTAAAATATATTGCAATTTAGGAAAAAATACTATTTTAGAAAATGTATAAAATATCTAACGTAGCGGAAATTGAACCAGTACACCATAAAATGAGAAGATTTCCAAGAAACATCAACATTTTTGTATGTTTTCTCAGAAAGTTATTATATTTATTTTTAAAACACCTGGTACCTGCGACCTAACGTTACCACAATTAAGCATTTTGAATGTTTTATATATATATATATATATATATATATATATATATATATATATATATATATATATATATATATATATATATATATATATATATATATATATATATATATATATATATATATATATATATATATATATATATATATATATATATATATATATATATATATATATATAAATATATATATATATATATATATATATATATATATATATATATATATATATATATATATATATATATATATATATATATATATATATATATATATATATATATATATATATATATATATATGACGATCGTATATATATATATATGCAATCTTTACTTATATCCATTTAACTATAGAGGCAAAGTCACAGTAAAAGCTTGTTTTCACACAACTTTGTACGGCAGGCCAAAATTAACTGGACATCTCAATTTGGTTATACCAGCAAGACATCCAAGCCATTTTCTAAAGATCTCTATTCCTTTTTATTATGCTTTTAAGTGGAGGTCAAGTTAAACTAGACACGTTCAGCTTGAGTGATACGCGACGTTGACGAATGGACGACAGTTATATGTGATTAGTGTACACGTTTCCGCTGTATAACGAATATATTTATATGAATTTATTATTATTAAATTAACCTTAATGTGAAAATTATGTTATATATTAATGTTTGACCTCAATTGACTTTCAAATATTATTTATGTAAGGACATATTTTTAGTGGTGAACGGAAGTGTTTGTTTGGGAACAGAAGTGTCTTGATAGTAGATTCCCAAGTTCCCACTGGTTACCTATTTCATTAAGAAAATCATAAATAATGCACTGTTCGTGACTAGTAACTTATAAGCTAGACTATTCAGGTTTAGGCTCCATCATCAGACAAGATCAATGATACCATATTAACGTTTTATCATATAAACTACGTATGTTTAACTATCCAGTTTCACTTCACATGCAATTTCTTCAATTTCAATAAGAGCGTGTTTAAATGTCATACGATCGTCAGTCCAAGCGTGAAGCTGTAAACGTGAAAGGTTGTAGGTTTGATTTTCTCGTGAACAAATGAGAAATATAATGTTTTTTTTCTTGCAGTGTTGACAAGGTCAAGCGCGGATCTGACTTTTGACTCTCTCTTACTCAACACGCAATGTTACAAATTTGGCGGCAAATGCTGAACGGAAGGAAGTGGCTTACACTAGATTCCTTTCACTCTGCTTTCCCTACTAAATAAAAATAAATATAAGTCAACCCAATAAAATCGTGTTAAAAACTTAATCAGCTGATAATATTATTACACTTCCGGCCAAAAATTCTTACAACACTAATTATTATCTCAAAATTATATGCCATTTCAATAACATTATGCAATATTATATTTCTAAATGTGTACAAGAACACGGAACTCTATAATAGGTGGACGACGGACGCGCGTCAAACGGGACGAGATATGGCGGTAATTTGATTAATGGACGCCCATGTTGTGCTTTGCCTAAATAAAATAAAGAATAATTATTTTAAATTGGAGAAATACTTTAAATGAGCTTCGTTAGTCATTTCTGTCTAAAAAAATATTAACTATAAGTACCGCAGGCTATGTATATAACGATTTGAAAATTTTATTAAGGCCAGTCCTGGTACAAGGGCACAACGACGACTGCAAACGCTACAGGTTGTGGATTCTCATTCCAAGAAATGAAATGTTTAATATTCTCAATTCCTGGCATTGCTAACTAAGTAAAGCACGGCGTTGAGTTCCGTCATTAAAAATTCCTAAAGAATTTAGTGAACATTGGGGAACGGAAATGTCTTAATGGGAACAGATTGCTTTGACACCAGATACCTAATTTGCCTCAAAAGTACAAAGAAAGGAGACAACAATGTCTTAACATGCAATAAGTAAAAGTTTTATGTAAAGATAAAAATAATACTTTCTTATATTAGATATAAATAATATTTAACATGAAAGGTCAATCCGGTTCACTCCTGTTCCCCACTTTTCGCCTAAATTAAGGCATTGTGTGTTGAGTGGCAGAACTCAACTCCGCGCTTTGCCTTTGCCAGAGCGAAGAAATGAAAATATTAAATATTTAATTTAAAAATATTAAACATTTCATTTCCTCGAGTGGGTAACGAACCCACAATTTATAGTTTCAGTAACACGCTTGTGCTGCTGCGCCACGGCAGGCATCAATTGATAATATTAAACAAAAAAAAATGTAATATCAACACCAATTGTTATAAAGTTACGTATCTACCAACACAATGACCTCAACCCTTCCAATCATTCAACGTTTAATCAACCACGTCAATTGAAATATGCGTCAATTAATAATTATAATTAATAGCACCTCAAATAGGGCGTTGTAAGTACTACAGAATGAGCCTGTGCCAGTGCGTTGACAAATTAGCGGGTACGTCATCAATCGTTTATCAAACCCGTCGCCTCGTCATACCTCGTCTCGTTTTGTCTCCGCTACGTTTCCGCTTTAACTTGCCTTCCGCGTTTATATATTAATGATTACTTGTAAATAGAAAAACATGTAAATATATACATATAAAAATATATAAATAGAAAAATATGAAATGTTAATACATATAAATATAAAAAAATATCAACCGTGGCACAACGTCTGAATATAAACGCGGTAGTTGTGGATTCTGTTCCTGCTCAAGTGCTTTTTGTTTTGTCACTCTGGTAATAAGACAACGCACAGTGTTGAATTCCGCCATTGAACACGTGGCATACAGGGATTCAGTTCCTGCCACGCCGCTCATTATCAAGACATTTTGTGGCGTAACTCAAAACCGCAGTTTGTTTTATTACCAATGAAAAACGATAATAATTAATCCCCCTAATGTAGGATTGAACCTATATCCTGTCTACAATAAGACCAATCTAACTGTGAGTTAAAAAACTAATATGCATTTAAAAATATAGTACTAAAGTACTAATAACGTGATTTCTAGTGAATATTCACTTGAGTGTAGTGTCAGAGGCACGTTACATTACGCTCAGTTAATTTCGAGTTGGCTCGGAAAAATTATATTTTTAAGTGAACACAGGGATCACACCGCCTTTACAATCGCGTAGCTGACGCGGCCAGACCTAGTATAGGATGCGTATACGGGCATAAGCGGAGCGATTTTATTATTTAGTAAAAAAATATTTTTTTGCAGATTTGTTTGTTATAGTTTTTTGTAATAAACAATAATTTGAAAATTGAAACATTATTTTTGTAACGGATACTTCAATTATCGAGAATGGCTACATAGGAACAATTATATAGAGAAACTATATATATATTGTAATGCTATATTTTTATGTACAATCAGTATTTTTTGCAGTTTTTCTAAAGATAAAAAATCTACTATTAAAAATTATTAAAATTGTAAAAAGAAAGAGTTTCTTAAGACTTGGATCTTATCGTAATCCAAAAATTTTCAGTCAAATGAAGAGAATTCTACACTCACATGGTTCAAAACTATGAGAAATAGAAAGTTCATGATATTGATTGCAAACTTACCATTTAAAACAACAATTTGTAACAAAATAAAAAACAATATATATATATATATATATATATATATATATATATATATATATATATATATATATATATATATATATATATATATATATATATATATATATATATATATATATATATATATATATATATATATATATATATATATATATATATATATATATATATATATATATATATATATATATATATATATATATATATATATATATATATATATATATATATATATATATATATATATATATATATATATATATATATATATATATATATATATATATATATCCGATCCTAGAAACATCGTGACATACAAAAAGACATACACAAGCGACTTCATTAATTATTCACTAACACTCAACAGAATCAACCAACACGCACCTTTATACAGAAAGTCTAGCAATTTCCAAGCGAAATAAGCGAATTAAAATCGCCTCAAAGGAAGTGGTCAAAGAAACGTTAGCATACAGGGTGTTTATTTTTAGCTGTTTACGAAGAGTTATGTAGGGGTGAGTGACGGCCTTTGAGTGCAATGGGGACGGGACAGGGGTTAATAGTAAAAATTAAGGTGCCTTTTTGAAAATGGCCAGGTTACGTTTACTTGCTGTTTCCCTTTGTTGATAAAACAGTTAAAATTTTGTTGATGCTAAAAAACTGTGGCGTTGAGTTCTGTTTCACAATACACGGTTAGTTGGGAACGTCTTATGATAGGGCATTAGGTTCCCAAGGTTCCTCTGCCTATTACATCATATGCGAAATACAGCGTAAATCTGGACAAAAGTATTGATTATCAAAACGATGTTCGATTAGGACGATGTGCTATAAATATAATGTTATCTGGTGCAATAGTGAAGTAACGACGTAACGCAATTATTTACTTATAAATTACTTGACTATTTAAAAATATGTAATGGCTTTCTTGATTAAATAATATTTTGATATATATTATTCATTTTTTAAGTGCAATTAAGCCCTCACGCTTTAAATAACCGATGTTAGTTATTATGGATTCGTTTATGATATTAGAAAAGCTATTGTGGCATAGTTAGAGTGTATATGTCATTGTTGTTTACTTCATGTCGAAAGGATGAGATATTTTCAGCCTCATCATGAAAGACGCAATGCTTTCGTAATCATAAAATGTTAATTTAAATAGATTTGCTATGTTTTTCTTCAATTATTCTACTTTTTTTTATTTTTATAGCTTCACGCTGTATCCCGCACGAGGCAGGGTAGGCAGAGGAAACCCGGGAACCTAGTGTTAAGACACTCCGTTCCCCACTTTCCGCCGAATTTTAGGCATTGCGTGTTCAGTGGCGGAACTCAACGCCGCGCTTTGCCTTAATACATTCTACTTTTAAGTATTTTTTATTATTATGAAATTGGCCTATATTTAATTATTAGTATATTGGGTTCCTTTTAATTTAACACAGTAGATATGTATGGTGAAACTGGAAAGTTAGGAAGGAATTTTCACAATTATCGTACGGCTCTATTGAAATTTCGACTTATAATACAACTGCGTACACTCTGTATGTATGTTTGACAGACAATGTGCACAGAATCGTATGAATTAAACAGAATCGGCTGAAACAAAGCAGTATTCGCATTTCAAAGGTAACTCTATTATTCCTACTAATTAGCCAACGTTTTAAAATCTGCCGACTGAATAGAGGGTGTTCTTTAAAAAAAAACGTCCACGCTTTCCTTTACACGATTATCGAAAGGGTGGTTAGAGTGGGGTTAGTACCTGGGGTAGGGGTAGGGGGTGCCAAATGTACATTTGCTAACAAAAATCGGTCGATTTTTAATTAGGAGCTCGAGGCGGGCGCGTGATCGGAATGGCATCGCTCATTGCATACTTCGTGCGACGTATTAACGAAACTAAGTTACTTCAAGTTGACTATCCAATCAGCGATTGTGCTTAATGAGACGGCGCTTTTTTCTATGTTTATTTTAGATTTGTCTGGATTTGTTCTTTAATTTTTAGTTGAATTTTCTGTGTTTGATTTAATTTTTTTTTTAGTTTTTTTTATCACTCTGTATAACGTTATGGTTAATGTTAATTTTGATAACAATTTAATCATATATATATTTTAATGTGTAAATATATATATATATATATATATATATATATATATATATATATATATATATATATATATATATATATATATATATATATATATATATATATATATATATATATATTTTAATGTCTAAATAAAAGATACGACCGTTTTTGAATATTTAAAAAGAAGAAGAAAGACTTTTGTTATAATTTTTTAAGAAATGCTTTTGAAATATTATTAAGAGATTTATAATATTTACTTAAAAGATAGCGATATTTTGTCTAATTCCAAACATTTATATTCGGGCAGATATATGTTAAATAAAATAGACCATCGTTGCTCAGTGGTACACATTCGCCTGACTGTAAAATGGCGGTTGCCGTTTCGTCCCTCAATCGGGGGAAAGTAAATCGTCTTGTTCTGGTAGACGTAGCGCTAGGTTAACTTCCGTCATTCAACATCAAATATTTCAGTTTAAAATGAAAAAACGGAGTGTCTTAACACTGACTTCTCTCTCCAAATCGTCTCTTCCAGAAAAAACGTAAATAAAAAAAAATTGCTACCTATTCTACAAACATAACAAAACATAAAAATAAATAAAATATATATATATTATTAAAGTCAACGACTTCAGGTACTCAAAACAACTTGTACGTATTTCTTTACAACCCCCACCCGTCTTGAGGCTCATGCTTACTAACTGTCGCATTATAGGCCATCCCTGGCACAACAAAGCTGTTTTACATTTCGCCCAAACAAAAAAGAACCTTATGCCACCGTAATAAGATCGATTTTGATAGATAAAATAAAACTCTTCTATTATTTCTAAGGAAATTAAGCCATTTTCAACTTTATAGCGTTGTAATAAGAGCTTAGTGTGTAGAATTTAGATAGGTTATGTTAATTTTAAGTTAATGATACGGGGCAATGGTGGAGCGTCTTTTGGAACTGCTAAGTCGTCAATTGGTTTTTGAAGTAATGGCATTCATATATTTTTTTTAGCTTCACGACGATGGAAGCTATTGTACTCGACGCCCAATTTTTTAAATTTTGTCTTAAGTTGCGGAACCTAACACCGCGCGTTGTCTTGTTACCAAAGAGAGAGAGGAGTGATGAATAAAAGTAATTCAAAACCTCGAGTGGAAATCGAACCTACAACCGACGCGAGTGTTCTCAATAACGATAGAACTATTAACCTAGTGTTAAGACACAATTTTCCTTTTCCCATTTTCCGCTGATTAGCTGAGCTCAGTGCCGCTCTTTGTCTTGTTGCGAGAGCAGAGAAATGAAAACATTAAATATGTACTTAAATTGAAAATAATAAATATTTCTACTAATGGGGATTGAACCCAAGTCCCCCGCTTGCGCCACTGCACAATATATATTTTATGACAATCATCTATAAACTAACATATCCTAAAAGGAAACATTCCAAATCTCTATATAGCTCCTTAAAACTATTCTATTCTAGATACATTCTTCAACTACGAATTAATCTACCAATTTCACGTAACTACAGCAATATCTTAAATCCAATAGTTAGTAATAGTAATCGTAGAAACAAAGGAATGCACTATAAGCGTGCAGGTTTTCGTTCAATCGCGTTGAGTGAAAACTGCCATAAATGCCATTGAGCTTGGAACACCGTAGACGCGCCAGTTCAATAAAAAGATTTTTAATAATATTAAAAGATTCTTTTTTGTGAAATATATATATATATATATATATATATATATATATATATATATATATATATATATATATATATATATATATATATTTTAAGTAATATACATTTACATGTCGTCAATTGGAAATAATTTGGGATTAAGTACGGCATGTTCTGACTTCTAAGCGCCTGAAGTTAACGCGTAAACCGTAGCCCCTTACTAATTGATCAATATCTAATATATAAAGCGATAGTCTCTGAGATCAAACTATTCAATTAAGCAAGTTCTTTAACTTTATAATGATATAGAAATATAAATACGTGATATATTAATAATAATTCATAATTCGATAATTACAAATAAAAGACACACAAGCGCTCACCGCTGCGTCTCTTCTCCATGCGAAAAAAATTGCAAACCGTAACACGTTTTTTTTTAGACAGTCAGTTCAAGACATTCTTGTATGATCATTTATAAGAAAAATCGCATTCCTAAATTGTTTATAGGATAGTCAATTTCATATTTTCATACAAATGTAAGAATTTAGCCTCATTATATATTAAAATATTTTCTTTTGATTAATCGTAGTTTAATATTTTTAATCTTTTAAATAATCAAATTCACTTTCTTAGTAAGTAGTAACAGAAGCAATTCTAAGAGGAAATGGAACGGATCATGAAAATTTAAGGCGTCCTGAAAGAAATTTAGACTGTAACTGTACAATTAGACTATAAGTTGAAGTAATAACGGAATGGTATTTTAAAATAAGATTTCTTATGATGGAGATCAAAATTAAGCACAACGTTTGAAGTTTGTCTGTTAAAAGATGACAGTGGGTTCGATGCTTACTTGATTTACATTTATAGATAATAAACGTTGGTTGGTTTCAAAATCAACCCTGTGTAATAACCTGCATGTTGATTGGCGTAACTAAACACAGCGTTTTGCCGTTATCAACTATTGTTTTCTTTAAAAATATAATTGTAACAAAATATAAATTTTATTAATCAGAATATTTATATTTATAATATGGGAGGTTGAATTATTCACTATTTATAATAATGCCGTGTCCATAAGTTCTTTAGTCGCTTTCAGTTGTAATTGTTTCCATTTGAATTACCGCAGTCTTTTGACTTATTCAACTTTTGCATTACTTTCGGAAACGAAATGATTATATTATGTACTTAAGGGTATAATTATATATAAATGTACACTTGCGGCCAGTCGTGGTGAAGGGGTTCAGGCATGCGACTGGTGGGAGCCATGCTTGACTGTGAGAGGAACTGGTCTGCAATGGTCTCTTTCTGCGAATCAGTCATCACACTGAAGGAGACTGCGGAGCGGGCTCGTGAGTGTAACGCT
The DNA here is from genome assembly GCA_019049475.1 of Eueides isabella. NCBI lineage: Eukaryota > Metazoa > Arthropoda > Insecta > Lepidoptera > Nymphalidae > Eueides > Eueides isabella. Next base: position 2,150,820 of record CM032391.1, on the reverse strand, counting down.
AACGCAGACCCAGTCCGCCGTCGTAGGCCAGGGGCTAGGAGAAACCGCTATGCGAATATTCTCCTCCCCCTGCTCTAGGGGAGCTACTGCAGGAGGGCCATGCTATCCCTCCTGAAAGACATCGAGACTGTAGGTAGGTGTCCTAGAATAATTTAATTCTCAGGGCACCCTAAAGGCGATGGTGGCCCGTTATAGACGAGCCTTCCACCGAGGTGTCGTAGTGGTATGCGAGAGCGATCCTGCGGCGTCTCGAATAGGTGAAGAGGGACACGCCGGGTTTTAGTGGGTAGGGTCGGAATTTCCGATGAGTCCCACAGTACCGCTCGAGCGATTCCCCTCGGGCGGTCTGCGTAAGTGCATTTCCCAGCGACAAAAAAAAAAAAAAATGCGACTGTAAACGGACAGGTTGTGGCTTCGATTCCCACTTGAGGATTTCCACTATATATGCTGGGTTGGGGGCTCCTTGTAACCTCGGGGCCCTAAGTTGCAGCCCAAACAGCCCTTAGGTAGATCCGGCCCTGCATTACATAATTTTTAAAAAAACTTATATTTTTAGTTCATTACTTACACAATAAATGGATATGCCCGCAAAAATAGGTTTGTCAATTTTGTTTGCCATGTAATAATTGTAGGTATATAATTATGAAATGAAAATGAAATTGCTTAGAAATAAGAACTTGCAGTACAAAGAAAAGGTATTGAAAATTATTACAGCTTTTTAAGCTTATAATTGTACTTCATGCCAAATAAAATGATAGTATATCTGCAAAACTTAAATTTGTCAATTTTCACCGATATTACTTTCCGTACAATCCTGAAAATATTACAGAACCCTCAATACGCGAATCTGACTTAAATTTGATATATTTTCTTAGTTCTAATTTGAAAATAATCTGATTATTAGACATATAAGAAATACAAATGTACATATAACATAAATATATGTGTGAGAGGGAACCCGGGAACCTAGTGTACTCTCCGTTCCACTTCCGTTCCCCGAATTTGAGGCACTGCGTGTTGAGTGGTGGAACTGAACGCCGCGCTTTGCCTTATTACCAGAGCGAAGAAATGAAACATTAAATATTTAAATAGAAAATATTAAATATTTCATTTCCTCGACTGGGGATCGAAATCAGAACCTGTCGGTTACAGTCACACTCTTGTGCCGCTGCGCCACGACAGGCCTCATGTACATACTCATTTCTATTTATTCCATAAACAATCCTTGGAATAACTTCCGCGTAAATCATTTGATAGTTCATTTAACGTTTAAATTTAAACTGACAGCTCAAGTCACGTCAATATTCATTTATATTGGTGTATTAAAAAATCACTTGTCAATTCAACTTTGTCCGCGTAATCCATAAAAGGAGATCCAGGAGGCTTAAGCTCGCGATAGCATTCGTTCTTATAATTAAATTGTAAATGATAACTGTTTGTACATAGGAGACATATGAAAACAATTTTTTTAGGGTATTTAATGTAACAGAACTCTTTGTTTGTCTGTACATTTGTTCACTATAATCTCAGAAACAGCTTGGCTAAATTAAATACAAATTTTAATTTTGTATTGTTTTACAAGAATTAAAGGTTATTTCGAAACAATGTATATTGTCCTTTGACCGTTAATTTTTTTACAAAATAAAGCTTATATATCAACTCATGCCTCATCTATCTATATATAATAAAGATAGTGCGGATTAGAACGGAGTGTCTCAACACTAAATTCCCAGTTCCCTTTGCATACTCTGCCATGTGCAGAATACAAAGCCTGTAGTTGAAAGAAAAAGAAATAAACAATACGACAGTAATTAAGAATTGTATAATAAATAAAATTGTAACTAAAGCGGGCGAAGCCGTGAGTTAGTCGCTAGTAGTAAATATATAGGAAATTAATAAAATTATTTATTAAAACTCTTAATTGACATGTTCCTTTCGTGAAATAAGTCATTGATCAAAAGACTATAGTGTTATGCAGCTGTTCGCTTTTTCCCTTATAGTATAGAGATTGTCGCTTTTTTCGCTTTTTGTCTGGATTCTAGACGTTCTGTGCTGAACAGCGGAACTTAACGCCACGACTCGTCTTGTTACTGAAGCGAGTAATTGGGAACAAGAGGTCGTTGACACAAGTCAACCTAAGTAGCAAATTTTTTTAGCTTCATGCTGTATCCCGCACGAGGCAGGGTAGGCAGAGGGAACCCGGGAACCTAGTTTTAAGACACTCCGTTTCCCTCTTTAAAGTAGCAAATTTTGCTTAAAATTCTACCCCATGGTAAGCATATGGAACATTAAAACCTTATGATAAGACTTCGTTCCCAATATAACACTTCCGTTATCCACTATCCACCAAATTCGTGGAACGTTGCGTGTTAAGAAACTGAATTCAACGTCCTACTTTCATTTTCGATCAATATTAAATATTTCATCTGAGGTGATGAAATATTTAATTTAATATCTGAGAATCAAACTCAGAACCTGCGGTTACTTATGCCCCTCAAGCCCCAGCACTCTAATATGCTATTAAGATATCAATCAATTGGGAAACGGTTTATTGTGGCTCCCGATGGCCAGACATAAAATTAACATCGAAATGGTCACATTCATACACTGGCCGGATTGATAAAATCGTACTTACCAGTATATATTTATGTCAGATTTTATGAGACTTTTGTCTAAAGTGTAACGGAATTATAATATTTTATGTATATAAGTTATGTTGTGCCTATAGTGGAGCAGTTGGAGAAAATGACTGCATATATGTAGGGTAGGGGGTTCTTTAAGAAGAAGCAAAGCTGATTAAAGAAAATTACCTACATGTTAATTTTTTTTTAGTTTTTAGCTTAACGTTGTTTCTGCACAAGGTAAGTTAGGCACAGGGAACTTGGGAACCTTGTGTATACTAACAATAGCTCACAGCGGCGTTTAGTTCCGCCACTCAACACGTAATGCCTCAAATTCGGTGCAAAAAGAAAAAAGGAACTGTTTGTGTGAAATGTCTTACCACTAGGTTCCCAGGTTCCCTCTTTCAACCCCGCTATGTACGAGATATAGCGTAAAGCTAAGAAACAAATAAATATCAGTATAATCAATTTATACGACCACACACAAATACTAATAATTGCTTACCTACGAAGAAAATTTTAATTAACACTTCTAGTAAATAAAAAAAAATCTTGAACAAACATAATCAATAATGTATTTTATTATATTATTTTAAAACATATTCATAGCTAATAAATTATCAACTGATCGATATATTTGTTTGGAATACTAAAAGCAATGTTATATTTATTATAGAATATTGAAATAAGTTTTTAATTTTTTTTTTTTATATAAAATGTTAAAGTAATGGTAGTGGGTTCAATCTTCAATGGATAGAATAATTTAATACTTAAATTGATTAATAGTTTCGCAATTAAAGAGCATTGTCTTCGTCTACTCCGTAAGAAATTAATGTTAAGCTGATAAATAAGCACGTCCCCTAATCACATAATTGTATCAAAATTAGAAGCCCTAAAATAGCCCAGGTAAGATTCAAACACACAACTGTTTAAACGCTTTTCCACTGCACTATAACGATCTTCATATACAAAATTTATTATATATATATATATATATATATATATATATATATATATATATATATATATATATATATATATATATATATATATATATATATATATATATATATATATATATATATATATATATATATATATATATATATATATATATATATATATATATATATATAATATATATATATATATATATATATATATATATATATTATTATATATATCATAATTAAATAATGAGGCCAATCGCAGGGTCATAAAAGTGCGTTTGTGAACGGGAAAAGTTCGATTTGTACTCTAATAAAGCTGATATATTTTGGAGTTTAGCTCCGCCACTCAACACGCAATGCCTCAAATTCAACAGAGACTGGTAAGCGAAGTGTTTCAATGGGAACGAAGTGTCTAAACACTATACACCCAAGTACCCTCTACCTATTCCGCTGTGCGGGATACAGCGTGAAGCTTAAAAAAAGAGCAAACATTTACAAAAGTCACATATAATTATTAAAATTATTGGCAATACATCAAACGGCGACAGTGTATTTATAGTGACCATAAAAATGATATATTATGAATGAAATATACTGAATTAATAAAGATGACCTCATCTGATGCAAATCAATATCATTCATATGTTGGGATACATTTGTTTAGATTGTTATTCGGTTTTTGGGTTCAGTATTGAAATGTGCAATGGGACGAGTGTTTTTTTAATTTATTTTAATAAGAATATAAGAGACAGTCTCCAAGCTTACTCCAGCTTTGAACCACTGACTAGGGTAATTAAAGAAAAAAATAAACGTTATAAAACATAAAATCACCGCGATGAACTGATGAAATTATCATGTTTTCGCTTAAAAAAGCCGCACTCAAATCGGTTCATTCATTCAGGAGCTAGGTGCCACAGACAGACAGATAAAAAAAGAATTTAATTCAAAAAATCCATTTTTCATCAACATTGACCAATAATCATATAGTTTCATAATAGAAAAGTATATCAGAAATATCAGTTAAGTCAGTGCTACAGAAATGTAAATATATTTATATAACACTATTATAATAAAAAAAAAATTCATTTAAAAACAAGAACCTCGTTCAAATTAATTTTCTTACTTTATTTATTGTCTAATAATACTTAAAAATATCTAAAAAATATAATTTTATTTCTCATAAAGGCTCCACACATCAAAATCACAATATCAAGCTATAATATTGTAATTCCTGTAGGGTACGCATAATATTACTATTTGTGGGACATTCCCGTTAACTCCTTTAGTGTTAACGCTCGTTTTGAAGCGGTAACAACCTCTATGATGGGCCTAGACAAACTAAATGTGTTGTTGAAATGTTTTAATTTCCATATAAACAATATCTATTAAACGAATAGCCTATTACTAATATCCGGATCCAGGATCAAGAGAAATGAGTATGTGTCTCCGTTTATCTTAACTGACTTAACGATCTTTTGAAGCCGAGTGATGATTCGACTATTGTGGGTTCAATTTTGGGGGGTGAAATTATATTGTTTTATAGATATTTTAAGAAAACTTAATCCGGTGTTGGATTCAAAACGATTTTTATCCAAAATATCGAGATATTCTACATAAACTGGAAATCATCTGTCTTAATACTGTCTGTTTTCTTTTCTTCAAGTGAGGTAAAGCGAGAATTTAAATACTATTACAACACACAAACTGTAGAAAACAGAGATTTTTAACACTAAATTATCTCCATTTCTCCCATAAAGTAACAAAAATCTATAACAATACAATGAATTAATGTGCAACAGTTAACTGGACATTTAGGGATTCGATTCTAACTGAAGGTAGCGAAAAATATGGTGTATTAATTACTTCGCTCTAGTAAAGTAACAAAGCGTAGAATTCCGCCACTTAGCACCTAAAGAATAAACATTTCGATAAGAATTGAAACGGAAGTATCCAAATAGGAACGGAGTATGTCAACACTAGGTTCCCAAGTTCCTTCTACCTTCCTTACTCTATACGAAATACAGCGTGAAACTAACAAATAAATAATTAAATACAGAACCAAACGAACTAATAGACGCGGGGGTCACCACGCTATAAATCTCACGCGGACATTACCTAATATATTATACGTTTGATATTTGTAATTTAAAACATGATGGTTAATTTCATATTCCGTTGTAAATCAAATGTTTAATGGACGCTGTATGGGAGGACGAGTGTAGATGAGAAATGGGTGTCTGATTAAGATTTTAATGAGATTATTGTACGATATCTTTATGTTGTTTTGGCACGGTTCGATTTATAGAGAATATTTGAAAAAAAAGGTCTGTCGTAGCGCAGCGGCACAAGCGTGTGACTGTAACCGATAGGTTCTGGGTTCTATCCCCAGTCGAGGAAATGAAATATTTAATATTTTCAATTTAAATATTTAATGTTTCATTTCTTCGCTCTGGTAAAAAAAGCAAAAGCGAGGCGTTGAGTTCCGCCACTCAACACGCAATGCCCAAATTCGGCGGACAGTAGGGAACGGAAGTGAAACGGAGTGTCCTAACACTAGGTTCCCGGGTTCCCTCTGCCTACCCTGCCTCATGCGGGATACAGCGTGAAGCTAAAAAAAAAAAATAGTTGGTATTGTAACGCTCGGTGTTTAGCTCCACAATTTATCTAGGCGTCCGATTAAAGTATTTGTTTTTTGCGTCACGCTGAATCCTGCACCTGATAGGAACCTGTGAAAACAGTATTCTTTTACAAAGCCTTTTTTTATTGTATTGGACAATTAGCAGGACGAACAGGAAGCATAGTCTCGCATTTTTGCCAACTTTTTCAGATATTGCGGAACTTAACGCCGTGCTTTTTTTTGTTACTAGAGTAAATAAAAAAAATAAATATATAATTTCTTCACGTGGAAATCGAATCGAAGACCTATCGTGTGTAGGCGGTACAAGAGGCTTCAATGTTTGAAGATAGTTTTAGTAAATACTAAATAACTAATGTTATTATCTAATTTACTTTATGTTTATAGAAACTGTTAGTTTATGGTTGCCATGACACTATTCTAATATTTTATAGTTCAGCTGTATCTCTATATCTAGAGGCCTGTCGTGGCGCAGCGGCACTAGAGTGTGACTGTAACCGACAGGTTCTGGGTTCGATCCCCAGTCGAGGAAATGAAATATTTAATATTTTCAATTTAAATATTTAATGTTTCATTTCTTCGCTCTGGTAATAAGGCAAAGCGCTGCGTTGAGTTCCGCCACTCAACACGCAATGCCTCAAATTCGGCGGAAAGTGGGGAATGGAAGTGGAACGGAGTGTCTAATAACACTAGGTTTCACTTCCGTTCCCTCTGCCTACCTTGCCTAGTGCGGGATACAGCGTGAAGCTGAAAAAAAAAAGCTGTATCTCAAAACAGTGAAGTAATATAAGCACTGAGTTAAGCCTACGTAGTTATTTTTTTACTTTTACTTGTATTTCGTACTTGGCAGGGTAGGCAGTGGAAACTTGGGAACCGTGGAAAGTGAGCGGAACGGAGCATCTTAATATTTAAGATGCTCCGTTCTGCTGCTTTTCTGCTTCTTGGAATCCCTCTGACCAACTAACACATACGTTATCAACAAGCTACGTTGAAATTCTTGCATTCTTGAAATAAGTAGCAAGTGCTACTTATTTATGTTATCGTATAAGAATTCCAACGTAGCTTGATGAGAAAGTATGGCTTAGTTGGTCAGAGGGGTTCCAAGAGGCGCAGATTCAAATTTCCTAAGTGTGGATTAACAATTAAAAAAGTTAAATAACAAATTGTTATAGCCTTGATAATTTTGATTCATCTACTTTGAGTCTCCACAGATATAACAGTGAATAACAAAACAATAACTCTTGACATTTTATAACTAAACGTCCATTTTACAAACATCCATGTATTTTCTATATATTCAATATATTTTCAATTACCGCCGTACTAAATATAATCTATTTGAAAATGTTATTTGAACGTAAATAAGCTCATTACTTAGTATAATGGGGGCCTGTCGTGGTGCATGGCACAAGCGTGTGACTGTAACCGATAGGTTGTGAGTTCGATCCCCACTAGAGGAAATGAAATATTAAATATTTTCAATTGAAATATTTAATATTTTCAATTTAAATATTTAATATTTTCATTTCTTCGCTCTGGTACAAGGCAAGACGCGGCGTTGAATTCCGCCACGCAACACGCAATGCCTCAAATTTGGGGGAAAGTGAGGAAAGGAAGTGGAACAGTGTCTTAACACTAGGTTCCCAAGTTTCCTCTGCCTTCCCTGCCATGTGCGGGATACAGCGTGAAGCTGGATACTTAGTATAATAGGGGCCTGTTGTGGTGCATGGCACAAATGTGCGATTGTAAACGCAACACGTTGTGAATTCGATACCCACTTGAGGAAATTAATTATTTCATATATTTATTTCTTCGCTCAGTTAACAAGGCAAAGCCTGTTTTTGAATTCTGCCACTCAACTTTAATATATAATAGTATATAGCCAATATGCGATGCACCAAAGAAACGGCGTTAAGTGGGGAATGGACACTAAGGTTCCAAAGTGCCCTCTGCCTATAAACGAATTGGAGCAAAATAAATTATCTTAAATTAGAAGATTTTTTTTAGGTTCACGCTATCTATATTCACTGCCCTCTTTCCAACTTTTTTTTTTGCGTGCAGATTGGCGGAACTCAACGCCGCGTTTAGATTTCCATTCATTAACTTAAATGACTATGTTATAGAATGTTATGTCTAGTAAAAGAGATCTAAAAAAGTTTAAAAACTAAATTTATTAATATTTTCAATACTTTTCTACAATATTAACGATATTTTATTGTGACACCATATTAATTATTACGACAGGTTGCATATTAACCAACAGATATGTCTAACTCATTTATAAAGACAAGCGAAACACTTTTAATTACAAAACTTCCATATGGGCTTATAAAGGGCAGGTGTTAAAAACCTTCTGCGTGTCAGGCAAAATAAATATAAATAAATATTTTTTTAATCTAATCGTTAATCTGCATTTTGACGTTAAATTAACATGTGACCTACAGGTGTAGCTAACACCCTTGCCTTTGTAAGAAAAAAATATGAGAAATATGTGTATACATATATAAGTATTTCTAATATACAAATAACTATTTAGCAGATTCGCACTTTTTTCCTCACTTTATCATTTTTGTGATATTGCGTAAGATGGAGTTCAACGTCAGGCTCCAAAGAGCAATGAAATTTAAAAAAATAAATATATTTATTCCCTTAAATGAATCCACGTAGTCAAACGCTGCCACTAAACCACTATGGTCAAAATTAATGAAACTATGAAAAAAATATTTCTATTTAAAACAATGTATCAATAGTCATAAAGTAAACAATATTACAAATGAGTTTTAATTTGTTATAGCAAATACAAAAATATTTAAAAAACCCTTTTTATATACATCCTAAAATTGATGACAGCCCGAAGCGTTGTATCTGACGTTTACAAATAAGCCAATTTCGAATTACAGAACCAAAATCGAACTGGCAACACTCGCAGTACAGACTGAACCAATAGCATTAATCATTAAAAACCAGCAAAAACAGCACGAACAGACAGACATATCCATACCAAATCACACACGAAACGAGACAAAAGCGTTAATTATCTAATCGTGCACGCAATCGCGGCATAATGAGCTTCGCGTCCCCACCGTAAATCTGTCATGCGCAAGCGACGGGCGACGGTAACCCACATCTTGATCGAAAAGCTTTAGTCGAGGAGCTTTTTTGTGCCTTTTCTATAATACTATAAGTGTATTATAGTATACTTGTAGATAATTTTGTTCTTTTTTTACAGTTTCACGCTGTATTCCGCACTTGGCAGGTTAATGAGGCATTGCTTGTTGAGTGGCGGAACTTAACGCCACGCTTTGTCTTGTTACCGGAGCGAAAAATATAAAACATGTCATTTCCTAAAGTGGAGATCGCGCAGGCATATATATATAAATGAAAACTACAGCTCATCTTTCTTTCTACACTTTAAAAAATTATACTAAACGAGACGAGCAATAAATTATATTTTTACATACAAATATAAAATGTTGAACCGTCGAATGGACACGCGATGCAATGAGAATACGTACTTACAAATCATTCAAGCGGCGAACGTAAGTATATTAATCATTGAACAGCTTAAGTCTCACGCGATTGGTCGACGAACGGACAATTATTCGAAAGAAGCTCCCCTATTGGTTAATATTTTTTTCTTGATGGATTCCCTTCAACTCTTGCGCAGGTATCGTTTTTTGTACTTTGATTGATAAATTGTGATTTTTTTGTTGTAGTGATCGATCGATGTTTTACGTTTGTGGAGTTTTCACGATATATAAAGGTATGTAAGATTTATTATTATGACGGTAGATTTTTGCACTCAATAATATTAACTCGATTTTATAAGATTGTCCCTATGTCTGATTCATTATTTCTTCTATATGAAGGTCTAGTTTCAGAGATGAGAAGTGCTAAGAGACGTGAAGGTTCTAAGATTAAATCCTATTTGGACGTAAGTATGTCTTACAAAAAATATATTTTTTAACGTTAACTTAAACTACCTGCGGTATTGAAATCCGTAATTCCCCCCTTTTCTTTTTTGTCATAAAGTCTTCTACTTTGTTTGATTTCACATATTCTAACCTCTCCTCTCCACACGAACAAGCTACTTGCTATTGACAATAATGTGCGGCGTTGAATTCCGCCATTCAACACGCAATGTCTCAAGTTCAGGTAAAGCCTAAAATAAATGTATTAATAAATAATCATGATTTCCTCTCGATTATTTTTTTTTTCGTTTCTTTAAGTTCTATGTATCAAATATCAAAGTAATCTCAGAACAAGATTGTAACAAGTTTATAAATAGTAACCAAAGCAGGTAAATAGTCAACATAACTGCACAACTGGACATGTAAAAGCTGTTTAACCATATTTTAGACCTGAGAGTATTAGTCAGTTTCCTAAATGACGACATACGTACTTACCCAAGATGTTGTATCATTGTATGAAGTTGTTTTTTTCTTATATGGTAGGATAGGGGGAACTCGGGAACCTAGGGTTAACGTAGTGTACGTTCCACTCTCTACTTCCGGCCGAATGTGTGCATTGCGTGTTGAGTGAAACTCAACGCCGCGCTTTAGCTACCAGAACGAGAAATGAAAATATTAAGTACTCGGGTGGGGTTGAACCCACATCCTATAGGATTAACAGTCGCACGCTTGTGCCCCTGCCTTGCGACAGGCCTCGTATATCATTGTATGAAGCGATGTTTTAAAGGTTCAATGATAGTTTTTTATATATAGCGTCTATTGTGATCTTTCCTTATAAGCGCGGTTGGCCTTGTTACCAGAGCGCGAACAATATTAAGCAATAAGTCATTACCGTTGTACTTGTTCCATGAAACTACGTAGTCCTCAAAACAAAATCAATTAAGTAAACGTAACCATATTCCATACTGAGAATCGAACCGACAACCGACGCATTACCCTTCACTGCACCACGCCAGTACGTAATCGCAAGTATTTTTATTATTATCTCATATAGATCACAGATAATAAAACTAAATATAACCACGACATTAGCTCCCACAGACGCGCAGTCGGTAAAGATCGTACAACGAAAAATAAGAGGCCGTAACTTTTTAACAACCCCGATAATAGTTTAATAGACGAGGCTTAACGAGCGGGAGTCACTTTATGCTTAATTTAAGGACGTATTACAGACTATGTATAGATTGTTTAGACATTTAAAATTAATGTATAATTATGTTTTTTGTTGTGGTATCATATATAGACAAAAAGGTTCTTTTATATGTATATATTAGCAAGTAATATTTATAATAATGAAAACATTGAAATAATAGGCATTATAAAAAAATATTAGAGTAAGTAATCATTTAAATTTAACACATTTATGTAATTTATTAACCATTTCTTTTTTAATAGAATTAAATGCTTGTTTTCACTTATGTACTAGTAATAAATAATTATAAATTAATTTAATATTTTTCTTTATTGATATGATATCTACATAATTATGATTTGCTTCACAAATCATTGACCATGATAAATTCTAGGTCAATTAATAGAAAAAATAATTTTGTCTTTTTTCTAAATTTAATATTTTCTATTTCACACTGTGTATCCTTAATACAGAAGGTTAAATATAAAATACCTGCTGTATCACTAAGTTTTCCTGTTTCAACAGGGACTCGAGAAATATTGACTCGATAAATAAAATGTTAGTAGTGTGCAGGCTGCCTTATCGTTAAATGTCGGTACACTTTGATCTTTTGCGTGAAACTCATAAATACATTGATTACTTTGTAAATAGTTTTATTTAGATATATGGATAAATTTATCTATCAAGAAATTAGACACACATAAAACTTGATTTCATTAACCAACTTCAAAAAAGAAGATTGTTGTGCTATTAAGTCCAGTATGTAGGCCAATAAATTTATCGGAAATGAGAAGCCTTCCTGAGATGATCCTTTTTTGATTTCGTCTAAATCAACATACGTAACAGTGCCAGTTCTATTGAAATTGGTTAAGTATTTTTTTTAAGGTATTCATACGATATGCGCAAGCATTTATGTATACGTCCTTACTTTTAACATGAGGTAGGTACATAGATATTGCTGTTTAAATATGACTGTTAAATATGTTGAATTACTTATTTTTCTTACCACAACTTTCATAATTGTAAACGTACCTGAAATAAAAAGAATGATATATTATTATATTAGTTCATAGTAAAAAATCATTTAACCATATATTACAATATATGTTTTAAATATCTTTTCAAAAACAAGCTTTCTAGATTTTTTATAGTCTATTGTATTTTATAAGGCAAGTCCATTCATATGATATTCATATTAGGATGGTTATACAAAAATTCGTAACCCGCCATTTTGTTCAGGCGACCATTTTGAATTACCAACAATGTAGATTACTTGTAAAATAAGCTTCAATATTACACTAACACTAACTCTTACTAACTCGGCAAATCCAAGTCCAAATTCTCCCCTTCTTGGGAAGAATTGTTATTTTTTCGTGAACACGACAATGCACGGAGTTAAAAACCGCTACATAAACAAGCAATGTAGTAAAAATTAGTCGAAAACTGAAGAACGGAGTGTCTTAACACTATTCTTCCTCTTCATTCACTCATAAGTACGGGATAGAGCGTGAAGCCAAGAAAACACAGCAAATACACGAATTTAATTACAATTATTTACTTATTCAAATTATTTCTTAAAGTTGATTCAAAAAAGTGGAGTTTGAAATTAAAGGCACAACAAACAGCCAGTAAAGGAAAATTGAACCAAAAAACTCATTAGCGGTGGAAGTCCTGACCTAAGAATAACAATATAACAGAAGTGGCAATTACATACTTTGTTCTACTTTAAATAGAGTATACTTGCAAGTTTAGGTTAATAAAAGTAAGAAAATATTGAATTTTAACTTTAAAAAAAGGCAAAGACCTTTTTAATCGGTTAAGGCATTATTTAAATTTAGTATAAGTACCTAATATATTAGTTTGTGAACGACGGTCATGGAGAAATTGGTCACAAACGAGAAAGAATGACGTCGAGTTAAAATTAAATTCGATTTGCCTATCCCGTTATATGCGGGATAAAGCGTGATAATATCGATAAAAAGAGGCAAAAACATTTGTTACCATTGTCCTAAAAGATTGTTTGAAACAATATTCTGAAATATAGTAAAGTAAGTTAACAAAAACTCCACAATTGAAAACATATTCGTAAAAGACACTATTCATAGTAAAAAGAGTTCCCTAGCACTAACTTGCCTCAGTCTATCCCGCTAAATGCGGGATGCAGCGTGAAACTTAAAAAAAAATGGGTTAAATAACACTTCCGCTATAATTTGTCTCTTTAGACAGAAGTCTGGAAGCCAAAAGCACTAAATAGCCTGTGACAACTGCATTAAGACTACAGACACACTGGATTCGTAATTTTGAGGGAAAAATAAAGAAACTGGGAAACCGGGAGGAAGATTATTCGAGTGTGCATAATATTTTGTGAAAACTAACATTGTAATATTTCGCTCGAGTTAATGTTGTAGCGTAAATGCTTTGCCAGGAAATTTATTTAAAAGTTACTTAACGTGCCCGTAGATATGGTTAAAGGGTTGTATATAATTCCGGCAGTAGCAGATTCGATTCTCTACCGTACAGTAATATAGTTGATAATTTTGTTTAAACTTTATTAATGGAAGACAGAACGGAGTGTCTTAACACTAGGTTCCCAAGTTCCCTCTGTCTAACGTTACATATGCGTGAAGCTGAGTGAGTGAGTATTTATATATTCCTTTTTTTGCTTCAAGCTAAATACGCCGAGTTGGTAAAAGTAACCTGGGAACCTATCATTAAGTTAGGTACTGCTACTCAATACAATGCCTCAAGATTGCATAACGATTCGGCGGAAGAAGTTCTCTTACGATACGGAGTGTCTTAACACTAGGTTTCCCAAGTACCCCTTCCCCCTGTAAAGCTAAAAACATAAAAAAAATATATAAAATGCTACTTATATACATCATATATATATATATATATATATATATATATATATATATATATATATATATATATATATATATATATATATATATATATATATATATATATATATATATATATATATATATATATATATATATATATATATATATATATATATATATATATATATATATATATATATATATATATATATATATATATATATATATATATATATATAAAATGCTACTTATATACATATATATATATCAAAACTATATCTTGGGTGGCAATAGACCAATATTGTATATCACTTTATTTTATATTTATTGACGTACCACATCCGCTACTCAATTTTATTATCACTAATGTCATTATGTTAATTTGTATTTTAAAACAGCGGATCTATAAAATATCAATATATTGCAAAGTGTTTGTTTTATTTCATTCAACTTCATTAAATGCAAATATGGTGTTCGTAGTGAATAGACGAGGTAGTGTTTGTAAGCGAAAAAAAATATTTTTGGCTTTAAGACATACTGTGCCGTTGAAATCCGTCACTTGACATGCATTGCCTCAAATTCGACAGAAAGTGAGAAACTGAAATGAATTATTTTTATTGAATAGTCTCGGTAACAAGGTATATTGCGGCGTTGTGATCCGCCACTCAACATTACAATGCCTAAAATTCAGCAGAAAGTTGTTACTTTCGTTCCGACTTCGTATTCGTTAAAATAGCAAAAGCATCATATATATTTCATTTTCCTCGCTCTGGTAACGAGACAAAGCGCGGCGTTGAGTTCTGCCACTAAATAGCACAATACCTACAACGCTTGGAAAGTGGGAAACGAAAGTACCATAATAGTTAACCTGCAGGATACTGCGTAATGTTTATAAGTTTATATTATATATGGAGAAAGTTTGATATTAATTTGGCAAGTATTTGGGCTAGCTCGAAGTTGGCATTTCGCAAAAATTGTGTTTCGACCTAATTTCCGATCACACTCAAATAAAGATATATATACTGTGTTATAATGTAGTATTTTTATTTCTGTATTTACTACAGATATTACAGGTTTGGGCACGTCGAGTCACTCATTCGGAGTGAAGAAAGAATGGTAAAAAAGATTTATGAAAGAAAAGTGAGTGGTAAGAGAGGGAGGGGGAGACCTCGGTTGACCTTCGAAAACACAGTATCGACTATACTGTAGGAAGGTCACGTAAAAAGCATGAGGACCCCCCGGAGGGCATGTATGAAGAGGTTGATGACAGGGACGAGGTGAAAGAGGTATGCCGAGACCGTAGCGTTTCGCGCTCCGTTCTCTCTGCCTACCCCGCTAGGGATATAGCGTGAAGCTAAGTTAAGTTACTATAGATATGATAAAAATTTAATATAAAAATATATCTCTGCACGAATGTTATGTTCATTGTTTTAGAATAAATCTCTTCTTAATTTCTACGAAAAATGGGGTAAAGAAGTCTCTTAATGAGAACGAAATGTCTTAAGGCAATAAACAAAATTGTTTACCCTACTTATTATGTGCTAGATAAAGCACTTAGAAAGGTAAGCAGTGAACCTGGGAACGCGAAAAGAAAAACAAAAAAAAACTAATGTTAATAATTATTGCCTTTAATATAATAATAAAAATGTATTTTCTATCTTATATATTCTACTCTACTCAGCTTCACGCTGTATCCCGCACAGGGCAGGGTAGACAGAGGGATCCTAGTGTTAAGACACTCCGTTTCACTTCCGTTCCCCACTTTTATTAAACTTGAATATAACGCACAATCTGAGTCTACTGCCCCAGTGATATAACTCACAAAAAAAAATAATATTTTCAAGTCCTCACTCCAATTAAAAGACTAGATGCGACCTAGGAAGAAAAGTCTGTAGTATAATTAGAAGCTGAAAGTTTACTGTCATATCCAGAAATCAACGAAGAGACCTCTAAATACAGAGCTTTTGAAAATTGATTCTTACGAGAAGATTAGACTTTAGAGTTAAAGCTCGTGTCCCTGTCGTGGCGCAAGGACACGAGATTGAGACGGTAAGCTCGACAGGTTGTGGGTTCGATCCTTATTTGGGAAAATAAAATATTTAACATTCGCTTTTATTCACTCTGTTTACAAGGCAAAGTGCGGCGTTGAGTTCCGCCACTCAAACCGCAATAACTTAAATTTAGCGAAAAGTGGAAAACGAAAACGTATTAATGGGAAGTGTCATAGGATATATTACTCTAATTGGGAATCGAACTCACTCTCTGCCACTTCGCCACCACGACCTTCATCTATTTATCACGATGGAGTAAATCATATAAAAATAATGTATAAAAATAACATTCTAGACTTTTAAAGTTCAAACCAGATCAACGATAACGCCATGCTTTATTATAAAATATCACAAAATTGATGATTTACAAATGAAAATTAACAGTCAAATTAATGACAGCAGTCATAAAACCTATCATGTATAATTTAAGTATTTAAAACACATCAAAAATTATTTCAACATATTATGGTTTTATATGTTTATTTATAACATCTTGTATGAATATTATTATTGTATAATAAAGATGTGAGTATATGAGAAATATACATGAAATATTACTTGATTATTGATAGATATTATTTGAAAAGTCTAATGTCAAGATATACATATGTGGGAAAGGAAATGTCTAATTTTTGTGACATGACATCTTAAATGGGATAAGGAAAACTATTATAAATAATAACTCTAACTGGGTAGCGAACCTGTTTCACTGTGTTACAATGGCATTTCAGCCTAATTTTTTTTTAACCTTCACGCTGTATCCCGGATACAACCAGATAGGCAAAAATAACCAACCAACCTGTGAACTTAATGTTAAGACATTCTGTTCCCCAATTTTCGCCAAACTTGACTTCCAGAACTCAAAGTAAAATGATTAAATTAATCAATATTTTAAACAAACTTAATTTAAGCTATTAAAAAAACTATTGTAACAGCAAAGAACCACCACTATCAGGTAAGCTAAATCTTGAACGGTTTTCAAGAGGCGCGGGTTCAAATCCTAAATCAGTTCACACATTTAGGCACCACGATGCCACAGACAGACAGACATATCAAATTCTTCACCAATATTTTTGCATCGGTGGTTAACGAAACAAAATATCGAAAGTACATTAAACCTAAAATAATACTAATTAGGTACATCTGATATCGAATACTGACAGTCCGCCCGATACAGGTATTTCAGCAATCGGACCTTACATCTGTAGGATACTAGAGAATTTATAGAACTCTACTATTGGTCTAATTACCTTTAAATAATTATATATTAGATTTACGTATCCTGCTCAGGGTAGGCAGAGGGAACTTGGGAACCTAGTGTTAAGACACTTCGTTCCACTTCCGTTCCCCACTTTGAATTTAAGGCATTATATGTTGGTTTAAGGCATTATAGGTGGAACTCAACGCCGCGTTTTACCTTGTTATCGTAGTCAAGAAATGAAAACATTAAATTTTTAAATTGAAAATATATATTTAATATTTTACTTTTCTAGTGTGGATCGCCACGTCGGTAACAGTCACATTCTTGTCGCTTTGCCTTCTTATCAGAGCCAGCAAATGAAAATGTTACCAAATAATAATGAATTATTTAAATGGGAAACGAATCTATAACCGTCGCCTCTGCAGTTACGCGCTTGTGGCACTGCACCACGATAACCTCTTTTTCGTTAAACGTCTCCGGTTCCCGTAAGAACTTCAAGAAATTGTCGTCCCAACTCTGTCTCTCTCATGTGACTTTTTAAACTCCAATTCGTTATATAAATATAAATATTTAAACGCAACGCGATTTGAAGCCGCGCCTGTCGGAAACCGTCTAATCGCGTGACCAACTAAGCCATACGTTTTCATCTGCATATGCAAAAATAAATAAACTGAACTCAAATACCGCTTTCAAATATAATATTAAGCTTTCAAGTAAAATATTTTTCTTTACTATACATGTCTGGACTATCAGTTTATAATCATCATTTAAAATATGTTAAAATATCATTATCATTAATTACTTATATAATTTGGTTAAAAATTATAATTGGTTGTAGCGTCTGTCTAACCGGAGGTCACGAGGTTGACAGATCTTTGGACACATAAAAATATATTCAAAATATATAAATATATTCAACATACAAACCAGAAATCCTTAATTATATGAATTTTTAACTATATCTCAAGTTATTGTTTTAGAATATTTAACTCATTTAAATCAGGTTAAACGGATTCTTTGGTTTCTCTAAGAATAACATAATAGATTTGACAGCTATTAAATGAAATATTTTCATAATTAATCTGTTAAATATTCCGTTATAAGTGCGAGTATTATATGGGTACATATGTAGGCTTAATTTTCATTCATTATATATGCAAAATGATTGCTTACAAAATATGTACAGAAATGTAAACGTTAAAAGCCTATAGAAGCGCTGGGGCACAAACGTTGACTATAAGTGTGACTGGTTGTGGCATCGATTCCAACTCGAGGAAATGAAGTATTTAAATTTTTTATTTCTTCGCTCTGCTAACAAGACAAAGCGCAGCGTTAAGTCCCGCCACTCAATACGCAATGCTTCAAATTCGGCGGAAATTGGCGAACGGAAGTGAAACGGAGTGAACACTAGGTTTCCAATTTCCCTCTGCCTACTCTGCCAAGTGCGGGATCCAGCGTGAAGCTGAATAAGTTCAATTCCTCGCTTTAGTAAAACAGTAAAGCCCGGTGTTAAGTTCCACACTACTCGACCGTGCCAAGTACCCGCTGTCTCCTACCAAGTCTGATATACAGCGTGAAACAAAAAACGAAAAAAACACAAAGAAACTCGATACAAACTCGCCCTAAAGCAATCCTAAACAAATAGTAGCGGCTTGCATCACACGATATAGGATAAGATCAACATACATTAGCTCTCAGACTTTGACCCGTGGTCCATTACTTATTGATGCTGGCGACAAAAATACACCACTAGACGTATACAGTCCAGATGTAGACAAATGAGACAATTCAGTCCATACTAGTACTATAGTGCTGAGTATTTCTCTCGTTAATCGTCAGTTTGAAATAGATTTACAATAAACTAGCAGCCAATAGGCTTCGACAGCTTATATACTTATGTCTATATTATAGCAAAAAAAAAATATTTTTATACATTAAATAAAGCCTTTGTTATTCTGATGTATATGCTAATATTATTTTTATTTTTTTTTTTCTTTTTTTTCAGCTTCACGCTGTATGCCGCACTAGGCAGGGTAGGCAGAGGGAACGGAAGTGAAACCTAGCGTTATGACACTCCGTTCCACTTCCGTTCCCCACTTTCCGCCGAATTTGAGGCATTGCGTGTTGGGTGGCGGAACTCAACGCCGCGCTTTGCCTTATTACCAGAGCGAAGAAATGAAACATTAAATATTTAAATTGAAAATATTAAATATTTCATTTCCTCGACTTGGGACCGAACCCAGAATCTGTCGGTTACAGTCAGACTCTTGTGCCGCTGCGCCACGACAGGCCTCATGCTAATATTATTGTACAATATTTTCCTTTATTATTAAGATAAGTCAAAAAAATACATTTTAGAAATGATTGAAAAAATGTTAGGTAATTGTAATGAATTATGTAAATTGCAAAGTAATAACATATTGGTAAAATATATTTTCAGTTTCTCGCTGTATCCTGTACATGGCAGAGAAAGCAGGAGGCACTCGGGAATCTATTGTTAAGACACTCTGATTCGTTTCCAGAGTGGCGAAACTCAACGTCGCACTTTGGCTTGCTACCAAAGTGAAGAAATAAAAATATAAAAATTAAATTCTAAATAATAGTAAATTATTTGGAAGTTTAAGCAAATATAAATCCCATTTTGCGGCGTTTAATTATGTCAACAGTTCATAAATTAAGCATATATTTAATAAAGTTTTACGGTAAACACGTTAAGATATCACCTTAAAAGTGATCATATTAATAGAAAAAGAAAGTAACTGAGATTAGTAAGTAAAATAGAAAAATGCAAGCGAGCGAAGCCGCAGGGTCGCTAATACATAAAATAATAAATTTTTAATAGAAATTTAAACTTATATATATATTAACAACTTGAAACCATACTATTCCAACAAAATTACCCAATATCTATTCACCCCTGAAGACAACAATCACATAATCTATGCTACGTATTCAGACATTATAAGTCCACAGTCCACAAGGTCTGGATGTCATCTAGCGGTTAAGGTACTGTCATCAGAGGCACAGTAAGCCGACTGTCCGAACCAGATGAACTACGTACCGCAATGCCAAGACACGATAATTTGGATCTTAGACATGTGACGTGCTCTTTGGTATACTTATGTTGATTGTCTCGATTGTATGGGAATGTTAATTATAAGCGAGTGTAAATATGATTGGTTATAGATCTAATTTACGATATAGATAATTTAAAAAAATATTTTTTTTAGCTGCTAACGAGGTAAAATTTTGTATTTTTTGCCGATTCTCAACGCGAATTAACTCAAATTGAGAGGAATGTGCAACGGAAGTGTCTCACTGAGTGTTATATCGTTATGTTCCCATGTTCCCTCTGTTTACTCTGCTATTAACGGAAAACAGCGTGAAGCTAAAAAAAAATGTCCCCTTTTTATAACCAAAAACGACTAGTAACAATTAGAAGAAAATATTAAATGTATGTAGATTGGACAAATATTTTGCTTTATAACTATGCAGCAGATCATACTAGCGGCTCAAATTACAAAGTTTTAAAAAAAATACTAAGTTGTATAGTTTTTGGGTTTCGTGCCTGAAAAGGAGAGAACGTACCTTTATAAACTGCGATCATTGGGTACGGAACTCTCTGTTTGCGCGTCCTTCTCGCACTTGACCATTTTTAATTATTTTTTGGTGTTAATCTACACTAAGGAAAGGAAAATATTAGTTTTAAAACGTATGACTGCAGCTCTCTCGTTTTAAATTTCATACGTTTTTGTAAATAAGTATTCGCACCAGATATGTTCTAATTGAAAAAGTTTTTTATCGACACTGCCCAAACAAAATACACACAGTTTTTTGATCATTCGACTACAATTTAGAGATATCTATAGAGCTGTCAACGATATTAATATCGAAATACCTTCAAATCGCAACACAAAATACTATAAACAAGCTAACGATTATTAATTAAATCCGATTAAACGATAAGTAGAGTCGGTAGAAAAGCTAAAGGTTACGAGACGATCGATCGGCGCAGATGTCAAAATTAATCGGCAAGTTTAATCCGTCGCTCCGCGTATAAATCAGCGGTAATTGTGTCTATTTATGTTTATTAAGTTTGATGGGATGTGTTCGGCTGGTTGTGGGTTCGATGCTTATGTCTCAGCTTCACGCTGTATCCCGCACTAGGCAGGGTAGGCAGAGGGAACGAGAGTGAAACCTAGTGTTATGACACTCCGTTCCACTTCCGTTCCCCACTTTCCGCCGAATTGGAGACATTGCGTGTTGAGTGGCGGAACTCAACGCCGCGCTTTGCCTTATTACCAGAGCGAAGAAATGAAACATTAAATATTTAAATTGAAAATATTAAATATTTTCATTTCCTCGACTGGGGATCGAACCCAGAACCTGTCGGTTACAGTCACACTCTTGTGCCGCTGCGCCACGACAGGCCTCAATGCTGGATGCTTATGTAATGAATATTTATGTAGTCTCGGGAGAATAGAGTGTGAAGATATTCCATTTTTGGCAATTGGAGGAGCTTAACGCCGCGCTTTTTTATTATAGCGGCGCTATAGTTAATAATATTATTATTTTTAATAAATATAATGTATTAATTCACATTTCAGAAAGAAAAATACTTGTTCTATACATATGTATATGGAGGATTGATGCCGCGCAAGCGGCTCATGCGGCTTTAAATATCGCTACGATTAAGTTTTTGTACGTTTTCAAAATAAATAATAATAATATGTGTATATTGATGTTAATTGTTGGCAGGAAAGGCAGAGGGAACTTGGGAACCTTGTGTTAAGACACTACGTTCCGTTCTCCACTTTCCGCCGAATTTGAGGCATTGTGAGTTGAGTGGCGGCACTCCACGCCGCTCTTTGCCTCGTTACCAGAATAAAGGATTGCAAATATTAAATATTATATTTAAAAATATTAAATATTTCACTTCTTCGTGTTGTAATCGAACCCACAGCATGTTGTTTACAACCACACACGTATGCCCCTGCTACACGACAGGCTTCTATATGTAATACAAAAAAATATCAGTATTATCTAAGAAATCAAAGTACATACATAACGGTAGCGCAAAAATTTTATATACCTACCCACATAAAATGAAAATATCCAAAGAAGCCAGTCACATACAATACGAAAGCGATAAAAAAAATTGTACACAAAAATTATATTCGCAAAGTGTTTAAGCACAGCTTCTTTAAATTATATAAAATAAAAATGAACGAACAAACACGGTTCGTCGACCATTTAATTTTCGAACATTTAATATACACATACACACGTACAAACGGACATGCATTTACAAAAAAATAAACGCGTTAATTTTACGACTGAACACATTTAGATAAAACTTCTGAAAAATAATATCATACGAAACGTGAATAGTGGCGTAATAAAATATATGAACAAAATAAAAAGCTCGATTTTAAAAGCCTTTGGTAGCTTCGGTCTCTAATTACGTATTTAAAGTCGAAACTTTGTAAGGACATTGAGATAAGAGAAGATTTTCGATGAAATACTTTAACATCATGATTTGGATTTGACAATAAAATGATATGTATTATTAAATGTTTCGTAATTAAATAGTTAATTACGTAACTTTTGTTTCTTTAACTTCATACTGTATCTCACACGTAACAAATTAGGCAGAGGGAACCCTGGGAACCTAGAGTTAAGACTCTGTTCTCATTAAGACACTCCCGTTTCACACTTTTCACCGATTTAGGCCATTGCGTGTAGGATGGCGGAACTCAACACTGCGTCGCATACATTTAAACATGGTAAACACTTCAAGGTGACAATAACTACTTAAAGAATAATTAATTATGCTATAATTATTTCGCATATCTCAAATAACATAATTATATAATAATAAATAGACATATATTTTCGTATCCTAAACAACGTAGACAAACGACAGCGTTAAGTTTTGCTTAACACTATGTTCACTCGTCACCCTACTACGTGCGGGATAAAGCGTGAAACGAAAAAAAAAACAACAAAGACACATGGTAGAGAAACAAGGTATTTCCAGAGTCAAATATCAAGCTCCATCAATCTAACAGACTTCATTGTTGCTTTAGAAGTAATATAATAAACTGTCTAGGATACCCTCGGACTTTTATTGCCATCTTTTGACATATTTGTGATGATTCTCAGATCGGGTATTATAGATTTATATACATTTACTTTACATTCCGAGCCATTTCTTCCTTTTGGACGATCTGTTTTATTTCTGTTTATGATTTAGTGATTTTGGTACTGTTATCTCGTTTCATTTTATGTTGTATGCGTCCCTGCTTTGTTTGAAATTATTGTAATCGTGATTTTGAGCGATTCAGCTATTACTGTGTACTAAATTAATTATATTATCAAGTTAGATGATAAAATGGAAGTTCGATTCCCACTCGAGGTCATAAACTATTTAATTTTCTTACTATGGTAACATTACACATCGTTTTTAAAAGTCATATGAAATTGGTGGGCGAAAGTAAACTAAGTCTTGAACTTAGTGTTAAATCACTCACTTGGAGTGACTTAACACTAAGTTTTCAGGTTCTTTCATATTACCTTTCTTTGTGCGGGATATGGCTTGATGTTAAAATAATAATATTTTTATCATCAACAGCCATGACGCAGCGTCCCAATATATGTCAGTAAGTGTAAAAGTTGTGGGTTCAATTTCCACTTGACATAACGAATTATTTAATTTTCTCCCTCTACTAATGAGACAAAGAACGGTGTTAAGTTTAGCCAGTGAATACGCAATGTCTTTAAAAATTAGACGAAAAATGAGGATCAGTCATGAGTCTGTCATATGCGGGAAACAGCGTGAACCGAAAAAAGAGTTATCTCTCACATAATCACTATTATTTTAAGTTTTATAATAAGGCAATAAGGCTAAGCGCGGCGTTGAGTTCTGCCACTCAACATGCAATGCCTCAAATTCGGCGGAATACGGGAAACGGAAGTGGAACTGAGTGTCTTAACACTAGGTTCCCGGGTTCCCTATGCCTACCCTGCCTCATGCGGGATACAGCGTGAAGCTAAAGAAAGAAAAAGAAAGATTTTAAGTTTTAAAAATATACTTTAAATAAGTTTTATAGAATATATTTAACTTGCATTTTTATTCAACTGAAGCAATCAATTGCATCTCCTTTTAATGCTCCAAAACTAATAACTGTCTATACATAGACCGAGTCAATAATTTGTAGCGGCCGAGGAATTTGTCTGACATTCTATAGCGATAAGGAACGTTGATATCGTCAGATATATTTAGAATTCACTTATTTTGAACCGCAATGAGAGAATATTTACAAATGTTATTTATATATAGTGTTAAGACACTCTGTTGGTCTCAAGGCACTTAAGTTACCAATTTACCGTTGAATTCTTGATGATACGAAACTCAACGCCGTGTTTTTGTTTTCGTTAAAACAGCGAAGAGATGAAAATATCAAAATATTTCATTTGTCCGAGAGGAAATCAAATTCAAAACTGCATGTTTGTGCCGCGGGACTAAAAAAATTAAGAAACGTGGGACTAAAAAAATTATGTTTATAAAACATTTACGCTTTTTCCCCCCTTAGGATATTTGTTTAGACTATTTATTCCCCTCGTTCTCCGCCCGATTTCGTAGACATAACCGGTTAAATTACGTAACTTAACGCTGCATTGTTGTAAATTAAGCTATATACATTATAAAAAGCGACCTTCATGATTCACTCAATACAAATTAACCCTAAAATAGCATTGTCACGTCTACACTACCGATCCGCACCTAACGTGCGTTAGTTTGATATTTACAAACAGCTGTACACTAAAAATATACGACGGGCGGCGATTCCGCGTTTTTCACTGTCCATACTAGCATCAATTTAGTAGAGAATGACAGATGATATACGCTATTCACAATTCACTTTACTACTGTAGTATTAACTGTGGGCCTTAAACCTCTAGAATACAGTACGTTATAGCTGAATTGTATTTAAAAGTTAACGTTCGTAGTTGTAACTGTCAAAGTCAAAGTGACAGCAGTGTTAAGGACATGTTTATGTTAACCCTTCCAATGCTAATATAGAATGGGAAATTAAATTTGTTTTATTCATTCAATGTTGTAGAGATGGTTTAAGAAATATTAATTATGTTGTTTTTTTATATTAAACATATTGCGGTGTTGAGTTTTGCTACTTAATTTTTAATATGTCTCTTATTTAAGCGGGCCGCTCCATGTCTTGACATGAAACTATGTCTATAAATATAGCTGTATACAGGAAACGGTGATGTTGAAACAAGAACACTAAACGAGAACAGAAAAGAAGATAATTCAGAAGTAATTTTTCACGTATTTAATTATAGAATAACAAACACAAGCCATAGATGCTATTCCAAATCTAAATGGACCTATCCAACCTAACATTTTAAAAATAATGTATAAGTATTTTTTAATGTAACATTGTTTTAGCTTGAAGGCAGAGGAAACTTGAGAAAATATCTCATTCGCATAACGATACTTCCATTGGCCTAATTCTGCCTAATTCTTGAGGAATTGAATGTTGACTGACGGAACTCAACGTGCTTCCCTCACTAGAACGAGAAAATTAAAATGTGAAATATTTTATGTTTGTATATCAAATATATTCTCTCTTTCATCAGTCTTAACCCTATAAATGTTTCAGTCAACTTTCATAAGTAGTTACAAGAATAATTGAGGGCACATAACGCTTTCAAGTCATACATTAGCACACGTGAGCTCTGTTTTGATTACTATCTGATACGACTTGAGATGTTTCGTTTGTAATAAACGCGCGGTTTTGTTGCTCGTGTGAACTGACATTATAGTGGTTTTATATTAGTTCGTATAGAATTTGGAATTTGTTATCAGTTGTGCCTGAGTAAGATTATAAATATATCATGAAAAGTATGAATTAATGGCCTGTAGAGGTGCAGGGACACAAACGTGCGACTTTAAATGCGACATGTAATTGGAATGATATTTTTATATACAATACCATTTTCATTGCTTTAGTAACGAGACACAGCGGGGTTGAGTTTCGCCACATAAAACGCCTCATATTCAGCAGAAAGTGTCTTAATGGGATCAGTGTTCCCTCTGCCTACCTTACTATGTGCGTATTTTGAAATTATAATTTTAGTTAATAGTTAATAATTATAGTGTTGTGATCTTTGGTTTGGTTAGATTTTTCCTCCAGGATATCCTCGCAAAGGTTTAACATTTAAATTTTAATATCATTATCATTATATTTAAATAATCATTATATTTAATTCAATAAGTGGCAGTCAAAAGTAGCACCGCGTCTGACTACAGATACAACGGTTATAGGTACAATTCCTTTACAAAATAAAAAAAATATTGCCTCACTCTGGCAGCTAGAATTCCGGCATGTAATAGGCAATATCACTAACAGAAAGAAAGTAGGGTACATAATAAAAATAAGTTCCCGCAATACGCTACGAGCGGGATACAGCGTGAAACACAACAAAAATAACTTTCACGCTATTTAAACACCCATGAATTCTAAACAAACACTAATTGAAACAAATTATATGTGAACAGACAGTTATATATTGGTATCTATTTCTATAAATATTTTCATAGTACAACAAAACCGCGACCTATGAGTCACATGAAGACACTGGTAACGTCACTCCGAATGTAAGAAACACCTGTTAGAAGTTGATTGTATGTAACTAAGATATTGATGGTTAACCTATTCGTATGGCGACCACCCAAAGGTGGTCTAGATACGTTTTATTATTAGCTGTGAATCATTGCGAGTATATTTACTTAGAGAAGCTGTTTTTTTTTTAGATCATCGCTGTATGCTTAGCAGGATAAATAGAGCGAACATGGGAACTTTGTAAAAAATATCCCATAAAGACACTATCCCTTTAAAACACTTCTGTATAGGTTTAGGCATAGGAAATCTAGCGGAAACACTGGATGCTAAGCATTGTTGTCAAATTTTAAAGAACGACCGTAAAATGGCGGAACTCAACGCCGTGTGTGGTTTAAAAAAATATAATGTATAAATATATAAATTAACTATATTCATAATAAATACCATCTGATGATTTAGTCACACATAAATCACCATTTTTATCACCACAATAAAACTAAATCGTCCAAAAACACTCACTTATCATGTCAAGTACATAAACTAAGATTATCACCCGCCACCCCCAAAAAAAAAAAGGCGAAAAAAGCTAAATGGCCTTTAAAAAAAACTAATTTAATTTTACGATCGAATCGTTCTTTACCTGTCTCGAACCGTCATAGATTCCGATGTCTCGATGGAATTTATCGCCGTGCTCATATTATATTATTCTAAGATACGTTCATAATTTCTAAAGTTAATTCAAATTTATTGTTTATCGGCGGGAGGCTGAATGATGGGATGCCCGTTATGTACCTTATATATGTATGTTGTGAACAGATTTTCATTTATTTATTAGCCTCACGCTGTATCCCGCATATGGTTTTGTAGACAGAGGCAACGAGGTTAAATAAACAAATAAAATAATTAAGTTACATTTAAAAAAAAGAAAAAGAAAAATAATTGAGGAACCTTTTATCAAGACTCGTTCCTAATGAGACACTTCCGTTCCCTACCTTCTACTGAATTTCAGGCATTGCGTGTTAAGTGACGGAACTGAGTGCCACCAGATTGAAGCAATGAAAATATTCAATGTTTCATTTCCTCGAGTCAGGATTGTTCAATCCTATTTTATATTGCACAACAGTCCTAGAATACCTTTATATATTGAATTAATTTATTAACCATACAAATTTATTTATGATATAATAGCAAGTGAAAAGAGAAAGAGGAGACCTTGATGGATCTCTAATAATACGTTATCAATTATAACTCCCCGGAGAGCACGTATGCAGAAGATGGCAGAAGAAGATTACTAAAATATAATATTTCTAAAGCAAATTTCCCATTTCCTCGTTCTAGCAACCAGGAAAAGCGCGGCATTGAGTTCAACTAATCAACACGCAATACCTCAGGAGTACACGTAAGTTTTCATGAAAACAGAGTGTCTTACGTAAGGACAGCTAGAAGCTCAGAAAAAATAAAAAAAAATACATATACACCATATATGACCATGAACAGAAAACAAGTCAAAAATATCACACATATATATAATATGATTTACTTAAGGCTTTAACCTGTTGTCTGTGTAAGCCACAAATCTCTATCACCAAGTAGCGTTTCCCCGAACCGTACGCAAGACGCTATCGAAACGATTGATATACGATCGGGCCGAGCGATGTTTTAGAATACAGTCTAACCTCTGAATATGTAATGTGGTCCGATTTGGAATAATTTATAGAGGGCTGGGGACAAAAACGTACGTTATGGTACTGAACTACCAGAGCTGAGGCGTGCCTTTAGAATTTACTTATCATTAATCGATTATCGAGTCCGTCCGCAGCGGTTGAGTCTCGTTTACAGATGGTTGTCGATTCGATTTTTGTTCGTGGGAAACGTTTTTTTTATGGCGTGGTTAAACGCCGCCGGTGTGAGCAATGTTGAAAGATAGATCCTTATGATATTGGGTTTTAATTTACCAAAAGTACTTGAAAGTTATTATCATGTTTTGAATGTAATTTTTCTAACCGGATTATTCGCGTATATACTAACTGTTACCGACGTTTCTCGAATACCTTCTAGCAGTAATACGTTGTCACGGGTACCCTTGACCACGGATATTACGTAATAAGCAACGAGCAGTTTCGAGAAAATTAAATGTTTAATATTTTCTTTCATTTGCTCCGGTGATAAGGCAAAAAGCGGCGTTAAGTTCCGCTAATTACGAGCTTATGAGCGTTATATGATCTAACCACTACATGAAGATTTTACATAACAATAAAAGAATTATTAAATATCACGTTACTTTAACATTCAACTTTATCGTATAAAGTGTAAATCTCAATAAACGTGTTACTTAATACTGATAATACTAAACTAGATAATTAATTTGATAACAACGAAATGAATGTCTTCGATGTATGTCGTTCGGCTTGCGAAAGCTTTAGAACTAACAATGTATAGTGAAGATTTTATAAACTGTTATTTTTTTTACGTAGTATCTTGTACATAACTGGGTAGTCAGAGGGAACCTGGGAACCTTGTTGTTCCATTAAGGCACTTCCACTTTCCACTTTACCAGAGCGAGGAAATGTTTTAGATATTCCATTTCGTTGAATGGAAGTCGAACCAATACCTGTCTCTTTTACAGTGGCACGCTTGTTCCATGCGCCCTAAGTGGCGTCAGACTTTATATGAAGCACTATGAAATGATTAAATAATAATTAAAAAAAGGTTTAAAAATAAATTAGGAAATTAAATTTCATATTTAAAATCAAGGTAGTGGTGGACGGAACGAAGCGCCTTGACACTAGGTTCCCAGGTTCCCTCTACCTACCCCTGCCATGTGCAGGATACAGCTTGAAGATGAAAAAAAAAAGAAAAAAAAGTACATTTTGTTCCACCGCCTATATTTGTGTACTTATACTTGTATGTTAGCTTTATTATATATAAAGAGAAAGATCATGTTTGGTTGAATATGTTATTGTCAGGAACTAATGATTTAAATATTTAAAAAAGTCTTTGATTATTTAATATTATATAAAAATAAATATATATTTTAAAGTGTTATTCCATACTTAGAAAGTAACTACTAAATTAATTAAAAGCGTATAAAAATTTCGAACGAAGCAGGATTTGAACCCGCGCCTCTTGGAAACCTTCCAAGCGCACTGACCAACTAAGCCATACGTTATCGTCAAGTTACATCGTAATTCTTATACGCTTATTACAACATTATTTATGTAGTCGGCATATCTGTAGGAAGCTTTTTACAAATTTCCGCTACTCAAAGATTATCGTTAGAAATATCGTTTAGCAAAAAAAGAATACTATGTATTTAATATTTTTACTATTTTAAAGTGTTATTTCACGCTTAAGAAAGAAAAAAATAAATATTATTTTTGCGGAGTTAAATTCCGCCACGATTGCGTGGCGATGGATAGGTATATAAATTCGATGGAAAATGGAGAACGCAAGTGTTTTAATGGGAACGGAGTGACTTACCTCTTAGATTCTCAAACTCCCTGTAGAATTAATGGAACACCGGAAGAAACGTAAAAGCTCAACATCGAGCTACTTACCATATCCCACTCACCTGTCAATTACCTACTTAGTTTATAAGCATTTATCAACGGTTCAATGCATTTATAACGGCCATTTTATAGAAAATCATAATAGCCAGCCCGGAAACAGTTACGTAGATCATTAATTATGTGTACTAACAAGCGGTGAGGAAAAGGGCGATTTATCGTAAGATCGGGGGAACGACGATAGATGGCGTTGGTAGTGAATATCAGATCCACGAGTACTGATGCGGCCGTAATATGACGCGACGCTAATAAGTGCAGAATACAGCTTATGTAATATATAAAAGGATGTTATAAAGGCAAGTTATAAGACAAAGAGCGGCGTTAAGTTACGCTATTTAACACGTAATGTCCGGAAGAGTGTAGTGGTGTTTTATCAATAGGCGACATATATTTTATAATTAAAAACTACATTTTCCAACACTAATTAAATTAATGCCCGGTAATAATAAAAAAATATATTTATAAAAACATATATCTGTAAACTAAAATCAAATGTTTAAAACAGAAGTTTAATACATTTAGATAAAAAAATTAGGCTAATATAACATAAAATGGGTATAACAATGAATAAGTATAACAATAAATTCAAAAAGTTGCAAAATTCCTATTAATACACTGTTCAAATCTATTTGAGTTCCGCCACTGAACACGCAACGGAGCATCCTAACACTAGGTTCCCATGCGTATAGAGGTGCAAATCAACGTCGTATCACAGCTTACATACTTTATAACGAACAGCCTAAATACCATGGCCCATAATAATCAAAATGATTAGTTTTATTTACTCAAGTCACTTCTAACTTCTTTACGCAGTATAACTTTAAAAAATAAACTTTAAAACGTGTTCAAAATACAAGAACACAGCCACTTTTCGCTACAATCGCATACCTGCCCCTGTTAATTAGACCGCGGATGCCCCAGATGGTATTCATTATCTCTCTAATTAAACGTAAGGACATGATTTTCCGGTTAAGGAGTGAAAGTACGTAGGTGTATTGACTTGATTAATTAAAGATGGTCTTTGGTTCTAATTCATTTAAGAGTTGAGATTTGGTTTTTTTTTATAGTTGATTAAACTTAGCTTCACGCTGTATGTCCCATGGCGGGGTAGATAGAGGGAACTTGGGAACCTAGTGTTGAGTCACTCCGTTTCGATCTCCACTTTCTGCCAAAGTTGAGGCATTTCGTGTTGATTGGTGGAACTCAACGCTGCGCTTTGCCGTGTTACTAGAGCAAAGAAATGAAAATATTATATATTTCATTTCCTCGAGTAAGGACCTGTCGCTTTCACAGTCACACGCTGGTGCTCCTGCAAAACGATAATCAATGTTTTTTATATATTTCATAATTATTAGTGTTTGATGTTAAAAAATTGTACATAGAGAAATTTGAAACCACACCTCTTGGACGTTAATAATATTATATATCTGTGAAATACATTTTTTTCTGAGTTTACTTTAAATACTGATGTAATAGGCTATATATAAAATTACAATATTGTTTAATTAACTTCAATAAAAAGAGAATTGACTAGTAAAAGTAGATATATAATATTGTTTAACAATTTAGTTAATGTGTTTGTCCATATATTTCTAAAAACCTAGGCACAAAGGACGTGCATTATAGGTTCGATTTCCACTCGAGAAAATTAATTATAAACTTTTTTTTAACATCTTCGCTGTGGTTACACTTCGCCACTCAACCAATGAGCCATTATATCTAAATTCGCCGAAAAGTAGAGAACGAAAGTGTCTTAATGAGAACGGAGTTTCTTAACACCAAGTTCACAGGTTCCCTTTTCTTATCCTGTCACAATACAGCTATATTTCCAAAAGTACAAGCAAATCAGCTACATTAAATGCAAAATTTCATATCGTAACAAACACTGTTCACTAAAGCATTATTATAACAATTTTTAATATGAAACTGTTGGATAAAATTATCGTTTCACCGTTTTTTTTACACAACGTCTATAGAAAATGAGACACATGATTGATAACCCTTCATGTAGCTTATATACTTACTGTGAAATTGCATCGCACATACCTGCAACAATATACGTTAACTTATTATTATGTTATGCTTGCGATTATGAAGGATCTGATCTTTATAGTCTGAGTGGATATTTATTAAACTTAGCAGTCTAATATAAATAATTAAATATTTGAATTTGGTGATTAAAATTACCCGCATTGAATAAAATTAAGTGGAAAGTGAGGAATGGAACTGTTGTGAATTAATAAGAACAGTGTTAGGTTCGCATGTTACCTCTGCCTGCCCTACCACGTGCAGGATACGGCGTGAAGCTGAAAAAAATATTATTTCATAGCTAAATATCTTTCAAAGTGGTAAGAAGACAATATATCGAAAACTGGGTTAAAAGTGGAGAACAGGGTGCCAAATTTTATATCATTATTTCTTTCTGACAAAAGCACAGCGTTAAGTTCCGACAGCCTATTGTGGCTGTAAATATCACGTGTTGAATGCTGGTACTCAAAGAAAGTAAAGAAGTAAAGACAAAAAAGTGAAACTATTGAATATTTGATTACCTCCAATGGCGATCGAACCCACAACCCACCCGTTAAAAAACATATGTGGCTCTACGGCAAATTTCAGATTTATAATATTTGTACGTATAGCAAGAAATTAACCACTTTTTGTACTAAAGTTGGTATTTATAAGGCGATTCAGAAACGAAATGCACCAACCCCACCCATTCAGTCTGCATTTTCATTCTAATATGAAGTAAATTTTAAACGGGGGCTTCCACTTGGAAGTTAAGTTCGCATGGAAATATAATACTGCAGATTAAAAGTTGCTTTCGCTTTGTTATCTTATCTATATAGTATGTAGACTTTGATAAGTAAGTATAGAATATAATTACATAATGGTTGTTAAGTTCTGTTACCTGATTTGGAATAGTGGAAAGTTGGGAACGGGTGTGTCTTAATGGGAACCGAATGTTTGAACTAGGTAGTAGGTTAACTAGGTGTTCCCATGTTCCCCGGTGTGTGCGGGTAATGTAATTCATTAATGTATGAATTTTGTAAAGCAATGAGAGTTTTTACTACCTCGAGTAATACTCTTAACGTATTAATTAAAAATTGGAAACCAACTAAAACCAAGGGGTGCGGGTTCAAATTCAACTAACTTCAAATTTTAAACTGAAACAGATAAAAAAAATTAAAAATATCCTATATGAGTTCGACATGACCTATATGACTACAGTACTAAGATAAGTGACAAGACACTCTGCCCCAATTGCGATATAAAACGTAAATCTCGATCACTAGCTCGATCGGTCGTATCTAAATAAACAAATCATTGGCTCAAGCTGTTAAGTACTGGTGATTCTAGACGGTACTTTCGTATTTATTGGTGGTATTTTGTAGAGAACATTACTTGTGAAACAAGGTAACGTTTTGAAATACTTCAGTATGCTTAGATGGTAAACCAAGACGATTGTAGATTCGATTCTCAATTGAGGAAATCTCTGGTAATATGGTGAAGCGCGGCGTTGAGTTCCACCATTCAATTTACAATGCCTCGAAATTGGGTAAAAAGTGAGGTTATTAGTGCACTTAGCATGAAAATTACTGGTAGGCAGAGGACACCTGAGAACCTAGTGTAAAGGCACTCAGTTCCCACTAAGACACTATCTTAATTTCCGCTGAACTTTGAACGCATTCCATGTCACGTAGCGGAATCCAAGCATATTGTTTAGAAACATTGCGTGTCGATGGGGGGGACCTCGGTTGACCATCGAAAACACAGTTAGACACAGTGTCTACGATACTGGAGGAAGGTCAGGTAAAAAGTATGAAAACCCAACGGACGGCATGTTTGAAGAGGTTGATGACAGTGGACGAGGCCATAGAGGTATGCCGTAACGTTTGGCACTTCGTTGGTTCTGGCTACTCCTGAAGTGATACTGCATGAAGCGATTAGTATAGCAAAGTGAAGGAACGAGGAAAAAACTCAAGCCAATTTTGAAACATTCAGACGATGCTTCACAAAAAGAATTTCTAACTTAAAAAAATACGTACAGCATTCAAACACGCGACCCGATAGTGAACTATCTATTTAATTTATCTCTACTATAATAGTGTTCAGTACAGATTCCGCGGCTAGTAATTTTCGCAAATCGCCACACGACGTGATTTACGAGAGACGTCTACGTAAAATTCATAAATAACGCCTTATAGACTTTATCTTTACACGCGCAAGTATCAAATTTCTTTATAGTAAAAAACGCAACTATATCAGTTGCGTTCGAAGAATGTTTCGTCGATAATTTACTGGTAATACCTGTAGATGACTGTGATGTACAGTGGCTTTATGTATGTACTTATAGCTACAAGTAGCGAGTTCGATGATCGCCCCAAGCAAGTATGTACACGTATCTATATTACTCCAGAAAACCGATTGGAGAGTACAATACGCGTTGTCGTTTCAAGCTAATGTTAGTGTGTGTTTCATTTATTTTATTAATGTAAGGTATTTTTAAGATTTAAAAAAAACTTGAGGCTAATCGTGATCAGCGGTATACCTTTGCGAATGTAAATTCGACTGGTTGGATCACCACTCGAGGAAATGTAATATTTAATAAATTAATTTCCTCGCCTTGGTAACGATAAAAAACGCGGCGTCGAGTTCCGCAACTTTCACGCAAGTTTCAAAATTAGTTGAAAAGCAGGATTGGAAGTGTCTCAAACAACAGAGTCTCAACAACCCTTTGCTTACCTTACAGGATACACCGTGAAAAAAAAAACATATAAAATATATATTTAGAAAAATTATTAGCATTCTGCACTCCTTCTCTAAATGAATTCTAATGATATCAAGTTTTACTTGAAATTGTAAGGACGAAAAATTTTTTATTCTCAGAATTTTCGTAAATAATTCTTTTTACAACACAACATATATAAAAAGCTAGAATTGTTTTTTATGCTTGACGCTGTATTTGGCACATGGAAGGGTGGTAGGCGTGATTTTCGAAACCTAGTGTTCGTAGTTTGATGACACTTCGTTTTGTTCCCCATTTTTCGTTGAATTTGTGGTATTGCTTCTTGAGTGGCGGAACTCAACGCCCCACTTTATCTGGTTACCAGAGCGAATAAATGAAAACATTAAATATTTCATTTGAAAATAATAAATATTTAATTTCCTTAAGTGGAGATCGAAGCCACATACAATAACACGCACCAAAACAGGCCTCAAATTAAAAAATATAAAAAAGCCTATCACTCATAAAAGCTTCACGGCTAGAAGATTGACTTTAAGTCATATGGACATGTAACAGTAGATAGCAAGTTCACCCCAAGGCGTTATAAGGCCATGTCCCCCGACTCTCCTCTGAATCACTGCATGTTCCTTGCAGGAAAGAGTGAGATGCAGCAAGCCTCAATGTTAGACAGAAATGCAGCGCAGTGCAGTCGTCATAACTTCGCCCAGCAGACTTATAAAGATAAAACGTAGTTTATTCCGTAGTAAATAGTTTTTACTGCTCCTTACATCTTGTATGATATTGTGAGATTTGAATGAGTTTAATATAATATAGTTAATGTACATGGATTTGATTGTTTCCCTTTTTTGTTTTTATTTAACAATTGAGGGTGTAAATTCGACGGATGTTGATTCGATTCTGGTAAACGGACAAAGCGCGGTGTTGAGTTCCGCCACTCATGACTCAAGAAATTACACGGTAAATGGAAAACCGGGTGTCTTAAAATTAATAAAAAAACGTAGTTAAGAAACTTTAAGGTTTTTATTCTTTAGCTTTCACGCTGGTTCCCGCACGAAGGGTAGGCAGAGGGAAATTGAAGCATTACTTGTGCGGAACAAAACGCCGTGCTTTTTTTGTTACCAGAGCGAAGAAATGGAAATATTAAATATTTATAAATTCGTTTAAAAATATTAAATATTTTACTTCTTTGATTGGATGTCGAACCCACAACCTGTCATTACAGTCACAAGCTTGTGCCCCTACCCCACGACAGGCCTCAGTAAGACGCAGTATATGAATATTCAATAAGAAATATTTCAAACAGCCAGTCTGTCTGTGTATACAATTCTCAATAAACACATAGCGGCTGGTAAGGAGCAATAGAGCGCGACGTTTGACCCATCCGAGATGCGGTCGCCGTTCTGCCGTTGACGTCTCGATTGTCTTCGTCTTTGGACGCAAGTTGTAAGCATTTAGAGCTAAATACAGTAATATTGTTTTAATAATCTTGTATATAATTTATTGATATAAAAGGCATCTTGATTGTGGTATCAATTTTTATTTGCTCTGGCACAGCAATGCTGCCAATCAACGCGGAATGTCTCAATAAATAGGCGGATTATCATCAGATCGCTTTAAAAGGATTAATTCGCATTGGTTCCATTTTTTTTTATTAGGAAGCCACACTAAGATTACATCGATAAATAAACATTTATAATTACATTGATACATAGTATTTCTCAATTATAGGCTAACATTACATGTAGGTATGTTAAATTAAACAAAAAATATATATTCTAATGAAATCCTATTATACGCGATACAGCGTGAAGCCAAGAAAAATAACTGCGAAACGAACGATATCTGAGAATATTGTAGAATTGAAAATTAAAATAACACTGATAAGATGAACATGGCACACTCCCCCAAATGGGAACTGATCCTAAAATTATCGCGTTTCAGGTCTACGCGTACAGCGTAGCACTGCACCACGACGGCCTCGTCTCACTGCGTCTCGTGACTTTATTTTCAAATGCAAAATTATTAATTTACTTTCTACATAAATCGCTTTTCTCTTATAAATTGTGAATAAGAAGCTGTCACGAACAGTGGATTGCGTAAATACTGCTTAATACGATGCCTTATGATGTCACGTTAATTGTGAATACATGGACATATAATTTTTAGCTTAAATTAGGGTTTAACTGTTATTATTAATATTTATGAAATTTAACTTCGTTTAAATTTCACATTTAATATACAAAATTAGTTTAGAAATTTGTTAGTAATTTACTTTATTAATATTTCTTTTCCTAAACTTGTATTGAAATATCGATTAAAATATGTTAAAAGTAATCTTTTAATTTTGATGTTCTAGACATGTTCAAAACTGTCAAAGAAAAATTCATTTTATTGTATGAATTCAGAAACATACAAGATAGGATTAAGCGCTGCATTTTTCACATATTAATAACTTTTTCAGGTTCACGCTACATCCCGCACATAGCGGGGTAGGCAGAGGGAACTTGGGAACTTAGTGTAAAGTGGGAAAAAGAAGTAGAACGGAGTGTCTCCGTTCTACTTTTGTTTCCCACTTTCCGCCAAATTTGAGGCGTTGCGTGTTGAGTGGCCTAACTTAACGCCGTTTTGCCTTGTACTAAAGCGACGAAATGAAAACATGAAATATTTACGTTGAATATATATATATATATATATATATATATATATATATATATATATATATATATATATATATATATATATATATATATATATATATATATATATATATATATATATATATATATATATATATATATATATATATATATATATATATATATATATATATATATATATATATTCAAATCAAAGCTATAATGAATAATCGTGTAATTATACTTCCACTGCCCGCTGGGATATTACAGATTAACTTGTCATAGAGTAATCGATGCGAAGATTATTAACGGTCAAGGTCCTGTATAATTGTCTGTATGTGAAATTATTCTGTGGTTTGATACTGATGTATAGGTTATTTTCTAAGATAAACCGCAGCGTTTAGTTTCGCCATTCAACACGCTGTGTTTTCGAATTAAGGGAAAACATAAAATAGTATATCACTTTGTTTTATGTTTCAATAAGTATGATATTTTTTTAGTTCCCAGCGTAAACAGAGGGGGGTCTTATAACTTTGATATATACGTCTGTAAGTCGGTCGGTCTATGGCACCCTAGCTCCTGAATTATTAAATCGATATCAGAGAGTTTTTTTAATCGATAATCGATAGATTTTTTTTTAATTAGTAATAAACAAGGCTATTTGTTTATCGCAATGGTTCTTACTTATTAGCACTTAGCCAAGATGATGTGGAGAAAACTTAATCGGTGACTTTTTAAATTTCGAGATCTACAGAAATATATGAATTAATGGCATAATATTTAAATACAATTTATTGAATACAACAAAAGCCCACTGTGAGGTTGTGTAACTGACTGATGTCTAACTGTAAATGCTTGACTTCGATTCCCACAAGGAGGTAAGAAATATAGAAAAAACGATTTTCATTTCCCCGCTCTTCCAAGCTAAAAATATAATGTTTCGAATATAAAGAGGCAGACACGTTTCCGTCTACTAACTTTACATATCCTAAACATAGCATTTTAGACAAGGGGACTTGGGAACCTAGTTTACAGATAATATGTTCTCACTATAACATTTATGTTCCCCACTTTCTATCGAATTTTGGAGATATTTACTGTTGAAATACGGGACTATGCCTCGGTTCTAGCGACTACATACAAAAAAATAATATATAATCGGTACAAGTTAACCCACAATCTGCCGTGTCTACAGATACATGCTTGTGCCCTTGTGCCATGACATACTATTATTTATAACGACTATTATACTATATAAACTGATTTACAACGGAAAAATCATAAAGAAAAACCAATAAAAAGTATCAAAACTATACGTATACATTTCAACACGTCATTCACCTATAATAAAATACTAGCACAAGCTACTTATAATTCAAAATAGTTAAGAAACGCTACACGAACTACACTCTATTGTATAACCGTACTTAAAAACTAAATTTAAACGTTAAAATTTACATTTTTCATGTGTTTTCTACTTATATTATGTCATAGAGCATATTTATTTATACAAATTTTAAAACTGTAATACTTGTATACTATATCCAGAATAAAGCACGTGATTTCTAACAGAAATAACGATAAAAACGGTTGTAAAACTACAGTATATATAAAGATGTCGTAAATGAAGAGGCGTTCGTTAGTACTGGTAGTCAAATGACATGCGTAGGCGCAGGTCATGTTGGACTTTGTCATGTAATAATGCTATCAAAGATCAACTTTTTGGTTTTATGTAAATTTTTATGGTGAACATTTTAACTAATAATGTACATTAAAATATTTAATGTTCAAAATGAAATTTGGTTTTATAATTTTAATATCTAAGGTTATTGTGGTGATGGAAGATTACATAGATGTAATATACACGAGATACGTAGCTATTATATATATTTTTTTGCTTTACATTGTATCGCACCTCACAGAATAACAAGAAGAAAAAGAAAACTCTTTTGTGTGTGTTCTTGTGATTCCAAGGATTGTTTATGGAATAAATAGAAATGAGTACGTACATGAGGCCTGTCGTGGCGCAGCGGCACAAGAGTGTGACTGTAACCGACAGGTTCTGGGTTCGATCCCCAGTCGAGGAAATAAAATATTTAATATTTTCAATTTAAATATTTAATGTTTCATTTCGCTTTGGTAATAAGGCAATGCGCGGCGTTGAGTTCCGCCACTCAACACGCAATGCCTCAAATTCGGCGGAAAGTGGGGAACGGAAGTGGAACGGAGTGTCTTTACACTAGGTTCCCGGGTTCCCTCTGCCTACCCTGCCTCGTGCGGGATACAGCGTGAAGTTGAGTTTAATATCATTATTCCACTTAGGCCGAATCGTGGCTGGCCCGAATCCAATCGGAAAGTACAGAATGGAGTGTTTGGGCAGTAACTTTTCTCTGCATGCACTTACAATTCTTATAAACATATAGTTTATAAGGTCTGAATGAGACGTCTGGAGTTGTGCAAATGTGATAGGTTGTGGGTTCAATTCTCGCTCGAGGAAATGATATACTTAATTATTTTCAATTTTCTCAAAGTTAAGTTCCATCACTCAACACTCGAGTATCCTAACACTGGGTTCCCAAAATCGCTCTGCGTACCCTGCCATGTACAAAATACATCTCAATACTGAGAAAAATCTATACAATATACTATATAAGCCACATATTCCCAAACTTTAATTAAAAAGCCCCAAAACCACACACACTCAATAAAGCCATATTAAAACGTAATTCCTTTTTAAGCCTTTCTTTTCTTATCACGTCAAAACAATGCCTACTCGACTGCAGTGAAGTGCTCTCAGTGAATGGGTTAGAGCAATCTCTAAACAGAAAACCATCCAGCCCTTCCCAATTTCCGCTAAATCCGCAGTAATTCGGAAAAAAAAAACGATCGAATGAGACAAGAATCTATCAAAGGTAGAGGACGTACTATACCATCCTGGTTTGTAATTACGGGGCGGTCCTAATGCGGTGAATAGAAGAAAAAAAAATGGTACTGAGGTTGATTTTTTATATTGGACTGGTTAATGTGTGAAATATTTGTTAGTTTTGATTTTTTTTTTAAATAGAGATAGGTTGCGGGTTCGATCTCCATTTGAGGAAGTGATTAATTTCTATGTATGTGATTAATTAGCTTTATTTTTTTTATATCGAATAAATAGTTGCTGAAATAAGCTTATTTAACCATACTAATTCTTAATACATAGGAGAAATATAGATCTTACATCAAACAATAATCAAAGTCCCAACACTTGTAATTATTCTCTT
The DNA here is from genome assembly GCA_019049475.1 of Eueides isabella. Taxonomy (NCBI): domain Eukaryota; kingdom Metazoa; phylum Arthropoda; class Insecta; order Lepidoptera; family Nymphalidae; genus Eueides; species Eueides isabella. Next base: position 2,109,554 of record CM032391.1, on the reverse strand, counting down.
CTCCTTAGCACTGGGCATTACGTATGCAATTTTAAAAAGTCCGCTTCCATTTAAAATGGCATTCATTTTCACCTGATGTATAATCGAGTAAGTATGGATGGGTTCGATTTAATTATCACTTCCTTCCGTACCTCCTAAAGATGGCCGCTGTCGGATGAATTTAAAAATGTTACTTTACACAGCGACTTGATTTTGATATTTTTTTTAATATTGTAATTTTGAAAGTTTTATAGGTAAAGTATATTTTAAGCTTCTCGTATTCCTCACACTGCAGGGTGTCTGAGGCACTTTTGGAACTTAGTGTGAATACCTTTTCCATTGACACTTTCCGTTCTCCACAATTTTGTTGCGTAACTTAACGCCGAACTTATATTTTTTGTAACACAAATAATTAAATATTTCATAGTACTTATAATGAACTAAAATGAAACAAACTTTGATGAAACTTTACAGAAACATAGCTTATTACCAGAATAACACATAGACTGAATTTAATGTATAGATTTTATGGAATTTTATTATAAAATAAAAAAAAATAAGCGGGTGAGACCACGTTTGGATGACTCTTCCATTCAAACGAGACTATATACATATAAGTGTCTCAGCTGATACAAGCCCACAGGTGTCGCTACGAAACGATAACCTTCAAATTTAAAAAATAAAAATAAACATGCAGTTCAAGAAAATTCACAACCTACTATTAGTATTGGGATATAAAGTAACACGTATACAAATTCTATATGCACAGGATCCAATGAGCTTTCCCGGGTTCCGTTATTAATGACAAAAATGATATACAGATTCGTTGATATCCGGTTTTTGAACGGTTAAAAAAAATTGTCAAGTCTATGCGAGTACGTCTCTAAAAAGATATTATATATTGATTTCCTTCATATTTTAATATTTTAATATGAACTATTCCATAGACAGACACTTCTACAGTGGCATAAAGTTTTATATATATGAGGCCTGTCGCAGCACAGGGGCACAAGCATGTTGTGTCTGTAGGTATGTATAAATTTTAGGCAACAGTTTCTGAGATTAGCACATCAACCAAACAAATTAGGTATTAAGTTATATTTCTAAAAAAGATTAAATATTATCGAGCTTGTTAGTACGGAACCTTATAGCTTAATCCAACTCGCACTTGCCCTTTTTTCATAAGCACAGACAGACGGCAAAGGGTGGAAAGCTCAGACACAAGACATATAGGGTGGTTTTTTATTTATTTTTTCGTACTGAATTCTTAATACGAGGCGCTGGCGAATAGATTAATACAGTGGCTAATGCGTTCTGTGCATTTAATAGTATTTGACGTGGGTTCATTAACTTTGAGATACGTTTGGGTGTGCTCTGTGCAGGTAGTAAGTTCGATTTTTTCGGTTTGAATGGAACATATATGTTTTTTACATACATTTAAAGTGTGATTTTATGGATGGAACATGTACAGTATTACAAAAGACCATACCTCTATGTTTTGCTCAGTGTGAACAGTTATTAATTCGAATTTTCTGATGATTAGCAATTAAAATATATATAATCCGTTGCATTCAAATGTTTTGCGTCGTTTTTGAATAAAAAATAAATGAAGCACAGTAAACAATCTTGTTTTAAAAAAGGCCTACAAACAATATGTAACTAGAGCGACAGAAATGAACCCAGGTCTTTTCTAACATATCTCACGCGCCATTATCGATGTATGACAATATTTACGGCGTCAGCGAGATTCGTGACATCTTACAACTACATTAGGCTAGTAACTGTAGTTGTGTCTATAGTAGTAACATTGTGGTTACAAGGCAAGTACAAGTTCAGTGGACATATTGTTTTTTTTATTAAACAATTTATTGTTGAAGGTAAATTTTGTCCTTGACTTTTGATATAATGGGAGGATAATTATTTAGTAGTAAGCTTGCTTGAATTACACTATTTTATTAAGTAATCCCAATTATTTTCGTGTTCTAATAATAATATAATTCTTAAGACAATTTTAATAAAAAAAAAATGTATAATTTGGCAATTTTAATGAACTAAATATTTTAAATTGACATACTTTTTAATTTTCAAACTGATTAAAATAAAACAAACGCTAAATGTTTTAGGAAGGTTGCTAAAATATAATAGTAAAAACTGTATCATCTGGTTATCAATTTCTGAGATGAGCTTCTACAAACGCACGCACAGCACAGGCAAACGGACAAAGAAATAAAAAAATATTAAAATCATTATTTTAGCCCCTATTACACATATATATATATATATATATATATATATATATATATATATATATATATATATATATATATATATATATATATATATATATATATATATATATATATATATATATATATATATATATATATATATATATATATATATAATATATATATATATATATATATATATATATATATATATATATATATATATATATATATATAAATATATATATATATATATATATATATATATATATATATATATATATATATATATATATATATATATATATATATATATATATATATATATATATATATATATATATATATATATATATATATATATATATATATATATATATATATAATATATATATATATATATATATATATATATATATATATATATATATATATATATATATATATATATATATATATATATATAATATATATATATATATATATATATATATATATATATATATATATATATATATATATATATATATATATATATATATATATATATATAGAATATTAATCAAGTAAGTGTTAATAAGAGATTATTTAATTGGCAGAAGGAGCCAGGGAGCCTAGTTCCACTTTTTTACCATTAAGACACTTCCATATTATATATATATTACTTTAAAGAACGCAAAAGGCACATTTAATGAAATGTTAATACACTTCATTTCCGACTTTTCGAAATATTCAAAATTACTATATATATCTTTATTATTTACATCACCTGGTAATCGAATTTATTATAACCATTTTTGATCGTAATAACTAAAGCACCTGCGCCTTGTTATTACAATGGCACATGATTGAGTTCAATGAACTGTAGGTCAGTTACGCTTAGAGGTTGAGTTAGGTTTAGTGCTTGCATTTGTTAGATTTTCTTTTACTTATTATTGTTATTATTCATTTTCAGACGGACGGGATCTATATCTTAAAATTATATTGAGTAGCGTAACTCAACGCCGTATTTTTTCTTATTAACAGCGAAAGAAAATCAAATTAATTGAAAATATCACAGCTACATGAAAGGTAAAATCACGACGAAGTACATAAAACAAATAAATAAATTTAAACACAAAAATAATACAACAGCTCGTACTTAAAACCTTTTTTTTTCGACTTCACGCTGTATCATGCACTTGGTGGAGTAAGCAGTGGGAACTTGGGAACCTAATATTAAGACACTCTGTTCCCATCAACCCACGTACGTACAGGTACATATATATATATTACATATATGTACGCGCAATCAAGCTTATCTAGCGAAGAAAAATTGTCATACATATTTTTTGTTCCTCACATTTGAGAAGCCACAGTGAAAAGCTAGTATTAAATATTTTTGCACTTGCGAATGAAACTTTTTAACTTTGTATGTACGAGGTAGTTCGCAATACTGACTCATTTGAATGGTCAGTATTATAGAATCAAAGCCTTTTGAAAACTTTGAAAGAACACAAATAAGTTGTCGCCCACGCTTAATGTGGCAGGCAAAGTTATTTAGTTTGTATGTATTATTAAACAAATTACTACAGTCGTATAGTATGTAGACAAGTAATAGCAAAGTTAAAATTACATTTAAGGGGACTTAAGCGGCGTTTAACTCCGCCAGATCATACACTAAAACTTTGAGAAGGAAATTGAGAAGTTAAGTAAGGTTATATTAATATAACTATATTAGTTAGTAGATAACTACTTTAAATCGTCTTGAAACGTAACAAAATTATTTTAACACCATCAATATTAGCACTCGCATTATTAAAGCTTTCTCGAGAAGGTAAAATCTTGTTGAGTTAAAAGGCATCTATCGTTTATTAGCTATAATTCTTTAACATCCTTACCGGAGCCGACGTAATTGCATTCGATACATCCCTAGACTGGACACTTGAAGTCTAATAGTCTGAGAGCTTGAGTATAATGCAGGTATTTCTTAATTTTTATGCGTTTTCGATAAATTTAAATAAGTGTTGGTACATACTGTTGTTCTGATTTTTTGTGTTTTAAAAGCATTATGAGATATGTTTTGATTTGTTTGAGCTTTACGCTTTACCTCGTGTATAAAATAAACATACAAAAATCCAGAAACTTAGCGTAGACAAAGAAAGCTTTTAAACACATTTCTATTTCATTCTCTATTTATTATAATTTTTTTGTTGTATTAAGTTAAAAAAATACACGATTTTTCTCACATTACAGTTATAATTAAATTGTGTTTTTCTAATATTTAATCCGGTCTTTAATACTTGACTGGCGCCAATTTTTTTTTTAGTGGATGAAATTTACTTAAAAAGTAAATACAACAACAACAATCAGTTGTCTCTTGGTCTACACTAAAGAGAATATCGCACTGAAACCTCGTTATGTTACTCAAAATTACTAACTAATGTATGTAGCGTTATTTGTAAACACTTGAAATTATTAGTTAATATATATTTATGTACCCACATTAACCTATTCTATAATTATAGATGGTATGACAATTATAAAGGGTCTTGTGGGTTCGATTCCCGCTCGATGGAAAAAAGTATTTGCAATAGCTTTATATGATAACGATCAATGTCTCAAAAATAAAGTGATGCGTAGGAAACGGTGGCTCCTACATTAGAACCCGCTTTTTGCGAGATACAGCGTAAATTTAACACTACTCTAATAACATCTGCTGATTAAAAGAACATTTTGGTTGTGTCAAAGTAAAATTTTTCAATATTATGTCGTTAATAAATACTCTTGTTTGTTTATTTAAACTTACTTAAGTTTAAACCTTTTTTAGTCTTAAACTTATTGTGTTTTGGGAATTTCTTTTTTTAGGGAACCTGGGGACCTAATGTTAAGTAAATCTGTTTCTATTAAAATACTTTCTCAGCTTCACGCTGTATCCCGCACATGGCAGGGTAGGCAGAGGGAACTTGGGAACCTAGTGTTAAGACATTCCGTTCCACTTCTGTTCCCCACTTTCCGCCGAATTTAGAGGCATAGCGTGTCGAGTGGCGGAACTCAACGCCGCGTTTCGCCTTGTACCAGAGCGAGAAAACGAAAATATTAAATATTTAAATTAAAAATATTAAATATTTCGTTTCCTCAAGTGGGGATCGAACCCACAACCCATCGGTTACAGTCACACGTTTTGTGTCGCTGCGCCACGACAGGCTTAAAATACTTTCGTTCCCCAAAACGTCACCAGATCGAGGAAATGATTGGAAATCGAACCAACACTTTGCCTTTATAGTCGCACGATTGTGCGTCTACGCCACGACAGACCTCAAACTCAAAATATTTAAGCGTTAAAACTCTCTTAAATAACAAAAGCGACTTATACAAATACAAAACTATCTAAGGAACCCCATTAAAAAAAAATGACAATAAAAAACATTACTTTATACTTTACTTTACATACACACGACTATAGATATATTGAAGCCATAAAAACTTATTGCGATTTATCCAATGGAAGTCCTTCAGCTTTTTAGTAGAAGTAAGATAGTAAATTCTCATCACTTACATTGTATGCGCAAGGGAGATACAAGTAAGATTGAAAAGAGACGGATACATGTTTATGAGTGACGCCCACTGCGCGTGCGCATTGTGACAGTTTTTTCTGCGGTAAGCCGTTGAATTGTGTGTTTTAAGTTTTCTTTTTGATTTTTTTTGCTTTACCCTGTATCCTGGGGGAACCAGAGGGAACTTAATTTTTTTTTGTTGCTTAACTTGCCTAATGAAATTCTCAATATTTTTTTATATCTATTGAATACAGTCACGTTATATGGAATTAACCACTTTTATTATAAAGTTTGAAGTTTATGGAAATAGAGAGAGAAGTTTTAGGTTTATGGTTATGGAATAAATTTACGCTACATTCGCGACGAAAATTATAATACTTACCAAGCAAAAATTAGGGATATTTTTTCACGTTTACTCTTTCTCCCATATGGTAGCTTAGCGGAAGGAGTCTACTGTTAAGATACTCCATTTTCAATTTTTTCGGGACATTGTGTCAACTAATTGAACTATATATTTACAAATAAAATTCTACTCTTTCCACACTTAGATTATTTTTAATAAATACTACGGTTAAAATTTTTATAAGTTTTGTTAAAAAAAATAGAACATTTTAATATTTTAAATCTTTTTGGATTCGACGGAAAGTGGGTGATTGAATCGGTGTGTCTTTACACTGAGTTCCCTGAGGGTCACCACAGAGTAAGGACGTCAAGTGCGGGCATGAGGCATGAAGTAAAAATAACGAAAAAAAAAACAAGATTTTGTATTTTATAGTTCACAAAGACGGAGTTGCAGGCTACAATTAGTGTTTTTAATAAATACTTGTATACTAAACTAGTAATTAATGATAACAGCGACAACATTGAACGAGCTCATGTCGAGCTAAAAACAATACAGCTGATATCATCTTAAAATGGTCTTATTTTACAAAAATATAGATACAGTAAATAGCTTTTATTAAGAATTTCACTATGCTTATTATACATATAGCAGGATAAGGAACCTAGTGTAGATAGTCCATCCAACACACGGAACTTAACGCTGCACTTTCTTATCAAAGCGAGGAAATGAAAATAATCGTATTTACGCTTCTAAATTGATTCTGCGCCACAGTGGCCCCAAAGAAATTAATATTAAAGATACAATTAACATAAAAACAGTAGCAAAAAAATCCATAAAATAAACAAAATCTATAATTTTATAAAACTTTTCACTCAAAGCTACTTGTAACTCTTAATTAACAATATTTTCATAATACCTAGGCAGAAACTGCGCAATGTAGATGCTTTCGTATAAAAAACCGCATTTAATTTAGTTATTTCATACATCAGCTACGCCGCCACAAACAGACACACAGTCAGATAGGTCAAAGTTATAACACTCATTTTTTGCGTCGGTTGTTAAAAAAAGAACTTTTTTAACAAGATTGATGTAAAATTATAGTCGCAACAACAAGTGCCGGTATATCACGGTAATCTGTAAACGAGTTAGCTATAATTAACGATAAGATGCGATGCGGAATATCTGTATGTATATACGTAATGGACGTGTGAGTATCCACTGTTTAAGCTTGTGGTACAGTGAGAGAAATTTTTGAGTGATCAGTATATATTTTTTTATTCTTAATCCTATGACTTAGGTATTGAGACTTGTCGTCGTAAAGGGAGACAAGCATGTTCAATTTCCACTCAATATTTTTTTTTCGCTATGTTAATAAGGCAAAGCGCAACGTTGAATTATGCCTTGAGCTTTTTATAGAACGTATATAGTAAAAAATATATAGTATAAAATACTACAAATGTAAAAGTTTCCGAAGATAAATGTCTGATTCTCTATAACACAAAAACCACTAAACGGAATTAGTCAAAATTTTGCATTAGTATAGCTTATATATCAAAATAACCAAACATTACTTAAACCGGTATAGCCCAACCTTTACAAGATAATAGCGCTTTATCGATGCGTACGCGCAAAGCTCCAACAGCTCACCGACTATAAATCTACTATAGTACAGTATAGAAGTACTACAGTATAGAAGTATTATACTCCTAGTTATATATATTCTATAATCGATATAATCAGTCTATTTCATTACTTCACTTGTTAATGGCAGTAATGTTATCACGTCTGATGGGAGATATATTGATATTGTATATGAGATAAAATGCTTTTAAGCTCTTTTTTTGTTCCATACTGTTTACCGCACTTTGCAGGGTAGGCAGAGGGAACTTGGGAGCTTAGTGTCAAGACATTACGTTCCCCATTATGATGGGGTCTGTCGTGGTGCTAGGCATGAAACTGTAATAGTAAATCCTTCTTCGTTGCATGGCGTCGAGTTCTGCTACTTAACACGTATTGCCTTAATTCGGCGAAAAGAGGAATGAAGCTTTTTCTGTATAACACTTTTTCGATTCTATAAAGTAGAGATCTCTACAATCATCTTTTTTTACGTAGACTTCATAAATTAAAACGTTAAATTTCATTTTTACTCATAAGCATATGAGTTTTGGGAAATCCGTCCTTATTGTTTTCCTAACTTGAAAACTGCGATCGACGTCAAAGTCATACGCATTTGTAACAATTTTCTCTTCTCCTTATATCCACGTTGCGATGTAGAAAACGGGAATCTAGTGATCACATTCCGTTACCATAAAAACACTTCCGTTCCCCACTATCCACTTAATACTCTAGGCATTGCGTGTTGCTTTATTACTTTACGTAACTCAACGCCGCACTTTATCGTTACCAGAGCGAAGAAATGAAAATTTTAAATACATCATAACTCTGATTAGGGATCGAAATCCCAAAATAATCACAGAAATTGCCGTGTGATCCCGGCTTAGAATAGGATCACCCTGGTACTGATGGTGTCGTAAGAGGCGAATAAAGTGGGTGTGGTAGAGTCACGTTGCCAGCAATGGCAACACGCATAGGCAGACTCGACCGGATTGTTACCACCCCCGGCATTTAAGACCGGCGTTAAGTAGTGGTTTTGGCCATTGCGTTTCGCATTAGGTAATGCCGGGCCCCGGTGCCCATCCACCTTAAAAGACGGCAACGCTCCTGTAGCTTTTTTGGAATTACACGGGGCCGTGGGCGACGGTGATCACTTACCATCAGTCTCTTCCATAAAAAAAAAAATTCGCCACATCTACATACCACACCGTTCATCAAGGACAAGTTAGTAAGTTACTTCCTTATTTACGTTACCATAGATAGAACTTGAAATAGGACGTAAAACAAACGCGTATAAGAACCTGTATACCACATTCACCAGGCTGTCCAAGCGATTTATTACGCCGGTACACGTCATGTTGCTTCACCGAGTCTTACACAGTGGTTTGTAAGTAGATAATGATATTTATAATATTAAAATACTTAGTTAATATAATAAAAGGTAGGCTTGTCGTGGCGCAGGAACAATAGAAAACGACAGCCATGGCGTTAAGTTGTGGGTTCGATCCCAACTCGAGGTAATGAAATATTTATTATTTTTATTCCTTCGTTCTGGTAAAGAGTCAAAATTTAGGAAGTAATAAAGAAGAATAAATACTTGGTTAATTCTTTTAAATTAAAAAAAAGGTATAATTTTTTAAATAATATCTTTTTTAATCTTATTTTTCTATCATAAAAAATAGCGAAATGAGGAGCTCGAGGTAATTGTCATCTGGTAAGAGATAACACCAAAACGATTAACATTACAGAATGTAGCTCAGTTCGTTATATGAACTATGCAATACAAGCATATTTTTACTGAGTGAAGCGAGCAAGGGTAGACGAGCGAAGCTATTCTTTAGCTTAGCTTTAAATAATCAGATGTGTCAGTATTTTGTTCTTTTAATTTATATCAACTTGATTATTCTTTCAACATCGCTAACGATAATAAGTTAACCTACCTACAAAATATATTTTTTATTGTTTAAACAATTTACCACAAATAAACGTTCCCCCAAACGAGAATTGAAGCTACAACCTCTCCCAAATCACCCATTACCAACAAACACACAAAATAACATATATATATATACTATTATTATGCAAAAATATCCACGAAAAGGAAGCAACAAGTCATTCCACAGGTGCCTCCCACCATTACGTGGAGTAATCACAACGCAAGACGCTGCCAAGATTGATCTATTCCAGATGAATTGAGATCACGGTAGGGCATTTGTCTGCCTTAAAAGGGTGTGCAAATGATCGCGGAACAATCATTAATCTTGTTAAAGTTAATTTTTTTGTGTATCTAGTCTTTTAGGTGAGTGTAGAGTTGAGACACTTTGGTTTAAAGTTGAGATTTGTGTCGGAGAGTATTTTTTTATTCTTATGTAAATGTCTGGATTTTAATTCACTTTGAAAAGTAATGCTGTGACATTTGAAAGCTTACAGTCAAGTCGAGATATAAAGTACTAAAAAAGAATTATATACTAACCTATAAATAAATTATTTAAAAAGAAAACGAAAATAAATTCTTAATATTTCCCGCACAGCATAATCCATAAGCCGGGGCTAAATACTTCGTTCGCCAATTCCAAACATGCCATATTAATTGACGGTACTTAACGCCGCCTTATCTACCAAAAAATCAACGATGAAATTCATAAGATGAAGATATCAAATATTTATAAATACCAATATTCTGAACTATCACGACTAACTAGCTCATATACGTCGTTTGACACTTGACGTTTCTTGATCTATACACTATCCAACTGGTTGTGGAAACTGTGGAGTAATTTATAGCCTATAATATATTAGTATATATATATAATATTCTTTTAAGGACCTGAGACATTTCGCGGGTTTTAGCCCCACTTGAGGTACTAAAATATTTATATTTTTTCGCTCTGGTAACAAAGCAAAGCGCAGCGTTGAACTCCACTACTCACGAGACGGTACGGTCCTTAACGGAATGTCTTAAGAGAGTACGTTCTCAAGTATTCCTCGGACTACTTGAGTGAGCTTGCGAAGTTAAAAAAAAGCTTTGTTGGTTCTTTTCATTTCTATAAGGAACAATATTTGTATAAAGCGAACAACAAAATGTAAGCTTTCTATTTTTTCCTTTTTTTTCTTCTTCAAATCCAAGGAGAAAACTAAGAGTATCTTATACTCTAGAAAGGTGAATAAGTGTTGAATGGTGGAACTAAACGTCACGCTTGTTACCAGAGCGACAAAAATAAAAATAATTCATTCTCCAAGAATCGAACCCACAACCGTCGCTTTTATAATTAAAAGCCAAAATAAACATTTTAATTTAATATGAAAAAACATTTTAATTTAATTTAAAAAACATAAACACAATTTTGTAATCTAATCTTGAGTAAAAACATTAACATCTAATATCAAATATAAAAAACATAATTACTATCAAGTACACAGGTTTAGCACCTGTCGGGCATCGAAGCTGCGACCGGTCACGATCCTACGTTAAGTACTCGCTGTGACTAATAGTACTACTGATATTCTCTTATGTATGATAAACTGTTAGGTAGACTTCTTAGATAAGGCTGAGCTAGATTAAGGATGTACGATTTTTTAATAGTTTTACAAAAGTATGTAACACTACTTTTTTCAGCTTCACGCTGTATACCGTACATGGCAGGGTAGGCAGAGGGAACTTGGGAACCTAGTGCAGTTATGACACTTTGTAAGGTTCCCGCTGAATTTAAGGCATTATGTGTTAAGTGGAGGAAGTCAACGCAACGCTTCGCCTTTTTACTAGAGCGATGAAACGAGTATATTAAATATTTAATTTTGGAAACAAATAATGTTTCGTTTTTTCAAATGAGTAACGAACCTACAACCTGTCCGCGTGTACAGCAACACGCTTATGTCCCTGCGCCTCGACAAGTCTTCCTTTCCTTCCTTCTAAGTTTCTTTAACGTTTCTTATAAATATTTAAATACATAAATAATAATTCACTTATTTAGAGTGCGAGGCCTGTCGTGGCGCAGCGCACAAGAGTGTGACTGTAACCGACAGGTTCTGAGTTCGATCCCCAGTCGAAATTAAATTTTTAATATTTTCGATTTAAATATTTAATGTTTCATTTCTTCGCTCTGGTAATAAGGCAAAGCGCGGCGTTGAGTTCCGCCACTCAACACGCAATGCCTCAAATTCGGCGGAAAATGGGGAACGGAAGTGGAACAGAGTGTCTTTACACTAGGTTCCCGGGTTCCCTCTGCCTACCCTGCCTCGTGCGGGATACAGCGTGAAGCTAAGTAAGTAAGTAAGTAAGTGTACAATCCATAGAAAAATTACCAAGAAATTTCAGGTTATTAGACCTTAATTGTAAATAATAAGCGTCGACAGACTATGGTAGTCTAACTAAACGTCTTATTTCACACTCGCAGGGTAAACACTATTGAAGGCGCCCGACGGCTCTCGCCTCTGTTATTGATAGAATTTATCAACGATCGGGCAATAGATGTTGAATGAGTTATAAGCGGAGAGCGTGGTAATATTTTGTTTGTTTTTGTATAGTCTTAAGTATAAAGAGACAAAATCATGTAAATAAATATTATAAAATTGTTTATTTGGTTAATTAATAAAAAATGATAATAAATTCAAAAATAATAACAAATTTAAAATTAACATTTTTACGAAACTTCTTGTGTTACATTCATAATAAGAATTTTTATATTTTGTAAATTGAATAATTACTATATATACATATAATAAAGATAAATATTATATCTACATAAGTTTTCCAGAATTTCTGTAACTTTTGTAAATACATATCAAATTTTCAAGCATTTAAGGAAAATCGAACATGAGACAGAAGTCATATAATTATTTTTATTTAAATATCCCTACGAGCACGTATTGAATTCAAAATTGTCGCTTATAATCAATCACAAGCTATGCTACGATACAATACTGATATTTTTAATCAAATCAACATTATTTCTCCTTATGTCTTGTCGTGGCGCACGTGCACAAGCTTGATAAAACAGGTAAACGTAACAGGTTATAGGTTCAATCTCCATTTGAGAAAATGAAATATTTTTATTTGTTCTTGGTGGTAACGTCTCAAATTTGACGAAAAGTGGGGAACGGGCCGGAGTGATTCAACACTAGGTTCCCAAGCTCCCTCTGCCTACCCTGTCATGTGCGAGATACAGCGTGAATTTAACAAAAAAAAAGCTATTTCTCATCACTTACACCCCACCCAGATAGTAGAGTACTGAAGCCACGCGTCACGCCGTGTTAACTCATACTCCTGTAAACTACCTGCGCGACTTGCGGCCGCACCCTTCTCTCGTTGAAACGTTACTATAACTAGCGTTGACTTCAAAATCTAACCAATATATTAAGATGCCTTTAGTAAGGATGAACTTGTTTAAACATTTAGGTAGAGCTGGGAAATTGATCTTTCCGTGGTAGTAGCTGCTTCAATACAGCGTTAAATGCGTTATGATTTATAAACGAGTTAAATTTTAAATTGTAGCCTGTATTTTAAACTAAATGGTCAATGTGAGACACGTTGTGAGTTCGATACCTTTCGGAGGAAAAGCAGTATTTAATATTCTTATTAGCGTATTCTGGTAACGGGGCAAAGCACAGCGTTGAATTCCACTGCTCAGCACGTAAAACATCTAGAATTGATCAGATAGTGGACATGGAAGTTTCCTAATGGGAACGGAGTGTGTTAACACTAGGTTTCCAGTTCCCAACACTAGGATTACGTTCTACGTAAAGCAATTTTTTTTAATTAACTGAACAGCTGTTTTTACATTTTTTTTTTAGTTTTACAATAAATATGTTTATTATTCGAGAGAGCTGTTTATATTTTATAGCTTTAATTACTACTTGTTTATTTGACATGTAAAGTGTTTAAAAATTAGGGCAAAAAGCAGGAATGCTAGTGTTTTCAGTAGTTTTTACATCTCTCTCTCTCTCTCTGAATAACCTGATAAATGCGTGACATTCTCAGTGAGAAGTAGAAAAAATCCAAAAACAGAATTGTATGTTACTCGAGAAAAAATGTACATATTTAACATATCCTTTCACCTTAAAATAATTTTGTTAAAAAAAAATATATATAACGTTATAGAATTTCAAAAACTAAACTGATAATACACAATAAAAACATTATAATAAAAGATACCATAGATCTCGACGGGCCCAAGTTGTTTACGCTAAGTGACACGGATCAACCGAATGGGCATTCTTTCCTTAAATTATATAGAAACCGAAACTTAATTAAGGAGAAACTGTAACAAAGCATATAAACATGTCGACAAACACCCACGCGATATAATTTAAGTATCTTTTAAAATTCACGATCAATTTTAGTGTTGCGATGTTAAAATAGCGCTTAGTTTCGTATTAATATTGAATTAGACATTATTTAATTAGACACTTCTCTAGTGGGACTGGCAATATTGTTTTTTTTTTATACTAAAATTTTATTTCCCATATAGCGTAGACACCTTTTTAGTTCTTTTTACCACAGTTCTCAATATTGTCTATGTAGTTGCGGAACTTAACACCGCGCCTTTTTTCCAAAGTAGAGGAATAACTTACAGTGATATATTATTGGAATCCTGTTTAAAATCACGTTGAACATAGTGATTTATCACTAAACTCTTTATTTATGACACAAATGTAGATGGCGATGAGCGATAAATATAATTTAATTTTTAATCTAACATATACATAATTATTATAATTTAATATTGAATCAATAAATCAAGAATCACGTTCACATAACAACACTACAGCTTCTATGTTAAACTATAAAATATTAAATTAATCGCCTCCCGTACCTTTATTAATATTAATATTACAACAAAATTTCGAATGATAAAACAATATATGGCCAATATTTTTTAATTAACATAAAGTATTAAATCAGTTTAAATTATAAAGACGTATCTGTTTTGAATAATAAATTTATACAATTTTATACACATGTATAATATATGATTGACAAAAACGTTGGCCACAATACCATATGTAAATTTAACACGGTTTAAGTAGCTGGTTTTCTTTAATAAAGTTTTGTTGATAATAAAGAACGACGAACTGTATTTTGAATATTATTATATGTTAAACGTCTGTCACTGTCAACTTTTGTTGTTTTTTTAAGTACAAACTATATCTCACGTTTAATGGTAACTGGCGGAAGTTATCGCCGCAGTTGCTTTTGTTATTACATCAGTTGTGCCACAAATCTTTACTCTATTGTTTATTTGAAATATAATAAACTATTCTTATTAGGATATGGTTTCTTGTTTATTTCTGTATCTAGTAATAATTCAAATATATTACTAAAGTCACATTAATCGTAACTCTTAAACTATTTACTTTTACTCTATTTTGTTTATGAAAAAGTGTCTATTTTATACAAAAAATATTTTGGTTCACTTTTCCTAAACTACTATTAATAATAAAAAAACACATACATATATAAATTAGACACGCATTATACAAAATTCTCACGTATTGGCGGTGCGTCGTTTTAGCGCTCCAAGGTCGGTCAATCAATCCGAAACACTTAAAGCGGAGTAGACTAGAACATTAAGATCAATCGTATTATATTTATCACTACCGATTATACATATATCACATGGTGACATTATACATATTTATACATATATATGTATGTGTGTGTATAATTTATTACTTATTTTTTTAATACAGTATCCCGAACATTGTACAGAGAAAATATGGGAATCTAGTGTAAGGACCTACTAAGTCCCCATAAATAACTTCCGTTTCCCACTTTCCGCCTAATTTGAGTCATGGCGTGTTGAGTGGCAGAACTCGATGCCGATTTGCCTTTAAAAAAATTAAAAAGAAATAGTTACGCTACTCCATACACAATACATCTAGAATTAGAAAATTATATGAAACATAATATATATGTCTTAACGCTAGGTTCTTTCAGGTTACCTCTCCCTGCCCTGCTATAAAGGGGAATTCAGTATCGTAACGCTTGGTTCCCTCAGCTAACCCGCTAAATGCGGGATAAAGCGTGAAGCTAATATAAATTCACGCAAATATTTATAGAAGCCTGTCGTGGCGCAGCGGGACAAGCGTTCAACTGTAACGGACATGTTGTGGGTTCGATCCCCACTCAAGGAAATGAAATATTTAATATTTTCAAGTAACATATTTAATGTTTTAATTTTTTCACTCTGGTACAAGGGAAATTCCACCACTCAACACGCATTGCCTCAAATTCAATGGAAAATGGAGAACGGAAGTGGAACGGAGTGTCTTAACACTAGGTTCCCAAATTCCCTGTGCCTACCCTGCCATGTGCGAGACACGGCGTGAGGCTGAGTAAATATTTATAAAGTAACAACATTCCTTCTATTAAAAGGTAAGCGTAAATCTGCCTGAGTAATGACACCGGCGATTACTGAATACGATTTACCGCCGACTAGACATGTATATAGCGATTAGAAATAAACGAATGAATTACCTGAATAATATTGAACGACACATATTAATATGAAAACTGAATTAGAATTGAGGCCTGTCGTGGCGAAGGGTGAAAGCGTGCGAGTGTAATAGATAAGTTGTGGGTTCGATCTCTACTCTAGGAAAGGGGATTTCGAATATTTTAATGTTTTTGTTGTATAATAACGAGGTAAAATAAGGCGGTGATTTTAGCCACTTGCAACTATTTCGGCGGAAAGTAAGAAACGAAAGTACCTACCTTAACGAACACGGAGTGTTTTAACACTAGACATTATGAGGAAGCAACGTAAAGTTTAAAAAATTGGGACAGTAGCTTCTATATATAATAGTTGATCGAAGGACAGTAGCAAAATTTTTTTAAACGTTAACAGAGGAAACTTAGTCAACACTAATAACAAAGACACCCTGGTCCCATCAAATTACTTTCCCCACTTTCCGTCAACTGACGGGATTCAACAACCACTCTTTGCCTTATCAGAATCTTGAAACAAAAATTATACATATTTACTATTTTAAAGGTTATTATTTATCACTTGTGGAAGAAAAATACTAACTTAAATAACGTATAAAAAATTAAACGTAGCAAGATTTGAACCGGCGCCTCTTAGACGGTCTCGAAGAGGCCTAGTTTTAATCCCAATACGTACAAATTTGTATACGTGTTTCAAATTTGTAAAGATGATAATAATATATTTCACGCACTGACTGAGAATCGAACCCCAAACCGTCTTACTGCATATGTACCCACGCCATATCATATATATTATATATAATAAATAATATAGTAAACAAATATTCCATACATATAAACAGACAACATATCTCTCAATGAAATCATTCATTCATATATAAATTATATCAATCTAACCCCATTAAACTTTCAGCGCTCTAAGAAATAGACACGGCATTTATATATATATAAAATATTGATCTTTATTTATTTCTATTGTTTCTATATTCATCTAAGAATTGTATTTCACGTCAGATGTAGCGATATATCGAGACAAACGATTATTTGAATCAATTTTAGTTGTAATAAATTTTAGTTTGTGGCTGTTTGCCCGTATGTCACCAGCGTGTATGTCATGAACCTTTACTGACAGGCAGTTGAAATTTCTGAGGCCTGTCGTGGCGCAGCGGCATAAGAGTGTGACTGTAACCGACAGGTTCTGGGTTCGATCCCCAGTCGAGGAAATGAAATATTTAATATTTTCGATTTAAATATTTAATGTTTCATTTCTTCGCTCTGGTAATAAGGCAAAGCGCGGCGTTGAGTTCCGCCACTCAACACGCAATGCCTCAAATTCGGCGGAAAGTGGGGAACGGAAGGAGAACGGAGTGTCTTAACACTATTCCCTCTGCCTACCCTGTCTCGTGCGGGATACAGCGTGAAGCAGTTGTATATTTCTATTGGGACTATAACAATAAATATTAAAAATATATAATATTTTTTGCCGTGTGATTCCGGCTTGGAATAGGATCACCCTGGTACTGATGGTGTCGTAAGAGGCGAACTGTCAGTAATGGCAACAAACATGGGCAGACTCGACCGGATCATTACCACGCGCGGCGTTTAAAACCGGCGTTAAGTAGTGGCTTTGCCACTGCATTTCGCATTGGGTACTGCCGGGCCTTGGTGCCCATCCGCCTTAAAGGCCGGGAACACACCTGTAGATACTCAGTTACACTCCTTTTCCTCCTGTACGCTCGTTTGTCGTATTTTCCATAAAAAAAATATATATTTATTGATTATTGTACGGAACCCTTCGAGCGCCAGTCGAACTCGTACGTGGTCGGTGTTTTTATTCTAAATAACAAACATCTGGAGTAACTGTTGTTAATTAATTATAAGGTCAAATATAAAATGGTCGCTGCTTTATAATATTACGATTGACACAGTTTCTACTATGTCTATATGAAGTCAATTTAAATATTTTATATTAGTAAATATGATGATATTTTTCAGATTTTTAGTATATATGTATTGGTTTTAAATTAGATTCCCATATGGAAGAATGATTTTATTTTAGTTCTTGATTTGGTAACAAGACAAAGCACAGCGTTGAGTTGCGCTATTGAACACGCAATGCCTCGAAAATCGAGCAGGAAGTGGAGAATCGATTCTTAACATTAATTTCCCCCTGCAAACAAGAACTGACCACCAAATTAACTATGAACTTTAACACCTATATAAATATCGAAAAAAAATCTAATATTTAAGAAAACCATATAAATCCTTATATACTTCTCATATATTAACATATTCTTTAACATATCTTTTCTTTAAGTCACATAAAATATGTCTATATTATCACGCAATTTGACACTTTACATGAAACTGATAAAAGATCGCGAATAATTAAAACAAGACTGCCCATATTAATATATTAAAAAAAAGTCCAATCACGATAGATGTATTGACTTTAAGAATCAATGATACTGGAGCAAGGTCAAGGAAGCCATACATGCCGAATGAAAAGGTTCCTGAAAGCGGATTAGTCGAAAGAGATATGCAGAGATCGTAGCGTTCGACGCCTGAAGATGCAAAAAATCTTAGCTTTTGTAGATAAACACCGGCGTTTAACTTCGAAATTCCACACACAATGTCTCGGTAATTGGACAAAAATTGGGGAGCGAAATGTCTGAACATTAAGTACCCTTTGCCTGCTATGTAGGAATTATATATACATATAACAAGTAATTTTAAACATAAGTCCTTAAACACTTCATAAACAAAAGAGCAAGCACAGTTTCTTCACAAAATTTGAACTTGCACTCATCGCGTAGCATCTATCACCCAATTAACCTGAAGAATCATTGCTTCAACTAATCATAACAACATATCATAAGCAGCGGTAATAAGACATTGAAATTATCACCAATAACATATAAACGTAACTGCTCTCCTGTAGCCGCAACACTGTTTCCATATATTTGCACTATAAATACAATATTTGATCAACACGACCTATTTTCTAAAATTGTTTCAACGCACGGTGTCCGTCCGTCTGTCACTGTTAGTTACGGAATCTAATAATCTTATTATAACAAGTTTTTCGTGAATGTAAGAGCCTTTGAGTTCGATTCTCGCTCGTGGTAATGATTTTGAATCGGGAAAATGTGTACGAACAGCTGCCTATACTGTAATATAAAAGAGATGTGATAAATTAAATCTATAAATACAACATATTAGATCGTCTTTACAAGAAAAATGTTTAAACAATTATATATTATAGAGAGTATTTATTAATGAAGAACCCAAAACAACGCTTTTTTTTCTCTGTGTATTTGTGTGTTTGTTCGTGTAAATCTCAAAAACTACTTAACCAATTTAAATACCAATTTTACTATTCTGTGTTGTTAAACCTATCTCGATATTTATTCCAAACCTGAATCTTTCTTTCAATCGCGTTTGTTTATTTCAATCAAATCAAAAAATTCATAAATAATTATTTTGTTCGACAATATTGTCACAGTAGTAAATAAACGATTGAGTAATTCATAGCAGGCGAAGCCACAAGCGGGCCGCTAGTAAGACATTTTTCTAAAATACAATAAATACACAAAAGTAGTAACAAACTGAATAATTTATCTGTCAAGTACAGTACACCCCTGTGGCGGAGCACAAGCTTGTGACTTAAAACGTGAGAGGTTGTGGGTTCAATCCCCAGTGGAGGCAATGAAACATTTAATATTTTCAATTTAAATATTAAATCTTTTCATTTCTTCGATCTGGTACAAGGTAAAAAGCGGTTTTGTTCAACACACAATACCTCAAATTCGGGGGAAAGTACGGTAATGGAAGTGTAACAGAGTGTCTTAAATTGTTAAGAAAAGGTTCCCAAGTTCCTTCTGCCTACTCTGCCATGTGCGGGATAGAGCGTGAAGCTGCTAAGCTTTATTACTATAAAGTTTCATCTAAATCCGATCAATAGTTTAGTTTGCGTTGAACAAACACACGTCCTCACAGATCTTCATATTTATAATATTATTAGGATACCTAAATCATCTAATAAATAATTTTGAATGTCAGTTTGTTGTTACTATTGCTCTTAAATCGTAAACTGCCATAATTCAAATATAGATTTTCAACGCATCTAGTGTTTATTCCAACACCAGATGTTCCTATGTTGAAAGCTCATGTTGGTGATGTATGGAGAATTATTACTTTTTCTTAGCTTTCACTGTATCCCGGAACTTGGGAACCTACAGTCTCTCCACGCCCATTCAGAGACCCCGCTGTCTACAAAATTCATGATATCTCGGGCTGAGTGGTGGAACTAAACGCCGCAATCTTACTAAATAATTCACTTTTCGATATGATAATCGAACCTAACATAAAAAAAAATATTCTAATATACATTTTACCTATATTACAACTCACTCAACTTCACGCTCTATCCCGCACAAGGCAGGGTACGCAGAGGACTTGGGAACTCCGTTACTTTCCCTACTTTTCAACGAAGTTGAGGCATTGAATTTTGAGTGTCGTAACTCAACGCCGCAATACAAAACATCATATTTACCGCTATAATAAAAAAATATCTTTTTACAAAAAATACCACCTCGACCACACACCACTATGGGACTATTTCGATACTATTTACGCCTCTTTTATTGACATTTTACGATCTTAGCGTATCATAAATGAATTAATGACTATTGTCTATCGATTTTAATTGCCATTAAAACGATATAATGTGGGATTGAAGATTTAATGACTGTTTAAGATGTTGGTAGCGCGGCGTTAAGTTACGTGAGAACCACGCATTTTTTTTCGATCGGGCGTAGAGTGAATAACGAAATGTTTTAACGGTTAAAGTATTGATCCAGCAACTTTTTTTTAAAAAATATTTCAAAAGTTTTTATCATTGTTTATCATTTTCAATTTTTATTTATTATTTTAAATATTTCAATTTAGTTCAAAAACATAAACAAACAAAATTATAATTAGGTACTCTCAGAAGACAATCAAGATAGATAATATTGCCCACGCCCTAATGAAAGACCGTCCAAGTTAACGACATATAAAATCAGTTATAAAAATGCTAGGTCGTAAATAGCTTCCACCGTTTAAGGGACGGGAGCTGCAAGTTAAAATATAAATCAAGAATCAAGAATCGAAATCTTATAGTTCGATCGTAAAATATATGTTTGTAAACACATTAACAAAATGGCGACAGGTAGATTGATTTTTTTTTTATTTTTTTATTTTTTTCAGCTTCACGCTTTATCCCGCACGAGACAGGGTAGGCAGAGGGAACCCGGGAACCTAGTGTTAAGACACTCCGTTCAACTCCGTTTCCCATTTTCCGCCGAATTTGAGGTATTGCGTGTTGAGTGGCGGAACTCAACGCCGCGCTTTGCCTTATTACCAGAGTGAAGAAATGAAACATTAAATATTTAAATTGAAAATATTAAATATTTCATTTCCTCGACCGGAACCCAGAACCTGTCGGTTACAGTCACACATTTGTGCCGCTGCGCCAAGACAGGCCTCAATTTTTATCTAATGCTTTGGAATTCGTGGTCACTATGTAGGCGACAATTCTTTTTTTTTTGTAGTATAGAGAAAATTTGAAACAGAGATACTCCTTTTTTTTAATTTTCCGGGTAATTTTTAGAGATTACATAAGTGTTGGATCTCAAAGCCGAATATGTACGTAGGATATACAAAAAAACGGCCAAGTATGAGATTGACTCGTGCGCGAAAGATTCCGTACCAGTATGATATTATCTATAAGACAAATATTTTATTATGTTTTTCGTGTTTATTCATAAATTGGCATAAATCAGTCAATACATCTTCTGTGAAAATTTCAACTGCCAATTATAACGTTTCATGAATTGTAGCCTGGTGACAGACGTATAGACAAACAGACAGAATAAAAAATTTCGTATCATTAATAATATTTTTGAGGCCTTCATCCTTTAGTTAAACAGTGTGTGAGTGTAAAACGTAGGTTTTGGGTGAAATCTCAGTCTCTGATCAAATTATTTTTAGTTTCCCAGTGTAGTAGACAACGGACGGCGTTGAGTTACGCCACTCAAGCAATAAACTAAATTAAATACAACATATCCAAAAAGCTACCTGCACCAATTAAAAATTAACTTCCTCAATAAATCACAAATATCTACTTCCGGTCTAAAACAATACGATCATATTTAACCCATAATGAACGTAAACTAAAAGTATAAGGAACCGATAAACTCAGACGGTAGCGAAGTAAGGCAGTAAAATATTTGTAACAAAAGGCCTTACGGACCTTTTCATAGTTTGCGGTCGAACGATTGTTAAAACAGGTGTAAAATCGTTTAGTGATGTGGTTTTTCAAGCTTCACGCTGTATCCCGCACGTGGTAGGGTAGGCAGAGAGAATCTAGTGTTAAGACACTCCGTTTTCCGTTAAAATACTATACATCCCCATTTTACGATGAATTAAAGCGTTGCGGATTGAGTGGCGTGACATTCCAGAGCGAGGCAATTTTAATGTTTAAAATACTAGCGCGGCTTCGCCCGCTTGAATTACACAATTTTATTTACTAATGTTATTTTAACAACGTTATCATTTTTAAGACAATTTCTATTTTGCATCGAATAATAGGTATAATTTGAGATAAATATATAAAAGTTATGTAGCAATTTTAGTAACGATTTATATTTTAAATTGGCTTAATTTTTTATTTGTTAATCGAATTAAATAGAACTAACACTAAATGTTGTGTGGCGCCATAATATAAAAGTGAAAACTCCATCTAAACCTGGTTAGCCGTTTCTGAGCTTAGCGCGTACAAACACACACTTGTAACTGTAGAATCTTTACATATTTTTTCTCCAAAAAAAAACATATATCACAATTGAACCTGTAATAACAATAACATTTTTAGCTACAGTCAAAAAGCTTTCAAACTCAAAGTATAAGTTTTCACTTAATTTCTATTCTTTTCTATTATTATTTCCATTCTTTCCCACCAGCTGTGAAAAAATCAGCGTGACATCATCACAAAAGGTACAGTATAATTGCGCAAGACCAAATTTATGACTCGGGCTCGAAGAGACGTCCTTTCTCCGTCCTTTGTCACTGAGCTATCGGGGGTGAAAACAAGCTTTAATTTCGATATGCGTGAAGTTTTTTTTTTATTGTCGAGGTAATAAATATGTCAAATTACGTCTGCGGTGGTCGAATTTGAATACTTTTGTTGTTAAATGTTGCTTTTTATATTTGAATGTAGATGAATCTTGTTTTCTTGTGACTATTTCTATATTAGAATATGTTTTATATTGAATGTAGCTTGTCATGCGACTGTAAACGTGAAAGGCTGCTAGTTCGATTCCTACTCGAGCAAATGAAATATTTTATATTTTAATTTCTTCGCTTTGCTACCTAGTGAAAATTGCGGTAACGGACGGGGAATATCAGTTTTGTGGGGAATTATCTTTGGGAACTTAAGAGAGTATCACTAGGTTCCCAGGTTCCTACTGCCTACTCTGCTATGTGCGGGATTAAAGCAATATGTTTTACAAGGATAACATTTAAATGAATGTACCTATATCGTTTTCTTTTTCTATATTTCATTAAAAAGAAATACAAAATTACTGTAATAAATAAACAACTTCTATTATGTATTTGGATATTATTAATAAAGTATGAAAGATTACCGCGACGGTTGTAGGTTTGATATCATTTGCTAGGATGAATTAATTTATTATTTTTCCTTTTGACAAATAAAAAAAAATGTCTAAATAGTGCATGAAAAGCGGAGTGTCTTAACACTATGTTTATTGGCCTAACCTACTATGCGTGATAAAGCGTGAAAATCACAGAAAAAAAATTGTTCCCCGAATGAACATCGACATAACCACCGTATTGCACTTTTTTCTTAAATAAACATTTAACTAGCACTAAATTTAAAAAGCTTTTCTTCTCCATTCTCCACTCTCCTTAAAACAACAAGAACTCTCCCCCCTTAATCCACACCCAATAGGTCTACAACTGACAAAAAAACCGTATAATAGCAAAAATAAACATTATTTATCGTTTCACGCTGCCTTAGTCGCGTACAAAGCGACCTATGAGTTATTATGCTGTATTACAATTTTCTGTTTTTTGTATAGTCATAACTTAATATTTATTGCCATTTTTAGTTGAATATCCAAATTCGTTACGGTGTTGAGCTCCATTTGAATGTGATTGCTGAATGAGGTGTTAGGTTACGTTATGTTTATATATTATTGTCCGATTGCAGCGAAGTTCAAATGAGGGCTGTGTGTTTAGCGTGTATGTATGTATGTTATCTTGTAAATCTAGTGAACTGATTGTTATAAATGATATGTCGTTAGATTTGTTTTGAAGTTACTGGATGTAAGAACCGCTTTTTAAATTTGGTGCCGTTTAAATGTTAATTTAAGAAAAATCTGAGTTTTAAGTGTAACGCTACGGTTATATTGATTTTCATTCTGAGGAACTAATTATGTTTATTTGTCACTCCAAAATGCGTCGAATTCCATGGAAAGTGAGAAACGAAGTGATATTTTAAAACAAGGTTCCCAAAAAATTAAATGATTTAAAAAAAACGTACCTATTCAGGATCAAAGAATACTGCAAAGTGTTAAATATTATGAGTTTACAATAATTTTTAATACTAACGAGATTAATCCGTTTAAAATGTTTTCGTTTTACCAATAAAAATGCGATGTTAACGCATTTCAGGGTCTGGAAAATAAGACATTAGAGGAACCCAATGTCTCAAAATTAGGCTCCCCCAGCTCATATGCGGGATACAGCGTGAAGCTATAAATTACATTTATTTCGAAAACTCGTGTGAAATGCACCGTTACAATATAAGTTCTATTTACAGTTGTCTTCTTATCACTGATAAGACTTTTTTAAATTTATTATCTGCATTTGCATGCTAAAATGAATTAAGTGGCTTTAACGCCACATTTATTAACAAAAAAAAAAATGTTTTTCAACTGCGTAATTTTTTAAATGATAACTCTACACAGATTAATAATTTTCTAATGATAGCATAATACTTATAGTGCAATATATATTTTTTTTCTATTTCAATTACCACTAAATGTAGCGTTTGATACAGCAATATTTTAATATTAAAGTCGTAAATTGTATATATATTTTGTTTTTTATATGGAAAAAATATATTTTATAATTGAATTTCACCACTTTTGCATTGTGATTTACTTACTAAGATGAAAAATACTTAAAACAATTTTTATAAATATTTATTTAACATTCATACACGTACTTATTTATCGCATTCCTCCAGTTGTATATATTATATACATAGATAGCTTTGCAAATTCGAGGCCTATCGTGGTACAGGGATATAAAAGTGTGACTGTAAAGGCGACAGGTTGTCGGTTCAATTCCTACTTCAGGAAATTTTATACTAACTATTTTGTGCCACAACATAACAAGCCATTCAAGTCTTGTTGACAACGGAGTATATTAACACTAGGTTCCCTAAGGTTCACTCTGCCTACACTGCGGTGTGCGGGATATAGCGTGAAGTTAAATAAAAAGCATACCGTTTTCGTTACTGTTGAGCCAGCGGTAGGATGGTCGCGGCTGCTGCTTTGAGCGCATTTTAGCGCGTCCGCGCCTCGACCGCACTCATCTGAAATAGAAATTCAATTTTAATATTTTAGTTAGGCAGACACACTAACACACTCTGTCCCCATTTAGACACTCTGTTCTCTACTTTCGCCTACTTTGAAACATTGCGTGTTGAGTGGCAGAACTCGACGCCGCAATTGACCTAATTACCAGAACAAAGACAGGAAATTATTAAATTTTAAATTAATTTCTTCGAATAAGAATCGAATCCACACTTACAACGCGACAGTCCCTACATGTTAATGTTTCAGCCTCCTTCGTTGCTGAGATATTGAGAGACAAACAGACGCACAAACGAAACTACTGTAATTAGAAAGTTTTTATATCATTTCGATGACTTTCTTAACCCTTTAGTGACTACATAAACCACCTTACCCAATTGTTAAGTAAACGTCAAATTTATTAAGACCGACTTAAAGCCCTTCACGGAATCGTATTTAATACAATTTCACAATAAAATTTCATCAAAACTGGCACATATAGCCAAATTAGTACGTTGCGGTTATTAATTACCTCCTTTTTGTATTGAACATACGAGTAAATTGTATTAAGGTATTTTGTAATATTTATTTTATGGTGCATGTAGACTGAAGGAACCTGGGAACCTAGTATTAAGTTACTTCCGTTTCCCACTCTTCAGGCATTGCAATTTGAGAAGCGTAACAGAACGCCGCGCTTTAATTTATTATATGAAAACATTAAATAATTCATTGGCTTAAGTGACAACTATTTTATTTGTAATTCAGTGAAGAAATCTTTAACATATTTAGGAAATATACACTAAATCAGTATTTAAATATTTTCACGCTATATCACGAACATGGCAGGGAAGGCGAAGGAACTTGGGAACCTAGTGCTAAGACACTTCCCCGTTCACATCCATTCTCCACTTTCCGTCAAATCTATGGCATTGTGCTTTGATAGGCGGAACTCAACGCCGAGCATTAAAATTTATTATTCATATACAAGTATTTATTTAAATTAAATCGATCTCACCACCATTGGGTTAATAGCTTGACATTATCATTATATATCACACTATTTATTAGGACAAGTGACATATAGGTGAAGAAACTCATGCCTTCTCAGAATGTTGATTCAGATTGGAAATTCGTTTTTAGTGAATAAATTATGTTTAAGGAAAGGAAGTAATGACTCATTTTTATTTTTAATATCTTTATATTAATATATCCTTTTGAGTTATAGCTATATTTAATTTTTTTGCTTCATTTTGTATATCTCTCGTATATTAACCCTAGATATGCAGGGAACTTAGGAACCTAGTGTTAAGACACTCAATTTCCATTCATCACTTTCCGCTGAATTTTGTACACTTAACTCAACTCAGCTTCACTTATCTCGCACATGGCGGGGTGGGCAGAGGGAACTAGGGAACCTAGTGTTAAGACACTCCGTTCCACTTCCGTTTCCCACTTTCCGCCGAATTTAAGGCATCACGTGTTGAGTGGCGGTACTCAACGCCGCGTTTTGCCTTTTTACCAGAGCGAAAAAATAAAATATTAAATAAATATTTAATGTTTTAACCTGTCGATTAAAGTCATACCCTTGTGCCGCTGCGCCACGACAGACCTTAATAATTTGTAGATATTGCAATTGATTTTCCCAAATGAGAATAGAATCTACTACTTATCGCAATTTCAGTCGCACGTGCCATTGCGCCACGACACCTCAACAGTATTTATATACACAATCTTATAAAATAAGTGATATATGAGTATTCATGGCTCTAACCGTTCGAATACTTAAGTCAGCCGCCGTGCGATGTACAGATAAAGTATAATTTAATCGAAATAATGAATAAACCTCTATAACGATAATAGGACGAGTGGCTTGGGAAATAAAAATGCAGGTATGTAACACGTTTTAAATTGATTCACGCTGTATCCCGCATATGGCAGGACAAGCATGGGCTTTTTTTCCCGCTTTTATATTTTAAGGCATCGCGTGTTGAGTGGCGGAACTCAACGCCGCGTTTTACCTTATTACCAGAGCGAAGAAATTAAATTAACAAATATTTCATTTCCTCAAGTAAGAATCGAACACGTCAGTTCCCATATTTACTACAAAACCATATGTTTTTTTTTTTTATCAAAAAGCATTGATTTAAACCGACAGTGATTGGTTACACCATTTTATTGAGTTTTTACGATTATTTAAGAGACCATTAAATTCGAGGACACAAATACTTAAATTTTAAAATTTAAAACGGAATGAAATGTCTGATTACGATGATGTCTTTTGCACCTAGAAAATTATTCAAGTGTTTTTACTATTTTTTAAACGAATGGCTCAGTTGGTCAGAGCGCTTGAACGGTTTTCAAGAGGCGCGGGTTCAAATCCTGCTTCGTTCAAAATTTTAATACGCTTTTTAAATTCAAGTTTAATTATTCAAATAGTTGAAATGAAAGATAACAGTAATTACTTGTAGTTATTTGTTATTTTTTTTTATAAAACTATGATAGTTGTCTATGATTTTCATTATGTAGAAATTGAATTAATATTCAATTTATATTGATTTATACTACAAATTTATAAAAAAAATACTACAGATTTTAAAGAGTGTGCTTGGTTGAAAGCACGTATCTCAGGAACTACTGGTTTAAATAGAAAAAATAATTATTTTGATGTGTAAGTTTATCCATCGAGGAAGGTATAGCTTGGGTAACTGTGTCTTACCTTCAAAAGCCAAGCATCCTATTAATATTATAAACTTGAAAGCTTATAAGGATATGTTCTACTTTCAAGCAAAATTTACTCAACAGATTTAGATAAAACTTTACAGTAATATAATATCAGAATAACACATAGGCTTTTATATATATATATATATATATATATATATATATATATATATATATATATATATATATATATATATATATATATATATATATATATATATATATAACAATTTAGCTATAATAATAAAATCAAGCGTGCGAAGCCGCGTGTGTGTTACTAGTACTCAAATAACGAAGCCTTCATCATCTAATTATTATAAAAACCGAATATCTTCTCTATAGCATAATTTAAACTATCACCACAAAGACTCAAAAGCCCGAACCATAGACAGTTAATTATAAAAAAAAAAAAAACAAAACAAAGAGAAAACGTCACAATTTCATTCATCAACAAAAATTCTTTCTAATTTCACACCCCACCCATAAATAAGTGCATACTCTTTGTATTTAACTGTCGAGGAGCTTTAAAAGGCGTCATACTACGTTTCATACAATACATAGCTGTACACTACGAAAGCAGCAAGTAAAAGGCCTGGCCTTATATTATAGATGTCTCGTTTTTTTTTCATTTTGTCAGATTTTTCGGGGATCTGCCCTATTGTTTTTATTGTAACGTACAATGTGCTGAACTATTGTGTGGTTGAAAATTGTAAGTATACGAGATATTATAGTCATTAAATATTTTTTTCATATTAAATGATAAGTAAGAAATTAAAATTAATCTCAGGCTGTATCTTGATGATAGCAAGCCAGAGAGAACCCAGTGGTCCAGACATTACGTTCTCCTTCACGCAATATAATTTTTAAAATCAAAATTCAAATATACTTGATTCAATTAGCTTAGTTATATTCATTACAAACACTTCAAAATCGTCAAGTTACATAGAAATGTCTGTAGTGGCAGTCTTATAGGATGCTACCACCGGCTCGGAAGGCGGGTCTGCTGAGAAGAGCCGGCAAGAATATCAACAGTTGCTCTTTTCAAAATATAACTTAAAGTAAATGTATTAAATAATCAGTGGACGAGGCGAAAGAAGTATGCCGAGATCGTAGCATTTGGCGCGTTGTTGGCCGTTCATTCTGCCTACCCCGCTAGGGATAATAGCGTGAAGCTAAGTTAAGTAAGTTATTAAATAATAAGCTTCCTAAGTGATATCAACATCATATCATCGCACGCGCTCTCATCATTATAATGTATTAATATAATGACTGGCGTAACTCAACGCTGTGCTTTGTCTATAAGAGATAAGAAACGAAAATAGTATAGATATATGTAGCAAAAAAAATATTAAAATTCCATTCACCATAATATTTAATATAGAGTATACGATTGAAGCTCATCAGGGCAGGTGGCGTTTAGGGGCGCCATATCGACTGTCAAAAACTTGTAAAATATCGTCGCTACGTATACCTTTACCCCCAATCGGATTGAACCTTATTACCCATAAGCTAAAGATCAAATTCGTTTAACAACAAAACAGCCGCGGGGTACGTACCTCAAAGATATCTTGAAGATTTATACTAGCGTCTACAATGGCGAACGTTTTAATTCTTTTCATATAGACGTTTCTGTATATGTATGTGTATATATATATATGTAAAGATTTATGCACGGACAGATGCAGGCAGGTCCGATACTGTTTGACACTCAATGTGGCATATTTGTTACTTTGATTTCTTGATAAGGAACTCAGTTAAGTTTTTTTATCGTATCCTCCCTTTTTGAGTGATTTAGTGGGCTTTGGGAAGTTTTTTATTCGTGTCGTGTTGGAATTTTTTGCGTATACTTATTTATAGCTATAGTGTATCTATAGTTATATTATTGTCTATAGTGTATCTATAGTTATATTATTGTCTATAGCTAGAGATGTTTGTCGTGGCGCAGGGGCACAAGGGTGTGACTGTAAACGAGAGGATGTGGGTTTGACCCTCTTTCGAAGAAGTAAAATATGAAATATGTTCAAATGTAATATTTATTATTTACTTTTTTGTTGGTCCAATAATAAAGAAAAGCGTGGCGTTAAGTTTCGTCACTCAACACGCAATGTCTCAAATTCGGTTGTAAGTGTATACATAAATGTTTGTGGGTTCGATTCCCACTCGCTACTATACAATATTTAAGAATTTGCTAGTAACGAGGCAATGCGCGGCGTTGAACTCTGTCTCTAAACATGCAATGCCTCGAGAATTCAATGGTAACTGGGTAACGAAAGTGTATTAACGGAAACCCAGTATCTTAACAAAACGTTCCCAGGTTCTCTCAGCCGTCATATACAGTATGAAGTTATAAAATAAACTAAAATTACAATATTTTACGTATATCTATTTCCAGTCGTATCAATATACAGCTTTTAGAACTGTCAACCACTCAATGTCTATATTGGTGGCAATCAAAATATTTTACTTTTACAAAAAATATATGTATTTTGCTTAGTTCACTTTAAAAATAGTCGGCATATTCAATTTAGACTGTCGACTGTCAATTGATTTAATGTGTTTTAAAAGTTTTTTTTAGTGAAAAAGAAAATGCTTGTTCATACGATTTTAGTTGTTAAACGAAGAAAAGAAACGGATAAAAAAGTACTTTTTCAATTTCAAAGCAAATTATAACTAGATAATTGTAATAAAATATTCAAAATTACGATTTTTTAAAACCTACTGTAAAGACACTCTGTTCCACTTTCGTTCCCCACTTTCTGCCGAATTTGATGTATTGCGTGACGACCAGCACAACTCAACGCCGCGCTTTGCCTTGTAAGCAGAGAGAATAATTAAAAATAAAAAATATTTAATTTCTCAGCTTCACGCTGTATCCCGCACAAGGCAGGGTGGGCAGAGGGAACTTGGGAACCTAAAGTTCTGTTAAGACAATCCGCTCCACTTCCATTACCCACTTTCCGCCGAATCACAAGTGAAACCACAAGCTGTCGTTTATAGTCACACGCTTGTGCCGCTGCTCTACGACAGGCCGTTAATTTCTATAATATCAAAAAATAAACTATTAACCAAACAAATCCTGCCTATACCAGAATAGAATTCAGTACCATCTTAGAATAGTGTCATCTATCGTCAGGCAATGTAAGTTGTCAGTCACAATCACCTTGTGTCAGCGAGCGCTGACTGACATATTTATAGAGGTATAAATCGTACGCGTCATACATTTAATTATATGCGTATACAGAAGATTTATTGGGTAAAGCATATTTGTCTTGGAATTTGCATGTCAATTATTATTAAGTGAAGGCTGGGGGATTACTGGCTTAGGATTTGTGAAATGTGTTCTGTGTCTGACTGTCAACTGTTGTTGGTTCGATTCCCGGTTGGGGGAGTGGATTATTTTAATTTCATTGCTGTGTTTTCAGGACTGAGCGCGGTGTTGAGTTACGCCACAAAATTTCTCAAAAACGGTGAAAAATAGTGAGAGACTTTTATTTTTTTCCATTATATTAGAAATTAATGTAGAGGTGCCTAATATTAATAACAAAAAAAAAACAAAACAATGACATATACTTTAATGTATATAAACATTACATATTTTGTCTGTTTGTAATTTGCAATTCCTCGTTCAGGCGAGACAAAACGCGGCGTTATGTTCCACCTAACAAGCATAGTTACAAATTTGGCCATAAAATTAGTCTTTTGTTTCTATTGTACGAGTATTTTTACCACAAAAAAAAAACAAAATTAAATATTTAAGCATAACCCGATCCAAAAAATCTTGGTTGTAACTCTCAAACTGCTGATTCGATTTTCATGAAACATCACCATCACTAATTCAGGAGCTACAATGCCACAGACAGACACGCGGACAGGTCAAAGTTATACTTATATAATATATTTTTACATAGTAATAATATATTCACGCTTTATTTACAAAATAAATCGTTCATTGATGACGTCACCGCAATTTTGAATATACATATAATTTGACAGGCTTTGCTTTGACAGACGACATTTAATTACCGACCCCTCATTATCTCAATATTGACGGATATTGATATCTTCATGTTTAAATGTGACGGGACGATCACGATAGCGATACGACGCACGATTTTAAATCAAAATCAAAAGCTTTTCGATGTTTTTCGTGTACGGCAGAGTAGATAAAGAGAACTCGGGAATCTAGTGTTATAACACTCCGTTCTCATTAAGACACTACCATTTCTACTTTCCGCCGAATTTGAGGCATTGTGTGATGACTGACAGAACTCAATGACGCTTTTGGCCTTGTATCACATCAGAAAGGAAAATATAAAATATTTCATTTCCGCTAGTGGGAATCGAACTCACAACTTGTCGCATTTACAGTCGTACACTTGTGGTACTGCCACCACGACAGACTTCTAAAAGATTTAATTACAGTTTTTTTTTATTATAAGTAAAAATTATTTTATGTATATCGGATTTATGTGGTGACGTGCGGTATAAATCTTGTCCTCGTTCGTTTTGTTTTGAGATAGTTCACTTATTAATTGACTTAAAGAAATGAAAAATATGTATACTTTTTATAAATACATTCACTTTATTATCCCTGAATAGAAATCGTACTTATATTTTTTAAATTTAGTTAGAAATTAAGTTATAATAACATTTTAGTGTCACATTACTCCTTTATTATGAACAGTTTTAAAATTTTAATTCTATACTGAGAAAATAAAAATACTTTTAAGGTGACGTATACAAAATTTGTAAAAAAAAATCTTTAAATTAGGATCTTTTAAACGCCTCCAAGAGTTCAAATTCTTATACATTATTTGACAAAAATATACATTGACCTAAACCTTAATAAATAACACAAAAAAAATCGCCTCCACTAAAAGCCCTTGTATAAGCTTTCGCTCGAAAATTGCAGTTAATTCGACTGAATTTTTAATAATAAGGCCTTAATTAAAATATCCCTGACGCGAGTGATTTATATGAGCCGTCGCTGTGTCATGATTAAAAACATGTCAAACCAATAACGTTTGGAAGATTTCGTCTTTATTGACCGCTTGTGATGGTGGTCACTTTCATATTATATCTAAGTATAGCTTTACGCTGTATCCCATACATGGCAGGGTAGACAGAGGGAACTTGGGAACCTAGTGTTAAGACACTCTGTTCCACTTTCATTCTCCACTTTTCGAATTTGAGGCATTGTGTGCTGAGTGGTGGAACTTTTTGCTTTGTTACCATAGCGAAGAAAAGAAAACATTAAATATTTAATTGAAACTATTCAAATTTCATTTCCTCGAGTGTGGATCGAACCCACAACCTGTCGTTTACAATCACACCCTTGTGACGCTGCGCCACGACATGCTTCAATATAATATCTACATATATTATATAGGATAAGTAAAAATATTAAATATTTCATTTCCTCGACTGCAGATTAAACACGTCATGGCACAAAAGGCCTATTTTCTTGTTAGAATTGATTTTACAGACAATTTAAGTTTCTATAGTGACTAACTTAGAATCTACAGCAAAATGTTGTTATAGTATCCTTATGCTTTGACCCATAATAACACAGTTAATTATATAGTAGGCCTGAGGCAGTAGTAGGTCTTAGCGCAAGAGCACAAGTGAGCGACTGTAAATATGAGAGGTTGTGGGTTCGATTACCACTCAAAGAAATAAAACATTTACACATAGCAAAGTAAGAAGATGAAACTTGCGAATATAGTGTTAAATGAATCTTTTCCTATTTAGATGTATCTGTTCCCTTGTTTCCATCGCATTTGGTTTGATAACTGCGTAACTTAACGCCAATCCAAGGAAACAAACACGCATCAATCTAAAAAAATCCCATTTTTTAAAAAAAAAACATTGAAATAAGAGCAGTATATTACGGCAGCTAGAACATACCACTAGATTTTTATTGAATTAACGTTACTTAACCGCTAATTATTGTCTTTGGGTAGAGTTATAAATTTCATA
This sequence comes from Eueides isabella, assembly GCA_019049475.1. NCBI lineage: Eukaryota > Metazoa > Arthropoda > Insecta > Lepidoptera > Nymphalidae > Eueides > Eueides isabella. The sequence continues at coordinate 2,075,061 of CM032391.1, read as the reverse complement.
GTCTATGTATGGTCTTAAATATCAATATTAACATTAAAAAGCTGATGAGTTCGTTCATTTGTAGTTAAACGCTCTAATCTTAGGAACAAGCTACTACCAATACTATATAATATATTATCACCACTTTGGGCTACCTTTGATACAAAATCTTTACGAAAACAGTTATTCTAATGTATAATCTATATTATCGTAAAGTATCATCAAAATCCGTTCAGTATTTTTAGTGTAAAACGAAAACAAACACCCAGACCGAAATAATTCAGCACAAAGCTCAGTTATTATGATAAAATATAATTAATAGTTTATAACTAAAATTCCTAATTCACGTGAGTACATTTTGAATGGTATCACCTGTCAGTGGCACCTTTGATTCGTAGTACAATACTATGGGATGACGTGACATGTACGTATTCATGGCGCATTTAGTGGTTATTTAAACTGGTTTCATGTAGAAAATTACGATTTTTATTATTTTAAATGAAACAAATTTAACTGGACCTTATTTTGAGATTTTGTTATTTATGAACAGAAAATATGTTCATTGAATTATAACAAGGTAATGTATTTTGTACAGTTGCTTTTTTCCACTTGTGGTAAACACTTACGTTGTGTGGCGGGACTCGAAGCGAGAACTCAGATTCACGCTGTATCCCGCACATGGCAGCGTAAGCAGAGGGACTTGGGAACCTAGTGCTAAGAGAACGGAGTATTCCACTTCCGTTCCTCACTTTCCGCCGAATTTCAGGCATTGCGTGTTGTGTGGCGGAACTCAACGCCGCGTTTTGCCTTGTACCAAATCAAAGAAATGAGAACATTAAATATTTAAATTAGAAATATTAAATAGTTCATTTCCTCGAGTGGGGATTGAACCCACAACCTATCGGTTGCAGTCACACGCTTCTGTCGCTGCGCCACGACAAGCTTTAATAATTCAAGATTTTTAAACAACTTCAAATTTACAATGATTCCACTTAATATAAAACGCAGTTACGACGACATAATTATATATAACGTATATTAAATTTTATAAAATTTTAATGAAAAAATAATAATTTTATTAATTTAGCAGCTATGGTGCCCTAGATAGACTCGGAGACAGACTGGTTTAACTTATAAGCCCCCCTTTTCGTGTCAGGATTAAAAACACAGAACTGTTAACAAAAAAACTATGCCACTCAACAGGGAATGCCTCAAATTTGACGAAAAGTAGTGTACAGAACGGAGTGTCTTAACACTAGGTTCCCAAGTTCCCTCCGCCTATCTTGAGCGGTATACAGCTCGTGCAGCTGATATAAAAATAAAAAAAGAACGATACCTACATACATACATACAAATAGAAATTAAATACAAAACGCCAATTAACATTAGAAAGCTGAAAAGGGATTTGCGAAATAAAATTCTTGAGATATCAACCATCTACAACTTGTCTGACCGGCCTACGCATTTACACACGAACGCCTCAAAGCTAGCGAAAACCACTTGTAACATCTACATTATAAGGACTTGGTTAAATGCAAAATGTGCAATGAAAATATAACAGCTCAGAACATATTACAAAATGAGGCAGAATTATGATGGATGCTTATGTCTCGTTTCTCGCTTAATAAGACTAGAATCCACTTTGCATTTAGATTTTAAATAGAATATGTACTTTAATAACATTTAAATAGAGTTAAATATTTAATGAACGTTTATGAGACGCACGCGCAAGTACTGGTTGGCATGAATGCGACAGATCCTTAGGTGTTAGGTTACATTGCTGGGGTTAATTTTGTTATGGATAAACTTGTTGTACAGTTAGGATTTCTCGCGATGATAGCTGGTTCATATCTAAATGAGTATATGTATGTGTGTGTGTGTGTGTGTGTGTGTGTGTGTGTGTGTGTGTTTTATAATGAACGAAATGTAAGATGGTATTAATTTCTTTTGTTATAAGGAACTGTGATAATATACAATCGTAGTGAAAATATACGGAATTTCCTGCCTATTAACAATTTGCGAAGAACTGCTACTTTTTTTTATGGAAAAGCCTAGGCAAATGAGCGTACGTGTCACCTAAGGTAAGTGACCACCGCTGTCGACGACCTCGTGCAACACCAGAGGAGCTACAGGTGCGTTGTCGGCTTTTAAGGTGGAGATGGATCCGCTTTTGTAAAGTACCCATATCGTATCGACCTGGAAACACTGTCACAGATAGGTTATTCCATATTTATATAGCACATGGAAAGAAATTCTCAGAAAACTGCAAGTTAGTGAGATAAGACCTAACCAGGTGTTGAGGATGGGTTGCGGAACACAACGCTGTGACTTGTCTTATCAATAAAAGTAAAGGAAATAATTCATTATCTCGAATAAGCAACCTACAACCATTACGTTTACTCAACCACTGCGCCCCTATGGTTTTAAATTCATACCAAGTAACTATAATTTAACGAATATAAATCTTGTTAACACTACTTTATCAAACTGAAAACTACAGTACTAATATACTATCAGATTGATCTCAGCTGACACGTTACATATTAGAGTATGCTCATTATATAGCAAAGACTAATGGCAATTGAAGGAGACGATGTTTATTTCAAATTGGGACTGTAAATTTGGATTTTTGTTTTTATCATATCTTCAACACTTGTAAGTAAAAGCGATAAGTCGTGGGTTCGATCCCCACTCGAGGAAATCAAATATTTAATATCTTCATTTTCTAAGCACGGTGTTAAGTGTTTCAATGAGCGCAGAATGTTTTAACAGTAGATTCTCAAGCTTTCTCTGCCTACCTTGTCTAGCAATACAACGCGTAGCTGATAAATTAACCGATAGTTCGTATAACTTGCTATGATAATTGTATTTACCGACAAACCGCGGCGTTAAACTCCGCCTTTCAACATGTAATATCTCAAAAAATTGGCTGATAGTCAATATCGAATTACCTTAACACTAGGTTCCCTTACCTATGCGCGGGATACAGCGTGAAGCCAAAAAAAAAATAATAACGTCTATAACACTTGATCTTTGACACTTATATATCGTTGAATCAACTCCAATTACTCCACACGTACGGACGGACAGAGCGTTTGGCAACGCCAAGACGTTATTTAGAAGATCTGAGAATTAATATGTAATAATGATATATGTATGTTTATGCATTTATTCATATATTATATGTACAGCTGTGGCTGTAGTGGTGCTAAATAACGCCACTCAACACGCAATGCCCCCAGGATTAGGAAGAACGCGGGATATCAGAATGTCATGAAATAAGGTTCCCGGGGTCCCTCTGCCTACTCTGCTAAATACAGAATACAGCGTGAAACTATAAAAAATAAAGCTCCAAATGGATATGTGATCTGATAGCGTAGTAATTGCATTGTTATGTTAAGGTATTGGATTCAGTTCCTAGTTTTATTGATACTTATCGCCTGTACGACTATAGGTGAAATTTAATTTATTAATTTAAATGAGGCCTGTTTTGGTGTTGCGGCACAAGCGTGTGACTGTAGCCGACAGGTCGTGAGTTCGATCCCCACTCGAAAATGAAACATTTAATATTTTCAATTTAAATATTTAATGTTTTCATTTCTTCGCTCCGGTACAAGACAAAACACGACGTTGAGTTCCGCCACTCAACACGCAATGCCTCAAATTCGGTCGAAAATCGGGAACGGAAGTGGAACGGAGTGTCTTAACACTAGGTACCCAAGTTGCCTCTGTCTACACTGCCATGTGCGGGATACAGCGTGAAGCCGAGAGAGAGTAATTTAACTTAATTGCTCACATTGAATAAAATTATGACATCTTTATATGGGTATAAGTATATAAAATCCTTACGTAACGACACCGTCGTGGCTCAGTGACAGAGCTTCTGTCTGTAAGCGCTACGCCTAAGGGTACGATTACTCCAAGGGGGAATGAATTACATGTATTACCTCGCTCCGGTTATAACATGTTTAGAAAATTGGGCTGAAACGGAGAAAGTGAGTGTTAACACTAGTTTTTCTTTGCCCATTCAGCTCTACACAAAAGAATGTGCAATATTCCCAGGAAACTTTACTTCAATCTTATTACTATTACATATGTAAAAGTTTGTGAGCTCATTCTCGTATTTGTTCCACTTTCACGCAAAAAATACTGAACAGATTTTGGTTAAACTTTGCAATAACTTATATATCAAAATAACACATAGGCTACAATTTAAGCTTATTTTTAATACTTTAGATAACAATAATAATAACTAGACGGGCGAAGCCGCGTTTGAGCTTACCATAGACAGAGAATTAAAAGTCAAAATTCCCATCAATAGTTCAATGACAAACAGACGTCGAAACACTTTCAAGTTATATCACATGAATCAGCCCTTATTAATATTGTACTGACAGACATGAATCTCAATTGTGGCATGTTATTAGATGTCAACGAACTAGTAATGTTGTACAATTAACTATGCGTTTCTTTGAATAGTAAGTTTACAACGGTTATTTGGTATTTCGATTGATATAGGGGCACCGCGGCGTTGAGTTCCGCCACTCCACTACGTATTGCGTATTGGGCGCGGAAATTAACGCTGGCATTTATCTATCAGATGGAAGAAATGAAAGGAAATTAAATAACACATGATAAGACAAAACGGTAAGAAGGTGAGGGAACATAGTGTTAAGACACTCCGTTCCCCTTAAGACACTTCTGTTTCGTACTTTTCATCGAAATTGTGACATTGAGCGTTGATCTGATTTGCCTTGTTACTAGTTAAGAGACAACAAAGAAATGACAAAAATTCATTTTGTCTCGAACAAGAGTCGAACCCACGTCCGCTTTTACTATGTATGTTAATAGATATTTACCAAGAAATTTAACAATAATTCGATATGACACTCAATACCCACATAAACAATAAACTTTATTTAATATTATCACTTATAAAATACAAGAAATGCGGCTCAATCATACGTTTCTTGCCAATATCAGTCTATACGATAGCAGCTGATTGGCCAAAGGACATATTAAATTATATGACAGTAAAAATTTTATAGCCTAGCCGTATAGGTACTGGGAATAAAGTAAAAATGTTCTGTCGTTCCCTTCAATGTTTTATCGTGAGTAACTTAACGTTTATAGTTGCGTATTATTATTATGAGTGAAACTATAGAGGGTATCGTTTCTTTTTCTGTTAATGTTGTTGGCATTTGAATTGGTTTGGATTGGTTTCAATTTATTTAATGTATTTTTTTTAATTACTTCAGCATTTTGTACGTTGGTCCAATAAAACGTTTTTTTTTTTTAAATCGGTCGACAAATTCGTCCACATGGACCATTATTCATAAAATATACATTGTTTTCTACTTTGTTTGGGTTGTAATATCAAAAAAATATGTATATTGAGTCCACTTTTTAACCACAATGTAAAAAGAAGAGTGTTGTAAATTTGACTCGTCTATTTGTCTGTGGCATTATAGCTCCTGAATTAATGATTTTAATCCTGTTTTTTTATTTAAAACCTAGTTCAATGTCGTTTTTAGCTACTATTTTTTTAGGTTTTATAAAAAAGCTTTTTATTTTTAATTAGGTTTATAAGAAAACTTTTAAGTACTACATACAATTTTAGTTACAGCTTTTTATACCTAATTAAAAAATATAACATCGTTATAAACATTAACTCCCTATGGAATTATAAAATCTTGTTCTTACGTTTGTATAAGACGTTCAAGAAATCCTCTAGTTATGATTAAAGAAGGCCAGAGGGTACTTGAGAACCTAGGGTAATAACATTCCGTTCCCATTATAATACTTTCGTTCCTAACTTGTCGCCGTTCCCAACTGAGGTCTGTCGTTGCGCAGCGGCACAAGCGTGTGACTGTAACCGACAGGTTGTGGGTTCGATCCCCGGTCGAGGAAATGAAATATTTCATATTTTAAATTTAAATATTTGATGTTCAAGGCAAAACGCGGCATTGAGTTCCGCCACTCAACACGCAGTGCCTGAAATTCGGCGGAAAGTGGGGAACGGTAGTGGAACGGAGTGTCTTAACACTAGGTTCCCAAGTTCCCTCTGCCTACCCTGCCATGTGCGGGATTCAGCGTGAAGCGGAGAGTTCCCCACTTTCCATCGAATTGATAAAGCATTGCGTGTAGTCGGAACTCTTTCTTGCTGTTATCTTACTTACTAGAAAGTTTTCTTTTTTTATATTACATACAACACAAACATACATACATAATTAACTACAAAACTAATTTAGAGAACACGCGATTTAATAATAAAAACAAAATATAATTAATAAAACAGAAAAAAAAGACCTCATTATCGTAAAACAATGCGAATTTCGCCGATTCTATTGAAAATCGATATCGTATCTCATACAAAGTTTTAAAGGGGCAACGTTTCATATAAAATTATGCACTTCACGGTATATTAAATTTTAAGTTAAATATTTTAATTAAATGCCCGCTATTAGTGGAGTGTATAAAATTTTATTGGTTTGTTGCCTCGGCTTGACTTCGATATTTTAAATTATATCTATATGTACAAAGTAATTGTTGCGATATGTATGTATGTATGTACACTACTGAACCAATTAACATGAAACTTTATTCAAAAATATAGAGGCAATAGAAAGGAAACAGAATATTTTATTACAAATACAAAAAAAAATGGCACACATGATTGTTTCTCGAAACCAACACACGCCTTTAAATTAATATTTTATTGACTACAAATTTAGCTGTTTTAATTTTTACTATATCAAGCAAGTAACGGAGTTGAGATTGGCCATATATACGTGTTGCCTCAAATTCGACGGATAATGGGGAACGGAACGGAGTGTCTGAACACTACGTTCTCAAGTTCTCTCTGCCTATCTCGCCATGATACAAGCGGGATAGAGCGTGAAACTAAAAAAGCGGGCGAAGCCGCGCTGATCCACTAGTGTGAATATAAAAATGTTCTTAATAAAATCGTGACAAGAGCGGTAAAGTTGAATGTTTATTGAAGGCTCGTATCGGCTAATGTATTTTTAAATACGGTGTCAGTAGATTATTTAGCTTTATGATGTAGGTAGCTTAGGAAAGATTTTCAGAGCGAGGTAAATAGTTGTGTTGGAGAACTTGTTTTCAAAGTTAGTTAGTTAATATACGTTTAATATCCCCATGGCGTGGTTATAGGTTTGATTCCCTGTCAAGAGAAAGAATGATTTTCGTTTTTTCACTCTGGTAGCAAGACGTGCGGCGTTGAGTACCGTCACATTTACGCATAATGTCTCAAATTCAGTAGAAAGTAAGACATGGAAAGTTCCCAACGCAGCAGACTGTTTTAATGGGGACAGAGTGTGGGAACACTAGGTTCCCAAGTTCCCTCACTAGCTGCGAATTACAGCATGAAGAATTTGTTAGCTAAAGTGGAGCAATGGTCTTTAACGTCGGGGAAATGTATTATTTAAATTATCTCTCTCTTTGATAAAAATATACGCGGTTTAACTCCATTTAATTGACGTTTCAATTTAAAAGAGTTTCGAGACATTCAATTAGAAATATGTCAAAAATTGCAAAAAAAAACGCCTAGATAACGGAGTGGCTCGTCTTCTATATTTATAAAGAGATATATCATCAACTTCACGCTGTATCCCGCACGAGGCGGGGTAGGCAGAGGGAACCCGGGAACCTAGTGTTAAGACACTCCTTTCCACTTCTGTTCCCCACTTTCCGCCGAATATGAGGCATTGCGTGTTGAGTGGCGGAACTCACCTCTGTGTCTTCCAAGTGAATAATCCACACCAATACGTACCTCTCAACTATGCTACGACAGCGTCTACCGATTTCTAAATCTGCATAATATTCATAATAATTAATGAATTCACAGACAAAATAACAAAATGTAAAGAAATTAATATTATGCAGTATACCACAGTAACAAAAACGTACAGCTACGATACAAACAATACGTACATACGTTCGTAAAAGAAAAAAACCACTGTAGAAACAAAATATAACTCGTCTCACTCCAGTCGACACTCTAGTCGTTTTTGCCTGCTATCTTCATATCCGGAGAGAACTGTCTATACCAAAGTTTGTGGACGCTAGCGAGCGCGTTTTCCCGATTGGTCTTGTATCTATATAATAATTTCTGTCGGTTTTATTGCAAGATGTTTAAAGAGATTTAGCTAACTAACGTATAGGAGTATCTTAACATTAGGTTCCCAAGTTCCCTAAGCTGAACAAAAAGAAATTGAATTGATATACGTTCTGAGCTATGTCCAATTTTGTAAGCATTATGCTGTATCCCGCATAGCAGAGAAGGCAGGAGGAGCGTTGGGAAACTGGAATTCTTTCCGTCCAATTTGAGACATTGCGTGTCACTCTCTCAACATCAATCATTGAATATTTTCTTTCCTCGTGTGGGTATCGAACCCACAGCCTGTCGGGTTTACAGTCGCACGTTTAACCTTGCGACACGACAAACATCGATGTCGAAATTAATACATAGTTAATATTATATTGCTTTGAACCTCTATAAGAAAAAAAATGCATTACTTAGAACGATCAATTAGATAATTGAAATGCTAATTTTATACATAAAATCTATTTACAATGAAAACAAAAATCATATTGCATTATAAAGTAATACTACAGTAGCTAACGTAAAAACTTGCACGACCATAGAAGGGTGTCTTTGTAAGGGGTGGTCCGGGTGGTATTGTGTCTTAGACTGTTTGTCTTGACAGGGGTGCGTTGTGAAGGGATATCGAACGAGTTTAATGAATGCGGCTGCGAAATTTCAAAAATATTCGTTTTTTGCACAATTTCCTATGCGTTAACGTTGACTGGACACGTTTCGGATGGATCGAAACTTTGGTAATCAATGTGCATATGAATTTACTTATGTTGACTAATGAGACCGTCGTGGTACAGCGGTTGCTTGTATTAGCGATGTTTCTGGGTTCAATTCTCATTTGGTACATGGTAATAAGAAAAATAAAGCGTTGAGTGAGACCTATTGTGGCACAGGGCACAAGCTTGAGGCTGTAAATAAGTCGGGTTGTAGGTTCGATCCCTACTCGAGAAAATGAAATACGACAACAAGACAGGGCGCCGCTAGAATTCTGCCACTCAACACGTAATGCCTTAAATTCAACAACTAGTGGGGAATGGAACGGAGTGTCTTAACACTAGATTTCCATATTTTCTCTGCCTACTCTACCATGCCGTAAATAAAAAAGCGTTGAGTTCCGTCACTAAATACTCTATATCACTACTATTATTTATGCGAAATACAAAAAAAAAGAAAATACTAACTATATAAACAAAATTCATGGCCAGCCATTATTTTCGAAAATGTCAATATAATCACAAATTTCAAGCTCACCTATAAAAACCTTTCATTCATCTGATAGATAACACGGTATATCAGTTCAGTCCACGACATCGGCAGGTCTCCATGCGATAACTTTGAAATGCAATTTATTTACAGATACAAGTATATTGAAATACTGTATATATGTCTTGTACATGTTTACTTAAGAACTAAAGTCGAATGTATGGGTTAGATAAGATATCCTGTCTGTTTTGAGCGATTTTCATCTCTTCAGGGCAGTTTGTGTGCAACTGAATATAATGTTTTGAAGGGTTAACATAAGATATTGTTGATTTTGATTTAGAAATTTCTAGAAAACTCTCTCTTTTTAGAAAAACGTTATAGACAAGTAAAGATTTTATCTCTGCATTGTCAACTTATGAAAAACTTTTGCCGTATGTGATTATTGGTTTCAACGTGAAAAATAATATTAGCCTTTTGTTTAGCTTGACGCTGTATTCCGAGAGAATTTGGAAACGTAGTTTCCGCCAAATTTGAGATATTGCATTCTGAGTGGCGGAACTCAACTCAACTAAATATTTCATTTCTTCAAGTGATCCGTGGAAATCACAACCAGTTGCATTTACAGTCGCACGATTGTGCCTCTACGCCACGATAGACTTCTATTTGCATCGTTTTAACCATATTCATTTACGCAATCACAAAATAAAATTACAAAATAAACCTAACACCAATAGATTCCAACCACCTATAGATGGTAGCCTAGGCTTTGTCTCAGCATTCGACTGAGACAAAGTCTAGGCTACCATCTGATAGTTTAATTTTGTTCACATATTTTTATTTTATTTCATATTTTACATACGTATATACTCGCACACTTGTGGAAAACTGAACTTAATGAAAACGTCTTAACACTAGGTTCCCAAGTTCCCCTCTACACTGATATGTGCGGGATACAGCGTGATAGCTTCACTCTGTACAAGAGCACACTCTCACATTCAATACACGTTCGTGATTTAAAACTAATTCCGTATCTCAAATAAATACTAAAAGGTGGTAGACCTCACACAAAGTTAATTAACACCTGTCGATTTTATATAAATAAGAAAAAGGTATAAAAGAAGAGAGATAATGTATGGTAAAAGCCCGACACTATGCAAATGCGCCTACGCATTGCTGTGTTCGCAAAATTTCAAAGTAACTTAGTTGATCACTACCTATCTGTTCGATAAGGCTTGATATGTTAATTGTAAATGATTTTTTGCCGCCCACGCTGGTGTTTTGAGTTTCACGCTCTTTCCCGCATGTTAGCGGGGTAGGTAGAGGGAACTTGGTAACCTAGTGTAAGGGTACTCTGTACCCATTAGGACATTTCTGTTCTTTACTTTCCTATTTTCCTGGAGACATTGTCTTATTTGCATAATTTATCGAAAATATTGGCGTAGTGGCTCGTGCGTGGGGCTATAAGCGTGACAGGTCTTTGGTTCAATTCCCACTCGAGGAAATGAAATATTTTTTTCCTCACTGTGATAACGGGGCAACAGCGTTAAGTACCGCAAGTCAACACGTAATGTCTAAAAGGAAAAATACAAAATAAATGAATTTCATAAAGTAGATAAATACATCTCTTATTTTTTCATTTATTTTTTTTAATAGTTTTTTTCAATTTCATGCATGTATCACTTTACAGGGAAAGCAGAGTCAACTTGACCTATTTAAAACACTCCATTTTAAGACATTTGTCTACCTAGAACCATACCTAGGAACGGAAATCCGTTCCTTACTTTCCACCGAATATGACTCTCTAATAGTAACCTGTTATCTAATAATAATAATTATATACAGATATTAAAAATGTAACATTTATATTTACGATAACTTACAAAGCTCATCAAGTGACTTAGTTCTTGAGAACATACTGTATACGAGTAGCTATCTACATGTTAATTAAATATTTTACAGCATATATAAATTTATTTTATGACTCCATAGTGTCCAAAGGACAAAGTGCAATTGTTAAGGCAATAGTTGTAGGTTCGATAAACGTTATTTATCCTCATTTTCTAATGATTTTTGGGGACAATGCGTGTTGAGTGATGGAACTTAACGCCGCTTTGACTCTTTACCAGAGCGAGGAAATGAAAATGTAAAATATTTTATTACCTCGAGTGGGCATCGATTCTACAACATAGTGTTTACAGACAGTGTCCAACCTAAGCCAATTAGGTCATATCATACGATCTTAGCAAATCACCCGATTTGAAATTTTTCTTTGCTAAAATTTTTAAACATTTCTTAATCTTTGTTTGCTTTAATGCGCTAATAGGTTCTTTGAGTGTCATCACGGCGGTTGTAAGTTCGATTTCAACTCTTGGAGTTGATATTGCAAGACAAAGCGTGGCGTTGGGCTCCGCCACTCAACACATAATGTCTAAGAAATTGGTGGTACATAGTAAAAGGGGTGTCTAGAATTTTATAAAATAAATTAAATATCATTTAATACATTTTGATGTATATCCTTGCCTAATTTAAAATAAAGCCAAAGTGCTTGATTCCCATTATCAACAAAATATATATATTATATTTAGGAACTCGGCGTTAAGAGCCACCAATCATCACGTAACTTCTACGAATGGTAGCAAAAAATAAATAATTTATTAATTATTTCATTAATTGAACAGACTGTATACGTATTAATAACGGTTTTACAACTTATTATAAATTAATTTTACTGGCGAAGCAGATGTTAATTTTATTACACTATAAATACATTACATCTAATGTATGCATTACTGAAAATTATATATAATACTTATTTCTGACTTATTGTTTTAATTTGTTTTAGATTGACGGAGGCAGAGGGAACTTAGGAACCTAGTATTGAGACACTCGATTCCACTGCCCAATTACAGCCGTTACAGCGTTGCGTGAGTGACGTAACTCAACGCCGCGCTTTGTCTGGTAACAAGTCACTACGCGAAGAAATGAAAGATTTTATGATATTATCGTCGCTTACCTGTGCCACTGTGCCACAACAAACCTTTTTCTTAATCGCTCTTAGAGTGAAGGACTGCGAAATCCATTGGTTATCATTTTATATATATAGCATAGAAAGTGTTTAAAAAACATAGTCCAACAAAGAGTACAATTTAAAATAAATAGGAGGTTAGTGAGTTACTACCACTCTAAGACAACGATATCTTAACTTGTAATAAATCTGTAACCGATCATTGTCTGTACGTGGAAGATAAGATAAGATTTTTAAAAAATCTAGATTTCTAGGGCATGTTTATTAATGTACCAGGGTCGGGCCCTATAGGGAAGAAAAAATGAATGTTAAAATTTTGTCTCTAACCTGTGCGTTTGTACGGGCTAATTCCAGAAACGGCTGATCAAATTTAAATCGATTTTTCTTTTATATTCTGGCGACTTTCCCTCAATATATATTTAATTTAAATTTGTTATCAACTATAAAAGTTTTCAAGTCAAATTTAAAATATATATTGAGTTCGGTTTTTTTAAGATTTTGGGTTTAAAATATGATATTGTTATTAGAACGAGAACGTAATTGAAATTTGTAAATAAAATAGTGTAATTCGAGCAGGCGAAGCCGCGGGCGACATTTAAATGTATGTCAGAAGCAGATATTAGTTTGATATAACATTTATTTCAATTATATTACCTAATTTAAAATAGGCCTTTGCACGTATTAAAGCGAGGGTTGTACGTTGAATTCCCACGTGGGAGAGTGATTTATTTTAACTATCTTATTCGGTTAACACGATATAGGTTCGATACCTACTCGAGTAATAAGGTGGAACGCGGCGTTGAGTTCCGCCACTACACAAGCATTGCCTCAAATTCCGTGGAAAGTAGAGAACCGGACGGAATCTTAACACTAGGTTCCCAAGTTCCCTTTTCCTACCCTGCCATGTGCGGGATACAGCGTGAAGCTTAGTAACTGAGTTCAGTCGTTGTTCTATTGAACAGAGTAACTTATCTATATAGATAAGGTAGTGAATACAAAAAAAAAACTATTTTAACGGCACTCCCAATGTGTTAAGGCAGTCTTCATAGACAACGTGATCAAAGTCAAGGTGCGTACTTTTATCGTGTAATGAGTTTATTAGTACGCGTTAATTAAATTTTAAATTTATTTACTGTAAGAACAATAGAGGCCTGTCGTGGCGCAGCGGCACAAGCGCGTGACTGTAACCGACAGGTTCTGGGTTCGATCCCCAGTCGAGGAAATGAAATTTTAAATATTTTCAAATCAAATATATTTAATGTTTCATTTCTTCGCTCTGGCTAATAAGGCAAAGCGCGGCGTTGAGTTCCGCCACTCGACACAAAATGCCTTCAAATTCGGCGGAAAGTAGGGGAACGAAAGTGGAACGGAGTGTCTTGACATTAGGTTCCCGGGTTCCCTCTGCCTACCCTGCCTTGTGCGGGATACAGCGTGAAGCTAAAAAAAAACAATTAAAAACAATAAAGTTATATGTTAAATAATAATTATATAAAGTAAAAATATTAAATAAAAACTATACTAAGTTATTCTTATATAATTCACGTTGTATTCTCAACAAGGCAAGGTAGGCAGAGGAAACTTGACAGCCTAATGTTGAGACACTCTACATTCCGTTCTTATGTTAAATGGAATTACCGTAACTCAACGCCACGCAAATTAGCCTCGTATGAAAATAAAGGCAAATATAAAATAATTATTTTCTTTGACTTTGGATCGAACCCACAGCCTGTCGCGTTTACAGTCGCGAGCATATGCTTCCTGAATCCCGAAAAACCCTTAAATCTAATTACTTCTATTTATATGTGGTACTTTATGTATGATATATTTTCATTACCAGTTCGGTTAGACAAGGCACGGCGTTAAATTACGCAAAAAATCTCAGGAAGAAAGGACCTTATAACATCAAAAATTGAAGTTACTTTAAAATAACATACGAACATACAACTGTGACAGCCTAGAGATACAGTGTTACTTAACATAACGTGACGGAGTGACGTGTTCGCGACTCGGGCAATATTGTATGTGACACTTATGTAACTTTTATACTAGTCGAGCAACATTGCTAGTGTTAAATTTCCATGGGAACCTAGAATGCTCCCTTAGTACTTCCTTATACTTCCCTAGGAAGCTATATACCAAATTTCAGAGTTCTACGCCGTGTAGTTCTGACTGCGTTGCCTGAAAGACACTCAATAATGGTTTCGTGTTTAGAAGAGTTTTGTAAGTATGAATATAGCTTCATGCTTTTTGGGAACCTAGTGTTAAGACACTTTATTCTCATTAAGACAATCGTACTTACTTACTTAGCTTCACGCTATATCCCTAGCGGGGTAGGCAGAGAGAACGGAGCGCCAAACGCTACGGTCTCGGCATACCTCTTTCGCCTCGTCCACTGTCATCAACCTCTTCATACATGCCCTCCGGGGGGTCCTCATGCTTTTTACGTGACCTTCCTCCAGTATCGTCGATACTGTGTTTTCGAAGGTCAACCGAGGTCTCCCCGTCCCTCTCTTACCAATCCTAAGACAATCGTATGCCCCAATAATGCCGAACTGCATATTGACTGATGTAATTCAACGACGCGCTTTACCTCGTCACCAGAGCGATGAAATTAAAATATAAAATTTTACTATGCCGCTAGGGATAAAGCTATATACAAAGGCGTGTCTTTTTAAACATATTAAACAAAAATAATGCGCAACTAAATCATACATATACGTGTTATAATTTTTTACATTTTTACGCTAGAAAATGAACATAGAAATCAGGTAACATTAGTGAAAGGAAAATATTTAGAATATTAAAAAATCAGGAAGCGAAACTATCATTAAAAATGTAACTTAGCCTAATAAGACTTAAAAAGATGGTCAAGCGCGAGACGGCCTTGTGCACAAATGGTTCCGTACCATTGTACATGTGTAAAAATGGCAAAAGTACGCAAATTCTTGTATCATGTCACCTTACAAAATGTTTATTTAATTTTGCTTTGATTTATTTATAATTGAGAAAATATACTCTCCTCTTATTTCAAGTATTGAAATTACTTACGAAAGCTTAGTATCAGGTTCCCGTGTTACCCTTTGGGTACGGAACCTTAAAAATTGAACTCAATCACTAGACACGAGGTCTAAGTCATAAAACATTTTCCATTTAACCATTTGCGAGCAATAAAACATAGTATAGTATTAAATCGTAAGCGAGACGCGCTCAGGCATGGTTTACGATACATAATTGCTGTACTCAAAATGATTGAAACATTACTACTCATAATGACAACGGAATATATTATATAGTAATAAATTTAGTTTATAGTTTATAGATATGTGATGGTTTATAATTGAAATTTCTATAGATATTATATATATAATATGAATATGATAGGTGATGTTTTATGTTAAAACATGTATAAAAGTTTGAACGTAAACGTGTTTAAATACCGCGCACACGGCAGGGTAGGTAGGCAGAGGGAACCTGGGAACCTAGTGTTAAGACACTCCGTTCCACTTCCGTTACCCACTTTCCGCTGAATTGGTGGCATTGTGTGTTGAGTGGCGGAAATCAACGCCGCGCTTTGCCTTGTACCAGAGCGAGGAAAGGAAAATATTAATTATTTAAATGGAAAATATTAAATATTTCGTTTCCTAGAGTGGGGATCGAACCCAGAACCTGTCGGTTACAGTTACACGCTTGTGCCGCTGCGCCACGATAGGCCTCATGTTGTAGTTGATGTTTTATGTTAAAACATGTATAAAAGTTTGAACGTAAACGTGTTTAAATACCGCGCACACGGCAGGGTAGGCAGAGGTAACTTGGGAGCCTAGTCTTAAGACACTCCGTTCCACTTCCGTTACCCACTTTCCACTGAATTGGTGGTATTGTGTGTTGAGTGGCGGAAATCAACGCCGCGCTTTGCCTTGTAACCAGAGCGAAGAAATGAAAACATTAAATATTTAATTTGAAAATATTTTTTTTAGAGTGGGGATCGAACCCAGAACTTATAGCATCCTCATGCTTCTAAAACATATATTACATTAAAATTTAAAAGCTCATTTACTTAAGACAGTTAAAATAACTCGGCGTCTTAACTATTTAACTAACGTAATAAGTTAACGACCCTAAAGCATTTGTTAAACGGTTAAGTGGATAATTGTATACGCAAGGGGTCAGGGTTCGATTTTCATTTGAAATAAATTTATATCATATTTTCAGTATATTGAAATTCGTCTGTACCATTATTTCCAGAATTTGGTAAAAAAAACCTTATATTAAAGATGAAAAATAGACAGTCTTGATAATGTAGAAAACATTATCAAGACCATCATCGCGCAGCAGCTGCGTTTGTAGTCGCGCAGTTAAAGTCAATTCGACTCCCACTTAGCGGAATGAATTATTTATACGTCTCTACTCCGAGTTTCACCAATCAATACCCAATATACTAATCAATCTTTGTGTATTGAAGCTTGTCGTGGCTTAGGGGTCACAAGCGTGATTGTAGACGTGACAAGCTGTAGGTTCGACCCCCACGCTAGGAAATTTAATAATAAATATTTCATTACTTCGCTCTGGTAAAGAGGTAAAGCGTGGCGTTGAGTTCCGCCAGTGAACACACAATGCCTTAAATTTAAATTGGGGAACGGAACGGAGTGTCTTAACACTAGGTTTTAATGCTCGCTCTGCCTACCCTGCAATGTTAAGTTAAAAGAAAAAACAAAATATGTATATATCGATTTTCATTTCTCCACTATCTCAAAGCAGCGTTGAGTTTCGCCTTTACTTCTATGCAAAAAAAATAACATTTCTATGTGATATCGCAACAAAAAACCAAAAATAAACAGCGTGACGGTCAATTTACACGGCCATCACACAACGTACGTCGAACAAAGTCCGATTCGATTGATTACTCAGTAGATGCTATAGGTAAGATCTTTTTATTCTTAGCTAAATACTATCTCGATTGTAATCTCGGCCCGTTGAAGTGTTAGAGATGATGAGATAATGATGTCTGCATATTGTTCTCTTGTCCGAGCTTGCCCTTAACGGAGTTTGAATGTTAGAATTGTTATTTCTCACTCAGTTACGTGGTGCAGGGTATTAGTGTGCGACTCTAATAGGTCATGTCTTCGATCCCATTTGAGAAAACAAAGTATTTAATATTTATCTTCCCATTGGTAACAAGGCAAAACGCGGCGTTAAGTTACGTCGCAAAATAGGCAATGTTTCAACTACGACATGATGTGAATTCAATTTCCACTCGGGATAGTGAATTATTTAAATTTCTCATCTGCCTTGTCTCGTCTATGCCTCGTCTGCTTACTTAACTTGTAGGATAACTTTTTTAGCTTCACGCTATATCCCGGTCGTTGCAGGGTAGGCAGCGGGAACCTGGGAACCTAATTTCAAAATATTCAATTCCCATTCTATACACTCTCGTTTTCTTACTTTCCCCTGTGGAAACGGCGGAACTCAACGTCGCACCTCACCTCGTTACCAGAGAGAATGGAAAGAAATATAAATATTTATTCCCCCGATATGAGATTCGAACTAATAACAGTCGCGCTCAGAGTTGAACGTTTAATCTAACAAGGAGCTAATTATGTGTTATTACTTAGCATTTGCTCATAATTTAGTCAGTACAAATATTAATAAATATAGACTATAATCTTTATATCTATGTTTGAATTTATAAATTCAAAGTCAATAAATACACAAGTACCTCAAAAACATCGAACCCACACTTCTAAAAAGCACAATACGAAATATCTAAATAAAATTATGAATTACCATTCAATATCAACTTATTATGCTCCATAGAAACGACGGTTTTATAATGAGTTTTCCGATTTTCGCGTACAATAAAGTATATATAACAATAGGTCCGTCTGCGTATCCATCGTCGATTAGAGATTTCTTTGTGTAAACGATAAGGCGATAAGATATCATTGGTTGGACGTTTTAAATTGAAAATTGTGAAGATTGACTCGTTTTTCGTATTGGTTTTTACGCTCTATCCCTAGAGCCAGAGAAGCTATACCGAAACACTACAAGTTCTGCAAACCTACCTGCCTGCCTCTTTCGCCTCGTACACTGTCATCAACTTTCTTTCTGTCTTAGTACATAAATGAAGAGGTTAATGAAAATGTACGAGGCGAGGGGAAGGTCGTGTAAAAAATACGAGAACAGTCAGAGGGCAACATGCGCTGACTACATGATTACAGTAAGTGTACGAGGTACACCATCGACCTCTTCATACATTTGAAGAGGTTGATGACTGTGTACGAGACGTAATATGTATACGGAAACCATACTTTTCCGTTGTTTTTTCTTTGGCTATCCCGTAAGGGATAGAGCTTAAATGTAATATATATTCTGAGAGTCCTCATGTTTTTACGTGACCTTCTTCTAGTATTGTCGATTTTGATTTATTGATGTTTTATGTTTTAATTTTCTTTGTGCCCATAAAATTACATATGATCAATATTGTTTTGTCAATCCAATCCAATGACCGATGCTACAAGATGGCGAATTACATATTTATGTTTTAAGCATCTTTGATGGGCATTGAATGTAAGGATTTGATTTATAAAATACAATACAATTAAAAAAAACGTTTTCCTTGAGTGGAGAAAGAGAGTAATAGTTTTTAAAAAGATTTTTTTAATTAATATTTTGTTTAATTATAGTAAAGCACTTGAGAAAGAGACAAACAGTTCATAATATTATAGATTTCATTCTCTTTCTTACATAATCATATAGACAAAGACAACGTAACGTTACGTTAATCACTCCACTGCCTCTAATCTGTTAATTTTTTTGAAAACATTGTGATTTTTATATTAGCTAAACCCCTTACTTAAGAGGTTATAAGTAACTTTTAAATAAATAGTTTGTGGGCTATCATGGCGCGTAGGCAGAAGCATGCGAAAGTTAACTTGATATGAAATATTTAATATTTTAATTCATTTACTCTGATCACGGGGAAAAGCGACTCCCAAGATTCCTCTACTTTGTAGTTTTGAATAGTTTCTACACATATCGAACCTGTAATAACGTAACCTAACCCCACCTACCAACCAGTAAACTTTCAAGCGAAATAATTAGAACAAAGTTACAAAAATATTTGCGACCTATAATTATATTTAGACGTTGTCAGTTTCAGCAAATCAATAGTCTCTAATGAAGATAGTCTAAGATAGACACCAATATAACTTTCAATAGAACTGCATACCCATTTCGAGGAACGGAGTATCTTATCGGGTTCCCAAGTTCCTTCTGCTACCTTACATGTACGGGAGACAGCAGCAAAAACATATATTATTATATGTTCTAACTCTGCCTAAATAAAAAAATATGTTTCTAAATATCTTTATCAGCTTTCTTGTGCGCAGCGTTAAGTATCGCCGCTTAACACGCAATGCTTCAATCTAGCAAAGTGTAGAATGGGAGTAACTTAACGGAGTGTTTACTGTCACTTTCCACCGAATTTGAGAGCGGAACAAAACGCCGCGTTTAGCCTTGATACCAGTACAAAGTAAAAATATATAATATTCAATTCCTTGAGCAGAGTTCGAACCCACAACCGCAGTCAGAACAGTCACACGCTTGTGCTCTGCGCCACGACAGGCCTCATACATATCGATAGTTAATTATTAAACTTTGTTTATACCAAGCGAATTTTGTTTGATCTACCCTACATTAGCTAAGTAGAGCTATTTAGTACAACATTATTGCAAAACGCTCGCGACATTTAACTGTTTAAAATTAGTACCAGTACAGTCACAAAAGTCATTTATGTTACTATGATATATTACAATATTACTGGCCAGTGTCTTGTACCTTTCCTCGGTTTTGTTCATTTCCTGCTTACATAGTAAGTAATAATAGTGATGAGACACTCCGTTCTCTATTTTCTACTATTTGAACTTTAGGAGGTTGAGGTTGCGTAGCTCAACACCGCTCTTTATCTAACTTAATAACTTATAAACATCAGCAAACGATTTCTTTTCTTAGCTCACTATATATATTAGAGGGAACTTGGGAACCTAGTTTTAAGACATTCTGTTACCATAGAGACACTTTTGTTCTTCACTTTCCGTTAAATGTTCTTGAAGTACGGCGTCGCGTGGTGGAACTTAACGCCACGCTTTGCCTCTTTGCCACCAGCATGCAAAAGAAATATTAAATATTTTATTCCCTAAACGGTAATCGAACTCAGACGTTTACACGCTTGTGCCTATACGCCACAACATACCTCAAGAGCACTTAATTTTCTAAGTTTAATACGTATTTTAGGTTATATCAAATAGATTTATGTATCGGCGTGTTCGTTTGTCAGTTGTGTCAGTCATTTCGGGAAAGTCGTAAAGGACGCGTGTCGTTTGACATTAGTGGAATTGTTAAATGCGCATGATTTATTTAATGTGGCGAATCTTCGTTTCCTGGTATTTACTTGGAGATTACCTTATAATATTGAGGTTAAATATTTGTATTGAGGCATGTCATGGCGCTGAGGCACAAGCGTTCGTGGATCACGAAAGGTTGTGGGTTCGATCTCCACTGGAGGGAATTTTAATTTTTCGCTCTGTTAACAAGGCAAAGCGCAACGCTGATCGAGGAAATGCAAATATTAAATATATCATTCCTTTTAGTGGGAATTGAAACAACTACAATCGCTCGCTTGTATTGAATGTGTCATGTGTCAAAGACAACGTGTTGATCTTTCTATTTAACCACAAGAAAAAAATATATATAACTTCACGCTATTTCCCGCACAAAACATGGTAGGCAGAGGGCACCTGGGAACCTCGTAATTAGACACACCGTTCTCATTAAAACACTTCCGTATTCAACTTTCCACAAAAAAAAAAACTAGTTATAAATAAATATTTAGTTTAACATAATATATACAAGTGAAGTAATTTCTCAAACAACTATTAGGGGCGACGTTTCAAGCATTCTATTTACGTGCTTAGAGTTCCTAGAAAATTATAATGTTCTCACTCCGGTGTCGATTCTGTGACAATGGCGACGACTGACAGCTCTTTTTAGCACTCAAACTAAACTGAGCTGAACTGCAGTTAAATAAACGAAAAAAATAACTGTTTTAGTTGTTCGTGGATAAATATTTAAAATACTAATATATAATCCAGATAAGAATACATGCACGCGTTTTCACGTATAGCACGCATGCGGGAATATAGTGTTAAGACACTATTCCCCCCACTCACCATCTGAGCTTTCGAAATATTGTGTGTTGAGTGGCAGAGCTTAACGCCGCGCTTTATCTCGTTACTAGTTAGCAAGTGGGACTCTCGGCTGTCCTTCGTTTTCGAGTGGTCTTGGCGCGTCTGACTGTGGACGTGGTTGGTTGTGGGTTCAAATATATTTTTTTTATTTCATCGTTCTATTAATTTAACTTATCTTTTAATACAATAAATACTGTTATATTTTTTTCTCTCTAATACTTTCATTTGATAAGGCATTTGAGGCCAGACTTACGTTGAAAATTCTTTACTTCATAACACCACAGGATTCATAACTGAAAAGAGAAAATAATTGTTAAAAATATATAACTATATGAGAACGGAGTGTCATAATACTACTTAGTATTATGAACCTGGGAACCTTCCTAAGGTTCCCTCTGCCTATCCCACAACGTGCGGGATTCAACTAAGATATTCCAACTAATTCTCAAAAATATCAACCAAAGTATAATGATTTTCTTGTTTTAAATTAGAGCACAATTTTAAAAAAAACCATTTTAAATGAAACACGCGTATATTGAATGGCTAACATTTTTGGGAAATCGGACGTTTTTAATACTTTACTGTAGTCCGTGGTCACGGGTAGACAGAATAATAAAAATGTAAATATTCATACTAGATATTGAACCCACAACTACAGCTGGAAATGACTTCCAAAAACCAACATAAAATACAAAAAATGCGCTCCTGCATCAACATGTACAAATGATTTAATGATAATATATAAAATCATGTTAATTTGATTTTAAAAGCTGGCGCCAAACGATTTACGATTTACACGCAAGTAAAGATCGTAAGTCAAATGGAAAATCTTTATTGCTGCAACGATGATGAATAAAGTTCCGTAACAGAAAAGATAATTAACGGAACGGGACATGATAATTGAATTGTATCCCGTTAACAATCGCTTTTATATGCTTTTCAGCTCTTATTATTTATATTATTAATAAAATAATGGAACAAAAACACACTGAGTGAATTAAAAATATATTTTTTATCTCTTATAAGGCAAAGCGCGGCGTTGAGTTCCGCCACTCAACATGCAATGCCTTAAATTCGGCGGAAAGTGGGGAACAGAAGGGGAACAGAGTGTCTTAACACTAGGTTCCCGGGTTCCCTCTGCCTACCCTGCCTCGTGCGGGATACAGCGTGAAGCTAATAGACAAAGAAAGAATCTCTCAGGTCTAGGTGACAGACCCCAAATAATTATAAATAATATAAAACATAGCCTTCCTTGATAATTGTATTAAAAATAAAATGTCAATAGAAAAGGAGCAGTTTCTAAGATAGGCACTTTCAACTAAACAAACTTTTTTTGTAGGAGTTACGAGTTGTATAAATTTCTTTCAATTTTTATTTAAACAAAAAATATATTGGATAAAAACGTTTATACCGACCGTCTATACGTATACGTCTATCAGTTTGAAATTTTTTTTTGTAAGAAACTGATATGTTCTGTTGATAGGCGTAACTCAACGCCGCCCCTTATTTTGTAGACAGAAAAGAAATCTTCTCATTTCCCCAATTAAGAACTGAACGGAAAACCGCTACTTTTCAAGTCACACTGACAATACACCACTGCCGCCTCATATATAGTACGTAAGTATAGAGTAATATAAAACAATATAAATAATAAAGGTCTTGTTAAAGGCGTTTTTATTATTTACATTGAAATCCAAGCAGAGGATTTACGATGAACAGACTTTACGACTTAAGTAGAATCGCGAGGCAATTATGCGCGGTTCCGTGATATTGAGACATCAATCATTGATTATTTAAACACGGTGGTGGTACAGTGGCAATGAGTTTTACTGTTAGTGCCTCATTTGTAAGTTCGATTCCCCACTAGGGGGAATGGCAGAGGGACTTTGGGAACCTAGTGTTAAGTACCTTGGGAACTTAGTGTTAAGGTCATTAACGCACCTGTAGCTCGTTTAGTGTCACACAGGGCCGTGGGCGGCGGTAATTACGCACCATCAGGTGACCCGTACGCTCGTTTGCATTGTCTTTTCCATAAAAAAGTAAATTAAAGACATTGCTCCCATTAAAACGTCAACATTGCGCGTTTAGGAAAAGAGGGCACTTGGCCTTGTTGTCAGAGCAAGGAAATTATATTATTAAATACTTCATCTTTACGAGTGGCGATTGAACCCACAGCCCATCGCGTTTACAGTCACACGCTTGCGCCGCTGCGCCACTAGAAGCCCTTATATATATAAAAAATCAAAATTAATGGATTTCATTTTTTTTTTCAATTCTTTCTCTATATTTGAAACTAGATTTAAAGATAAAGACGAACGCGATGACTTTAAGTTTGATTCCTGCTCGAGCGATTGGACTTCCTGGTTTTGGTAACAAGAGAAAATGCGACAATCGTAGGGAACATCTAAACACTTGGTTCACCTCGCCTACTTTCCTAAATTGTAGATCAAATGACCTTATTAACGTTCCTGCATACAAAATATATTAAAAAAATACACAAAAAATCCAAACAATTGAAAACCTAGATTCTCAACTATTACATTACCTTCCTTATCTAAAAACAAAAAAAAAAAAAACAAAACACAATCCACAGAACACAAAAGCCGAGTCAAAAAGTCAATAACTCATAAAAACCATAGAAAAAGAACCGTTCTTTACAGTTCTAGTTAATTAGATATTAGAAAAATCGTGAAACTCAGTACCGGCGTTTACAAAAGATAAGAATTTGTTATATCGATTACGATCGGTTTGGTTGCGGTTTGTTCGACAAAGCGTTTTGGTATCGAATCACACAATTAGAAGCGATCGGTCGAATGTACTCCTTTGTCGGTACCGTTGTCGCTTGTTCCGCTTGGCACCGGTGAATTGGGCTTGGATTTTGTGTATGTCTATTTGATATGGCATATCTCCTGAATGTAGTAAGATAGTTGTAAGACACTTTTTATTTTTTTATGGAAGAGACGGCAAACGAGCGTACGGGTCACCTGATGGTAAGTGATCACCATCGCCCACGACCCCGAGTAACTCCAGAAGAGCTACAGGAGCGTTGCCCGTCTATAAGATGTAAGGGCACCGGGGCCCGGCATTACCTAATGCGAAACGCAGTGGCCATAGCCACTACTTAACGCCGGTCTTAAATGCCGGGGGTGGTAATAATCCGGTCGAGTCTGCCCATGCGTGTTGCCATTGCTGGCAACATGACTCTACCACACGCACTTTAGTCGCCTCTTACGCAACATCAGTACCAGGGTGATCCTATTCTAAGCCGGGATCACACGGCAGAAAACACTTTGCTGTTATTCCCTTTTATTTCAAGATATTGCGTAGAGTATTTGTATTTTTTTAATTAATATGTAGCATGGTATGCAGAGGGAACTTAGGAACCTAATGTTAAGACACTTCCATGTGTTACGTGTTGAGTGGCGAAACTCAACGCCGTACTTTACCTCGCTCCCAAAGCAAGGAAATTAAAATATTAAATAATTCATATTTTCGAGCTAGAAATGAACCCATAACATGTAACGTTTACCGTCGCACGTTTGTGCCTTTGCACCACGACAGGCTTACATAGTATAATATATATTTATATTCAATGATAATAAAATTAAAAAAAAATCCTTGTAATCTTGTTTCTGTTGTAATTTGTAAGAATTATGTTTAAAATGTTTTTGTATGCACATAATTAAAACGCAGGTGTTTCCATATATCTAGATATATCTTAATGGATGTGTTTAATTTTATTGGTGTTAATGAACTTTTAGTCACCTTATTGTTAATGGGACATGAGGCCCGTGGCACAGCTAGTTTGGGGTTCAGTTCTCGCTGTAGGACGTAAGGCGACAAATATATTAAATCAATTAATTTATTTATTAAGTATACAATATATAATAATATTATTGTTTTCTAGAAGCGGGATATAAATATTTGATATAAGTTGAGGTTCCCAGGTTCCCTCTCCCTATCCTACCATATGCGGGATACATCGTGAAGCTGTATATTTTATATTTAAAAGTACAAAGTGCAACAAACCTGCCGTGTTTGGCATCACAGCATAGACAGACGCTGTCGACTCAAAGGCATTAGAATGATCGACGTGACCGCGCACTTTTTTACAGGACATTGCTTGCCTTAACAATATGGCCACGTGCTGTTAGAGTTGATTGAGATTTTGAATATTAGGATAAAATAAGATATAATAGATGGTATTGTTATATTAATAATATTGTTTAAAAGAAACGTTTCACGCATTTTCCCTAGGGTTAAGCTGCGTGTTTCAATTTCACTTAGCCTCGAGACTATGCGTGTTGAGAAAAACTCAAATAAAATTCAACTGTGTATTTTGTTTATAAAATAGAATTTAATTTAGCTTTACGCTGTATCCTGGCCATAGATATGTAGGCCGACATAACCTGGAACATGGTACATGGTACATGGTACCATTTCCATTTACGATCAGTCTGATTCCCATTTTACACTGAATTTTTGACGCATTGCGTATTGAGCCACAAGACCGTGATTTGTCTCGTTACCAGAGTTATATATAAACTTGATGATTTAAATAAATATTTAACTTTCACAAATAAAACTCGATTTTTAGCCGTGGATCAAGTGACAATACAATAATATGGTATCGAGCTATGAGAACAACTAAGGTTAAGTCAGATCAGTCAGATGTTAATCACTTGGGTATAGGCTCATAGGTGGTGTGGTTTTTAACGATATAATTTGTATTTCTTATTTACCATTGAAATAAGGGATAAAGTTGTCTAATGAATATGAAATATATTCATTTTTTTTCAGCTTTACTACTTATCTCATGGCAAGGTAGATAGAGAAAACTTGGAAACCTAGTGTTAAGACACTTAAGTTAAATATTTAGAGTACTCTCTCTCTCAGCTTCACGTTGTATCCCGCACGAGGCAAGGTAGGCAGATGGAATCCGGGAACCTAGTGTTAAGACACTCCGTTCTACTTCCGTTCCCCACTTTCGTATATTAGTATATTTAAAGTAGTGTCTATATATTCCGTTAATCATATGTGAAATAGGTAATATAACAGAAAACGATATTTTTTACAAAATATATATATTAAGGTATCCACTCTATATTCTTACTTAAAGTCTTGGAGAAAATCAAAAATTTAATATTTATAATTCTGGCAAAGGGCGGCGGCAGAATTTGGGTTAAACGGGGAACGGATTCGGAAAAAAGAGTGTCTTTACACTAAGTTACCAAGTTCTCTCTGTCTACCCTGCTATGTGCGGGATAAAGCGTGAAACAAAATATAACAGTTTATATTTGTAGATAACATTAAAAATAACGCACGTGTTTCGTGCGAAATTTGTAGAGTCAACTCACAATAGCTGTAGGGCTGTCGCTAGCGTGACTTGCGGGACTACCACCCTGTTGAATGTTAGGGTGACCATTACGTGAGTGAGAGTGAAATAGAGGGTGTTTTAATATTTATAAGATAATGTGGTGTTTTAATATTGATAAGGTTTAATATTTATAAGATAGTATAGAAATATTTGTTTTGCTTTTTTTATAATTATATATTTTGGCATGGCGCGGTTTCGAGTTTCGCTACATTCTCGCCAAATTTGGACCTCTCGCGGTGGCAAGTTCTTCAGAATTCGGCGGAAATTGCGAAATGGAAGTGTTAAAGGAAACAGACAGTCTTAGCTCTAGGATTTCAAGTTCCTTTTATATGCTGAACATAGCTGAAGGCTAAAAGATATATTTAATCGATAAAATTAGTATTTTCCTGTATTAATTGCACGGTCGCTCTTCGCAAGTAGGAGTAAATGCTGGTCGATGTGATCATTATCGAGGTTTTCTGAGCTTATTAAAAGAGTTCGAGGTTATAAATCTATTAGTTGCTGATTTTAAAGCTATAATAATTACAAATATTAATACAGAAAATAAGTATCTTGCATCGGCGCTGAGTTCCAACACACAACACACAATGCCTCAATTTTAGCGGATAGTGGGGAATGAAATGGAGTGTCTTAACACTGGGTTCCCAAGTTACCCTGCTATGAAAATAGCGTGAAGATATGAAATAATTATTCTACATACGTTATAATCTACAATTTACATACTAACTATAAAATAGACCAGATACGTAATACTAATTTGGAGTTATTTAAATGTACGCGATAGTTATATCGTAATATTAGTATAAGTTAAAGATAAAACACACATTTTCGTAGAACCTATTCAATATTTGCTCGCGGCTTCTCAGAAATCATATGATCGTTTTGCAATGATCGAATTCGAAATTCGTCAGGTTTGTAATTAACTTTGAAGCTTGATAGCGCAAATACTTGATCTATTAAAATTATGACTGGCAATTTAAATCAATTACTGCTAATTTTGATATATATTAGATTTGAAATGTGTCACTTTTTGATATAAATATGTTTAAAAGGAAGGATGTTGTCGGTGTTTGTGAACTAAAAATAGCTTAAGTACCTTTATATGTAAATGTATTTCGTTACCTAATTTACTTTAGCTTTGTAATTTTTTTAATATATATATATATATATATATATATATATATATATATATATATATATATATATATATATATATATATATATATATATATATATATATATATATATATATATATATATATATGATACTTACGTATCGATGCAAAGCGCGGCGTTGAGCCTCTCTACTCAACACGCAATGCCTTAATTCATTTCAATGGGACCGTAATATATAAAAATATCTTAAAAATTTGAACGTAGCAGGATTTGAACTCGCGCCTCTTGGAAGTCGTCCAAGCGCTCTGACGAACTAAGCCATACGTTCTTATCACGTCAGAGCGCCTGGACGGTTTCCAAGAGACGTGGGTTCAAATCCTGCTACGTTCAAACTTTTATACGCTTTTAAATTAAAATTTAGTATTTTCTTTACTAACTGTGGAATGATACTTTAAACAATAGTGAAAATCTTAGCATTATTCCCAGGTACCCTCTACGCTGCAATGCACAGTAATAATACAGACGGGAGTGTCTTAATGGGAACAAACTATCGTTACACTTTCCCCACATAAAAAAGAATTTTAGAATAAAAATTAAAAAAAAATCCGCAAAATCACAAAAACCGTATCCACACCAGCGTATCAAGCAGAGCATCTAAGTGACGGTGATCGACAAAAAAGGGATGAAGTGCGATTTTATTAACACAAGCTTTCATCAACGAACAAAAATACTTACATTGAATACTATAACAAATGATGTTGTTTTCTATAAACGTGGAAAATTTATGAAGTTCAGCCGAGAATGGGAGATGTATGGAATTCGATCGCACTTTAGTTCCCTCGTCCACCATTGATGGAGGTGACGATGGCTTTTGCTTTCATCAAAGATGGATAGACCTACCTTACAGATTTTGATTTACTTTACTATAGAATGGACAGATATATTTTGATTAATTATTATTGATTTCTGAAGTTATATGGACGATTTTTAAGCGCCCTGTCGCAAAAGGGGTTGGTATAAGTTGTATGTCTGTGACCTGTCTGTTTGTGATCCGCAGGTCCTGAATCATACACCAATTTTAGTGCAGTTTTTTATAGGAATGCTTTTTTATCGCTATAGTTCTTAACTAAGTTTCATGAAAATGGGATTAGCAGTTTTAGAGCTATAAACACTGTGTCAAGACGAAAGCGTGGTTTTTTGAGTCGAGTGTAATTAAATGATTATTTTTTTAATATTATAATTTACTTGTGTTTTGAGTGGCGGTACTCAACGCCGCGCTTTGCCTTGTTATTGAGCGAAGAAATGAAAACATTTGATATTCAAATTGAACATATGAAATACTTCATTTCCTCGAACCCACAACCGGTCGTTTAAAGTCACACGTTTGTATGCCCCTCGATATATGTGTGTGTGCGTGCGTGTGTGTGTGTGTGTGATTATTTGTCTGCCAGGATGATAAGGTAAGATTATTATACAAATGCCTAAAAATAATATTTATCGATCTTTAAAATGATATTGGTTTAATGAGACATTCCGTAATTAAGTACCAACCCTATTAAATTACACAGATAAATAATTTAATAGATAGTCTACATGCGATTCCTCTATAAAAAATATAGTTAGCTATAAATAATTTTGTTGCTTCCATTATTACTTTTTCCTTATTTTAGCTTAAAGCTGTACGCACGAACTGTATGCACGTGGCAGGGTAGGTAGAGGGAACTTGGGAACCTAGTTTTAAAACATTCGTATTTTTTACTTTACGCTGAATGATTGAAACATAGCGTGTTGACTGACAGAAATCAACACCGTGCTTATCCCGTTACCAAAAAGAAGATATATAATTTACATGTGACATTGGCAAAGTGATATGGGCTCAACTGGCACGCTCGGAACGCCGTAATCAAAGAAACATACCAGCCACACCATACAATTTATATTACCCTATTAATTTCCTCAAGTAGGAATCGAACCAATGATAGTTACAATCGCTTGTGCCCCTGCGCCACGACTAGCCCCCATTAGCTAATACAATAAAAGAGCGATAACGAACATAAGTACTAATTGAAACACGACACAAATTATAAAACAGAACAACTTACTTTTGCCTCTACTTCTTCTACTTAGCTTCACGCTGTATCCCGCACGAGGCAGGGTAGGCAGAGGGAACCCGGGAACCTAGTGTTAAGACACTCCGTTCCACTTCCGTTCCCCACTTTTGCCTGTACAATAAATATATATATTCACTAGTTATGTTAAAATGGGAAACAGTCTTATAACACTAGGTTCCCAAGTTCCCTCTGAATACCCAGACGTGTATCCTATACAGAATGAAGCTAGAAAAAAAAATAAACAAGCTTTACGTAGTCTATATATGCTTAGAATATTGTTTATGTTTGTCCGTATGTAGGTGAGGGTCATACATACGGAGGGTGTAAAAACACTCCGTTCTTTTCAGTTGAATTTTAGACATTGTGCGTTGAACGGCGGACCTCAAGGCAGTATCCTGACTTATATATATATATATATATATATATATATATATATATATATACATATATATATATATATATATATATATATATATATATATATATATATATATATATATATATATATATATATATATATATATATATATATATAAATATATATATATATATATATATATGTATATATATATATATATATATATATATATATATATATATAAATATATAGACAGATCGACTTTACAAATATCACGTTTGCATATAAACGTTGTTGTGACAGCCTAAAAATATCTACACATACACGCACAAAGCTTTTCCGTTGGTGCCAAATTCTGGGTGCCTTATGTAATTTAACGCCGCGATTAGCCACGTTACCAGAGCAAGGAGTGCCAAATATTTAATATTTCATTTCGTCGAGTGGGCATCGCGAAATATTAAATCAAAAATAACACGAATTACAAAACTTGTGTATTTGTAATATTACCATTGACTGTAAGAAATTGCTTGTAAAATTACATGAGACGTTTACTTTAATAATGTTTCATTAACTAACGAATGAATGAGCTTTACGTTGTTGTAAGATCTTAGTGTCAAAACACTCCGTTTTCCGTCTTCTCTCCGAATTTGAGACGGCGTGTTGGGCGTTTGTATTGAATACATCTATTTGTATAGTACTAGGTTACTTACTACTGGGTTCCCTCAGGTTCCCCCGCTATATGGCCAGAGTAAAAGAGTGTACCAATATAAATATTTTTTCTATCCAAGATAGTCTCCAAATTTGCTACTATCACGTAACATAACGCAACTATGACCAATTCATATTTCTAGACAAATTATTTCAAACCATTAATTAATATTTATTTACAAAAAGAGCGATAAAAGATAAAAAAAGGCTAATTAAAAAATGACACATATGACAAAACAAAACAGCGTACAACGTATCATTTGTAAAATTAGCTTCGACTGTTCAATAAATGTGTATTCACAAACTATATAATGGCAACAGTAATTTAAACACCTGTGGGAATCGTGAGGCAGCTGTTGCGAATAAGGGTGGTCGGTGACTCAGCGCATTTCACGCGTCTGTACTTGCTTATGGAGGCCGCCGATTCACATTTTTGTAAGTTAATTAATTAAAAATGACGTTTTTGGTATTTCTTTTTTATAGTTTTGAGTGTTATTTTTTAACTTCCCACTGTATCGTGCATATGGTAAGGTAGGAGACAATTTGGGAACCTAGGGTCAAGACTCTGTTCACATAAACACATTTCGGTATTTTAATATAAAAATATTTTTTAAATATTTTTACTATTTTTAAATTGTTATTTATTTCACACTTAGGAAAGGAAAATACTAAATTATACTAAATTGGAACCAAACAGGATTTGAACATGCGCCTCTTGAAAACCGTCCAAGCGCTCTAACCAACTATGCCATTCGTTTCAACATTCAATTCCATCTTGTTTCCAAGAGGCGCGGGTTCAAATCCAACTTCGTTCCCATTTTTAAATATTTTTAAATTTAGTTCATTTTCAATATTTTTTTCATGGAAAATACAAGGCAAATGAGCGTACGGTTCTCAGGTAAGTGATTACCGCTGCCCAAGACCCCGTGTAACACCAGAGGAGCTACAGGAGCGTTGTCGACCTTTAAGGTGGAGATATAGAATATACCCTGTCGAACTCGAAATACTGCGGCAGAATAAGGAGAAATTCTGGAGTTATGTACGAATTTAATAACTTTTCACCGTATTTTAAAGTATTCAGCCTTGAGTGGCGGAAATTAACGCCGCCCTTTGCCTTATTTATGAGAACGATCAAATTAATATATTAAATATATCATTGTCTATATGTCGCCAGTCGTGGCGCAGCGGCACAAGAGTGTGACTGCAACCGACAGATTCTGGGTTCGATCAAATCAAATCCAGTCGAGGAAATGAAATGTTTAATTAATATTGTCAATTTAAAGTTTCATTTCTTCGCTCTGGTAATAAGGCAAAGCGCGGCGTTGAGTTCCGCCACTCAACACGCATTGCCTCAAATTCGGCCACAAAAGTCCTAGAGTAGGGATCGAATCCACAACCCATAGTCATATCCGTCTCCTTTTTCCACTGATGTCTACTTTAAAAATTCATAGCCAGATTGTATTGGTAACACATTCAACAAATGAAATACCATCACAATAATATTTAAATATTCAAAGATCAAGACACGAACTATCAAGAAGCGATAAACCATTTACGTTTATGTGATGATATTATCAATATTTTATACTGAGCGTAACCCGATATAATGCCACAACCGGAAATCGAATGGGCTACTAGCAACAGCCACGCTATAATCACGTCGTAAAGTATAACAGAAATTAGTAATAGCTTGGATTGTATATATTATTGTTATATTAGCATAATATCAAAATGAAAGCGGGGCACAAATTATTATATTTTGTATATTTATTGCGGTTTAATTTACATAAGCATGTGTGGCCCATAGACAAAGAATCTTGTACTTTTCGGAGGTAACTTGAGAACTTAGAGTTAAGACACTCCGTCCTATATGAAACATTCCCTATTGGTCGACGATGATGCGGTCAGTATATAGGTTCTTAACACTGCCTGTTGCCTTCTATAGCGGAGAAAAAAAAGTAAATATCATCCCCTAATTGAGAACCCATTAATATCACGCTTGCAATCGTTGTTCCGTTTTGCGACGACCTCAGTCTTCTTTTGTTTCAAGTAGAATAGTAATTAAAAAAATGATACGCCTTATTAACTCTACTCTACAATACTCAGCTTCACGCTGTATCCCACACATGGCAAGGTAGGCAGAGGGAACTTGGGAACCTACTGTTAAGACCACTTCCTTTTACCACTCTCCGCCGAATTTGAGACATATACGTACTTTTTACGTACAATTACGTTGTATCCCGACAGAGTAGGCAGAGGGGACTTACTAAGAAACTTTCTTTCGGTCGAATTTGAAGCATTGCGTGTTGAGTTGCGGAATTAAACGCAGCGCTTCGCTTTTTTACCAGAGCGAAGAAATGAAAACGTTGAATATTTTATATGAAAATATTAAATATTTAATTTCCTACACGAACCCACAACCTTTCGAATTTACGTCACACGCTCGTGCCCCTGCGCTACGACAAGCCTCAAATATACCTTATCCAAGTATATTAATATCATCAGAAAAAAAATAATGATACTAAAACTAATATTCATCAACATATTAAATATTTATTACTTTCATATTAAAAATACAAGAATAAATCGGCACAATGTTAAAGATATCAACATTTCGCAACAAAAAAGCAGCTAATAATTTTAACGTCAAATCATTCCACGAACAACTCGAGATGCACTAACAAACAAACTTATAAATAAATGTATGGAACATAAAATTTTAATTTAATAAATATAAAAATAATGATAACTAATATCAATAAAACGCTAAATTCATATAGGTGTCATTGTAACATCGTCTGTAGTTCACACGTTCAGATATCGATCATTAAAAATTAAATTATAAGTCGTAAAGTTGTACAAGACCGTCGTGGTGCAGTAACTGTAAGCACGAAAGTTGTGGGTTCGATAAAATTTTCATTTTTAACCTTTTATAAGATATACTGTAGCGTTGAGTTCCGCCATTCAACACAGAATGTCTAGAATTCGGATAGAATAAAAAACTAATTAGTATCTTTTACTAGCTACATCTAATATATATGATACATAACAGATTGTAAACGCTCATATATACAGAAACAGGAGTTTAGAGTAAAACGATAAACCTAATCGAATATAGCCCAGACTTCCACGACAATTGGATTATAGATCACTGTGTATTGTGAAATTTTAATCAATGTGTCCTGAGATTGGAGCATCAAACAAACAAACAAACAAACAAACAAAATAAAAAACAAATCACAATATTAATGTCAAGGTTATATAATATAGCCTATAGCCTTCCTTGATAAGTTGGCTATAAATCACTAATATATTGTTAAATTTTAATCAATACTTCCTGAGATTAGAGCGCCAAGCAAGCAAACAAAACAAAAAATAATAATTTCAACTTTGTTTAATATAGCCTTCTTCGATAAATAGACTACAAATCATAAATATATTGTTATTTTTTTATTAAACCCTTTCTGAGATAGGAGTGAACAAACAAACAAATCTTTAGCTATATCATTTTATTAATGTTGAAAATGTACGGCTTCTCTTAATTCACTTTGTCCTAAAAGAAATGTTATAACCATATTGGGGTGAAGACCCGCCTAATGACGTTGATCTCTTAAATTAAATAGTTTGGTCGGCATTAAAAAATCTCAACTTATGGTTTTTAGAACAGTAATGTAATATATAAAGGCTGTTTCAAGATTGTCAATCGTTTTTAAGTACGGGTGCTTATAGATGAAATCAGTTGAATATTGTTTTGTATATGGGAAGTGTTAATTTGTGTATTTTATAAGGAATAATAAAAGTTTAATAGGTTGTTTCTTTTAAAATAATACGATATGTTAACAGCAGCGTATGTATGCGGTTATATATATAATCGAAAAAAGACCTTGTTTATCGATGATTTTTAGTTACGTTCTATGAAAACCGAATTAGTAACATTAAGAGCTTCAAGAACTTTGGCTAGGTAGCAATATTTACGTGTTACGTTATTTATATTTATTATTAATATTTATATTTTTTGTATAGACGTTTTATATTAAAAGAAGTTATATTAAAAAAATAACAAAATAAAATGTTAGTCACAGTTGATAATGTTATTAAAAACCGTACCGTACTGTATATAAAGTTAAACTATTTAACCGTTGACAGATAAGACATAGACATATAAACGAGATACGGTAAATAAATTATGCAAATTCGATTCTAATAGATTTTTATAATCTGTATGTATGTAGTGAGTGTGTCTCTGTGTGTGTGTGTGTGTGTGTGATAAAAGTTGGCAAACTTAAACTATGTATAAGTTAGTATTCTTCCCATTAAATATCAATAATCGTCCCTTTTCAAGTTTTTTAAAGTAAATATTCACTTTGTACCAAATTTAACAACTGCAGGTCCACACGGCTCCATAGGTGTTGATTACGTGGTAACTTTCATACATAATAGTAAATACAGCAAAACAATGTATAAAAAATGTTATTTTTTTTATTCCGTTCCAGATCCCAACAGGCATAAAAAGATCCTAATAATAGACATAAAAAGGAATTCAACTTGATACCTGTACAATCTTAAAATAAATGATTTTGAAAAATGGACAACATATTGATCTCAAAAGGGCTCCGGGGTTCTCATGAAGTTTTTAACTTTCGAGGTTAGAAACTCTGAAGACCTTACCTCTATCCAACCCGCAATACAAGAAGAATGAGGCTGTTACTGAATTCACCAAACATTTACGTTAAAACATTAACAACATTTAATAGTTTATATGTCAAAAACATACATATAAAACATAATACGCTATGTCAATATGTTTGAAATTTAATTATTTAGGCAAAATAAAGCAACGTTGGCTACAAATTGCGTAGATGGGCGATTGCCGCCGTATTTGGTCAGCTGATTGACGGGCGATATTGTTCTGTAAAATGCCGACAGGGTACCGCTACTACTATATCTAATATGAAATATGAAAATATTTTAAATTTATAATTTTAATTTTTAACATAGACTGGAAACAAAGGAAAAGCGCGGCGTTGAGTTACGCCAATCAACACGCAAAGATCTTCAGAATTTACCGGAAAGGGAGGAACGGAAAGGGAAACGAGAGTTCCGTAATAATTTAATGTGTTTTTTTTCTACATTTATATGAATTGAACTGTAAATATCAGTTTTTATTTTGTTTCTTTATAATATTTCACACTAATTTCATACAGAACGTTAAAAACACTGTATCTTTCAAATGCTCTGATATAAAACTTCAATTTTTTCTGTTCTCTGAGGCATTGTAGACGCGATTATGTTACCAATTCTTCTCTTCAAACTCCTTCTCTTCTTACCTTAAATTTTTCTCTCTTTCTCACATCTCATGACAGACAGACAAACAAACTGCAATATCCTACAAAACTTTCGTTTTTAATTGAACTACAGAACCCTAAAAACTAAATAATCCAATAAAATATATAGATTTTGATCCACATTTTTTAACGCCATTTTACACGAATGCCGTTGTCTGAACAATATATATATATATATATATATATATATATATATATATATATATATATATATATATATATATATATATATATATATTTATATATATATATATATATATATATATATATATATATATATATATATATATATATATATATATATATATATATATATATATATGTATATGTATATGTATATGTATATGTATATATATATATATATATATATATATATATATATATATATATATATATATATATATATATAATAGCCCACTTAAAATGGAGACGCCATTATGTAAAATAATGATAAACATTCTGTTCTAAACTTCCAAATTGATAAGAGATATATGCAGTAAATATTTAAAATATTAATATTTGTTTGAACAGATTGTGATAAAGATCGTTAACACGACATTCGTTTGTCAAATTGTTTCTTTTATTTATTATACTTTTAAATGATACCTCATAATTAAAGAAAGAGGTTTATAGTTTTTCAGTTTATAGTTTTTCAAATAATTTTAGATATTTTTATTAGGAGGTTCATTTTTACTTTTATCTGGGATATATCTAATTTTTTTATTGTATGGCTAAAACGCGGTGTTAAGTTACGTTAATTAATACACAGGCCATGTCTTGGAAATAAGTCGGTAACTGGGTAATGGAATTTCTTAACTCTATATAGCTTTGCATGAAGCGCTTTTAGTATGTATATAAAGTCTTTTTCGATAATCCCAAAGGAACTAATAGCGCAGGGGCCAAGTAGGTGACCGTAAAGGTGACAGGTTGTGGGTTCCATCCCCATTCGAGGAAATGAAATATTTTCAATTATACGCTCTGGTAACAAGGCCACTCAAAACGGAAATCTTGAAATTTTACGGAACATGAGGAATAGAAGTGTCCTTTTGGGAACGGAGTAGAAGTGTCTGAACACTAAATTTTCAAGTTTATTCTATCTATCCATCGGGTTACAGCGTGAACTAGAAAAAAGTAACATCATAGTAGGGGACTCCCAACACGCGAAACCACCAAAATTGTGGCTTCAATAGAAAATAGTTAATTTGGCCGTCGGAGTTACAAAATTCCGCCGATACTGTTTTGACGGGCGGATGGGAATCCTGACGGGAGAGCGCTGCGTATTAATAATTCACTCTACTGGACTATATATTTACTTTGAGTTTTAGATTTAATTTAGTTTTCTTTTAATATATATATATATATATATATATATATATATATATATATATATATATATATATATATATATATATATATATATATATATATATATATATATATATATATATAAAGTAGCTAATTACTTAATTATACATACGTATCTTATCTAACATATACATATATAAATGGTAATTTTCACTTTTTAAACGGTTAATAGATTACAGACAGCTACGTTCTACAAAAGCAAAAGTTGTTTTTAATTTATGCTTGAATTTTATATCATAAAAAGCACGGCGTTAAGTTCTGCCACTCAATGTCTTCAATTCTATAAAAAAAATGAAACGAAATGCCAATGAGAACGGAGTGTCTTAACACTAGGTTTTCATGTTTCCGAAGAACAGTAAAACGGATAGAGCTAAGAAAAAATTAAAAGTAACCTTTAATCACTTGAACATATCGTTTCATTGTTTAGAAACTCATAACTTGTAACACCTCTGTTTTCGTTGGGCATTAATAAAATATTTTATTATTTTAATTTAAAAAACTATCATGTTCTCTAAAAAACATTTTATATATGTTTTTTCAGTTTCAAACTTGGAAGGGAACTTAGGAACCTAATGTTGAGAAGTTCCCGCTAAGATAGATCCGTTTCATACTTTCCGCTGAATTCGATATAATGTATGTTGATGAATGAATTCAAAACGCGCCGATTTATCTTATTACCAGAGTGAAGAAATTAAAATATTCGGTTCTTCGCCACAGTGAAGAATTTAAAATATTAAAGAAATCTTTTCTCGACTGGAGATAGAAGCCACGACCTGTCCTGATTACACACACACGATTGTGGCCCATATAACAATAAGTTATATATGTACGTACGTATATTAAAAAATATATATCTCCAAATTAAAAAATATTATCTATAGTTAATACTGAGTTTCAATATAAATCACCGATTTAGTACAAAACCGGATTCCTTAGCTATTCGATATATAAATAAACGTATTATTGACACGCTGTCCAAATTTAATTAACCAAAACAGTTATGCAAATCAATACAAATTCTTTAACAGACGATTTCAAATCCAAGATTGTTGGTTTTAAATAAGATAAAACAGTAAATTGAATTAATATGTTGTATAATTTATATATATATATTTTTTTTATGGAAAAGACGGCAAACGAGCGTACGGGTCACCTGATGGTAAGTGATCACCGTCGCCCACAACCCCGTGCAACTCCAGAGGAGCTACAGGAGCGTTGCCGTCCTTTAAGGTGGATGGGCACCGGGGCCCGGCATTACCTAATGCGAAACGCAGTGGCCAAAGCCACTACTTAACACCGGTCTTAAATGCCGGGGGTGGTAACAATCCGGTCGAGTCTGCCCATGCGTGTTGCCATTACTGGCAACGTGACTCTACCACACGCAAAATATATGTATATGTATATGTATATGTATATATATATATATATATATATATATATATATATATATATATATATATATATATATATATATATATATATATATGTATATATATATATATATATATATATATATATATATATATATATATATATATATATATATATATATATATATATATATACATATATATATATATATATATATATATATATATATATATATATATATATATATATATATATATATATATATATATATATATATATATATATATATATATATATATATATATATATATATATATATATATATATATATATATATATATATATATATATATATATATATATATATATATATATATATATATATATAATATGTTTTATTCAGAAATTAATTTTAAAACACTTTGCTCCCATTAACACATTTCCGTTCTCCACTCTCCGCAAAATTATTGGCATTTTGACTTGCGACGTTGAGATACGCCAATCAAAAAGTAGCGAGTTTTAACGTCACAATTAGCATCTGAAGTAATGTGAAGAAATTATTAAGTATTTTATATCCACGAGAGGCGATCGAACCTACGACCTTTCTTATTAACAGCTCTTGCGCTACGACAGGCTCCATAATATATATAACATATAAACGTAAATATTTAAATATACTAAATAAACACATCAATCTTATCTCAAGTTCGATCTCGAGATAATCTTTGTATTTTGTTCATCTCATTAACACATTTGAATCCCTTATTTTTACTGCTTGATAACTATTTGTAATTACTTAACATTGTGCCACCTGTGAATAATATTACTAAATTAATGTTTTTATCGTCGTCTTAATGAATTTTTTAACTTCTATGGGAACTATAAATTGAGTAAGAAATGCTCAAAAAGTGCATTATACGTGTAGAATGTAGAATATTTTAAATGATTTTTCTCCTGCAGCATTACCGCACAATGTTCGAGATATAGCGCGGTAAATGACGTAACTAAACGCTGTTTTGTATGACATAGTAGGGAAAACAATTTACGCCCCTGAAACGGAACCGAACCCACTGGTTGTGGGTCAGATATTGATATTATCCAACTGCACTATGCTATTACGTCATTAATAAAACTAGGCTGACCGTTCCTTCTGTACGTCCGCCTAATTGTCAGTATCTCTGTCTGTGTATTATGATTTCTTTTTTTTTTTTATTACAGCTTCACGCTGCATGGCGGAATAAGCTAAGGGAACTTGGGAACCTAGTGTTAAGACACTCCGTTACGTTCCCCAATTTAAGACATTAAGTATGGAGTGACGGAATTCAACGCCGCGCTTTGCATTGTTACCAGAGCGACCAGAGCGATTAGATGAAATACATTAAATTGGCCAGTTTTTCCATAAAATTTCAAAAACTAAAAAAACGTTAGACAAATTTCGATTCAGTTTTTTGTAAATGTTAGGTACTGGAAATAATACAAATAACACGAGTAGAATATATATTTTTTTAAAATAACGATTTTCTTACCTTATAAAGTAAACTGTCTGTTCATACTAAAAGGGGAAACACCTATAGATGGTTGATATATTTGAAATTATAATGACTTCGTGATCAATTATAGATTTATGTTAAGTTATAGCGTTAAGTGCCTATTGTTTTAAATGTCAATTTTAAAATACGCTTAGTTGTAAAGGAAGTGAAAGGAAGTCAATCACGCTGTATCCCGCAGAGGGAAACTAGTATTAAGACATTCCCTCCTCTTACACCTCTCAAATTTTTCAGACATTGAGTGTTGGACGGCAAAGGTCAACACCGCGTGATGTCCAACCAGAGAGAGGAAATGAAGATATTTTAGTCCCCGGCGTGGGAATGGTAACCACAACCGTCTTATCTCAAAATCATTATCCTATTTAGATTATTTTCTAATGATTATCACCGCGATATAAAATATTCAATATTTTCCACGCTTCACGTTGTATATATTTACTCGCTCCGCTTCAGGACTTGTAGACAGAGGGTACTTGGGAACTTAGTGTCACTACACTCCGTTCTTTTCCCCAGTTGCGTGTTGAGTGGCGGAGCTCAACGCCACATGAAGGCATAAAATAGGATAGATAGAGAAAATTTAGAGCCTCCATTCTTTCCTCATCACTTATTTTTCCAGACATTGCGTATTGAGTAACGAAACTTAACGTCGCGCTTTGTCCTTTTACCAAAGCAAATAAATCATTCATACTAGGAAAGTATGAAAATTGAAAGTTTAACGGTTTTAATCTCAAGAAACATTTCAAAGCATTGTCTATACATGAAATAAAAAAAAGTTCATTATAATTTCCTCACTCAATAAATTGACGGAAAATTTTAAAAAGTACTAAAACAAATGAAAGACGTGTTAAAAAAACGTAAAATTACCATATTATTTGTATACAAACACGCTATTTCCTCTACTTGTTTCTAACCTCTATACATTTGAAATATTTGTTTAAGTACAGTGCGGTTGACGAGTCTTGGCCGACCTGATGTTCGGTCTGAACTTTTATGTACCATTATCTAAAAAAAATTCTTCCCGAAGTATCTCATGGC
Source organism: Eueides isabella (assembly GCA_019049475.1). NCBI lineage: Eukaryota > Metazoa > Arthropoda > Insecta > Lepidoptera > Nymphalidae > Eueides > Eueides isabella. The sequence goes on along the minus strand of CM032391.1, from coordinate 2,033,160 downwards.
GCAGGAGGGCAAGCGATCCCCAAATGAGGAAATGAAATTCTTATATGTCATTTTTTTCGATCCAATAACGAGGCAAAGCACAAGCAAGTTTAATTCTGATAATCATCATACAATGACTTAAATTCAGCGGCAAGTTGGGAACGGAATGTCTGACACCAGGTTCCCAAGTACCCTCTGCCCACAGCGTTAACCTCCGTGTGGTCACAACACATCCAGCGTGCTATAAGTACGTACATACGCAATCGATTCGCATCACTGACGCGTCAACTTTGATTGACGCACTGACAGACAGTCGGGCATATTCGATATAATTACACTACATATTTTATATTGCACAATAACTGACAGCTGTACGATAATGAACTTTAAAATTGAAACGGTTAGGTCCAATTTTAATTGACAAACGTAACGCAAAATTAAAATTATATCGAGAAATCGCTCCAATCGATCTTATAAGGAGGCTGATAAAATCAATAAAAACAAATAAGTACCAAAATCTGGTTAAATTACTATAGTTATATGTGAGAAAGAAGGATTTTTATACATTTTGCAGTATTAAGACACACCGTGTTACAGACACTGATTACCGTAACTTAACGACGTTTTTTTGTTTGAACAGATTAAATGTTTTTAATAAATTAGCATGTATTAGCTTGATGTGTGGGCGTTTTTTCACTTAAATAATTATTTGATTTTTGATCGATATGAAATATTATGGGGTCATCCATAAATTACGTCACACGTTGGGGGGGGGGGGGGGGGGGGGGTTTTGGGAGGGGGTCGACGTAGTGTGACATTGTGTGTGACAAGGGGGTGGGAGGGGTCCTAAATTTCGTGACGTCACATTTCAAAACTCATAATCTAAAGTATTAAAACACAAACATTGAACTATTAACTACTAACAAAAACTCAAAAACATTTGCAACTCTATATATAAACAAATAAGGTTGTCTCATGTTGTGGTGTACGAAGATCGAGCCTTTGGCGACTGTTACAAGAGGGGTTTTTACCACCACCTGTTTTAATTCATCAGACGTCAAGCGGTTATGTAACCATAGAAAAAGATGACTCCGAAGGTAAATTCGCTCCACTGTTACTTCAGCTAGCTTTGAATCTTCGAGCGTCATCACATTTGAAGCAAGTTCCGTATGATAGCTATTGCCCCAGTGTCGAGGCATACTTGTTTAAACGATCATGTGACACCTGTGGTCTATATTTTGCATCATACAAGGCCACTAATCAACACAAGCAATTACATAAGAAACAACAAGAAATGTTTCCCATCGCGAAGATTCGTCCTCAACGAATTGCTGCTAGACGTGCCAGAGAAATTCTTTGTTTGGATAATGACGATAATGCGGTATGGTTTGATGAAAAAGATATTGACACATCGAATCTTCCTGACATTAATAACCCCAACGAGAAAGAATTGACTGCTATGCCAGTTATAAATAATTTAAAGGAGTGGGTTCAAAGTCCATGGACTCAAGATGATTAAGTTTGTTCTTTAATTAATATAATTAATCGTTTTTATTTTGTTAATTCGTTTAAATGTTTGATTTGATGTTAATTTTATAAAAAATAATTTAAATTGAAATAAAAAAAAATCGGAACTGCTGTTTTAACTAAATAATTATTTCTAGATGTAAAAATGTAAAATATGTGACGTCACACTAGGGAGGGGGGGTCTCACAAATGTGACCAGCTGTGACAAGAACGGGGGGGGGGGGGGGGGGGTCAAAAATAATGAAATTTGTGTGACGTAATTTATGGATAGCCCCTATCCCGCATATAGCGGAGTAGGCAAAGGGATCATGGGAACCTAGTGTTTAAACACTCTGTTCCCATGAAGACACTTCCGTTCCCCGCTTTTCACTGAATTTGAGACATTGCGTATCGAATGTCAGAAATTGACAATATGTTTTGCCATGTTACCAGAGAAGAAACAAAAATGTTTTTTTTTTCATCGAGTGGGGATCGAACCCACAACCCACCACGTTTACCATCACACACTTGTGCCAGACAGATCACAAATTAGATAATTATATAATGAGATGTACAATAAAAAAAAAATATAAGACTTCATGATTAATTAGCATTTTTAAGTGTCAAACGCATCAAAGGCGACCGCGCGCGGTCAGATGTCGTTGTACTTGACACTGCAGGTAAAAGATATTCTATACTAAAGATAACTATATATGTATTATGTATATTGTTTATATCAACTTTATTTTATTTACACCGTATAAGCGCAATGGATGTGCTTTGTTGGAGGGTTCAGGTTCAAATTCGGATGATGAAAAGCATAAAGATTATTGTTTTTTTAGCTATATATATACCTTCGGCATATTGTAGAGTACTCTACTCTACTCAGCTTCACGCTGTAACCCGCACGAGGCAGGGTAGGCAGAGGGAACCCGGAAACCTAGTGTAAAGACACTCCGTTCCACTTCTGTTCCCCACTTTCCGCCGAATTTGAGGCATTGCGTGTTAAGTGGCGGAACTCAGAGCCGCGCTTTGCCTTATTACCAGAGCGAAGAAATGAAACATTAAATATTTAAATCGAAAATATTAAATATTTCATTTCCTCGACTGAGGATCGAACCCAGAACCTGTCGGTTACAGTCACACTCTTGTGCCGCTGCGCCACGACACCTCTCGCCATTGTAGAGTAGGCAGAGGGAATGTTAGGACACTCCGTTTCTATCAAGATAAGTTCCGTTTGCACTTTTTCGTTGACTTCTCAGAGCATTTCGTTGAGTGACGGAACTCAACGCCGCGATTTGCCTCGTTATTGGAAAACACCAGCGTAGAAATAAAAATATTAATTACGTCATACCCATAAATGGCTATCGAACTCATAATCCCGAAAAAACCGACGTTTAAACAAATGTTCATTCAGCACATATCCCAGTACCTACTAGGTACCACCTTGATAGATTGACACGTGACGGACGTACGGTCGATACTGTTGATGTCAGAGTTTAGTTCAGTTTGTTTGCCGGGCTGCTGTTTTATTTAACCCCTGGCAACAAAAGAGTGGTTTAAAGTTACCCTAAATGTATCTGCAGCATTGTAAATTTTTTATCAGCTTCACGCACATGTCAGATATCTCGCACATTGCAGGTTAGATAGGGGGAAGTTGGGAACCTTGTTTTAAGACACTGTACTGTGATTACCAACATTTCGCCGAATTTGAGGCATTGCGTGTTAAGTAGCATACATCAACGCCGCGTTTTACCTGTACTAGAATGAAGAAGTGAAAACATTAAGTTCACTTCTTCGTGTGGGGCGCGACATTTCTCAGTTATGTTTTATTAAAATCGGATTAGCAGTTAAGGAGCTACAATCACTTTGCCTAGGTAAGGTGGTGATTTTTACATTTTAAATTTATATAGGTATATACTCGAGCTGTATCCCGCACGTGGTAAACAGAGGGAACTTGGGAACCTAATTAAGACCAGTTTATATACAATGCGTCAAATTTAGCAAAAAGGTAACAGAAATATCTTAATGAAAACAGAGAATCAAAACTAGGTTCCCAGGTTCCCGTTTCCTGTCCAGCTATATGAAGAAAGGAACCAAAAAAAGCAATAGGTAGATAGTAGTAATACGTTCGTATACAGCATCTCTAAGTCATTATATACCCTCGTTTCTAATTAACCAGGGGCCATAAATTGACTTTAACTGTCATATCATATTGATTTAGTCCCGCGAACTCGCTCTCAGACGGCAGCTGTTAGAATTAAAATTGTTTTTTAATATTAACGTTGCAAATGGTGAATTCTGGTTTGTAATTATATGGCTAGGTTTGAGGCCTGTTGTGGCGCAAGGGCGATTGAAAATGAGACAGTGTGTGGGTTCGATCTCTGCTCGAGGAAATGACATTTTTAATGTTTTTATTTCATCGGAATCGGAAAATTGTCTGGAAAAAATGGACACGTAATGTCTTAATATTAGGTTCACAAGTACCCTCTGTCTACTCTGTCACTTCCATATTCGGAGTATATAGCACTCTCTCTCTCTCTCTCTCTCTCTCTCATCCCGCACATGGCAGGGTAGGCAGAGGGAATTTGGAAACTTAGTGTTAAGACACTTTGTTCCACTTACGTTCCCCAGTTTCCACTGAATTGGGGCATTGCGTGTTGAGTGACGGAATCCCCGCTTTGCCTTGTAGATACCAGAGCTAAGAAAAGAAAACATTAAATTTATATATATATATATATATATATATATATATATATATATATATATATATATATATATATATATATATATATATATATATATATATATATATATATATATATATATATCTATATATATATATATATATATATATATATATATATATATATATATATATATATATATATATATATATATATATATATATATATATATATATATATATATGTGTGTATGAATGTATGTATGTATGTATGCACTGAGTACAGTAACAGCTTCAATCGCATCACACATCCACCTAATATAAATCTTGAACGAAAATTTCAAATCGAATCCGTCCATATGGGCGCGAAGACAGCATTATCACTATACAGAATGAGCCTGTCAAAACATCTAACTAACTAGCCGTTACATATAAAAACATTTGCCGATTGAATGATAGAAAACAAGTATTTTGTTTACATTAACTAATACAATTTATCGAGATCAAAGTATAAAAATAACAGTTTTTTTTTCCTTTTGAAATATAGGAAAATAACCGTTCTTTTTTTAAGTTATTAGTGTGTATTAGATAGATCAGTGCGTATCGTATCAATTGACGGCCGCGTTTGAGTTTTCCTTATTACTTTATATTTTATTGTGCTGATTTTGATTGAACTTTTCGTTTTGAATAAAGATTTTTACGTAATAATGATATGATTGATTTTAATGGGTTGTGGTATTTGTTGTTGTAAGTTAGAAGAAAGCATTGTAGAAATTATTTAAGGTGGCTAAAGCGTAATATTGGCGTACAGGTTGTCGGTTCGACTCCAACGCGGGGGAATTAATTAAATACATTTTTTTGTTACAGTAACAAGACTATTTTTCAAAAATTGTGTTATATGTGAAAAATTCAATCTGGAAAATTTAACTTGGGTACGTAGTGTCAAAACATTCCGTTCCGCCGGATATGAGGTAGTATTGGCACGCTTTGCCTTGCACCAGAGTAAAGCTATAAAAATATTTAATATTTCATTTGAAATTATTAAATATTTGATATATTCGAGTGGGGATCGAACCCACAACCTATCGTTAACAATCATATGCACTGTTATTATTTAGTTATTATGCACTAATTTCAATATTGTGGGGAACGGAAGTGAAACGGAGTGTCTTAACACTAACTTCCCAAGTTCCCTCTGCCTACCCTGCCATGTGCGGGATACAGCGTGAAGCTAGGGTATTGAGTAATTTCATTATTTCATAACTTGATGATCATAGCCTATTATTCTTTCAACAAGTTATTTATAGAAGAAAATTATAAGGATATTATGCAGCTGCAAAACCTTATTGCATGGAAGTGATCAATAATATTTTACAAGTTTTGCTCCAAACAAAGTCAACGATTACAATTATATGTCAATATCGATATGATTCTGTAGTGCAGAGGTGGCTCTCACTGTAAGCGTGGCGCTTGTGGCTTCGATCCCCATGCAGGGACATTTTAATATATTAACATAACTTTTATTTATGGTAATAAGGCAAAGCGTGGCGTTGATTTCCGCCACTCAACACGCAATGCCTCAAATTCGGCGGAAAGTGGGGAACGGAAGTAGAACGGAGTGTCTTAACACTAGGTTCCCGGGTTCCCTATGCCCACCCTGCTTCGTGCGGGATACAGCATGAAGCTAAAAAAGAAATAAAAATAAAACTTTTATTTATCCTGGATGAACTAATATATATAAGAGTACATAGTGTACGCTTTATTGTATAAGAGTTCATAATAAAAAGTACTGAATACTTAGATACTTTCCATACGTATGTTAAAAACAATTGAACCGATTTTGATAAATTTAAATGCTAAAGATAGTTTTCTAATTTGGAATACAAATATATCGTTTACAACGATACTAATAAAGTAAGTTTTTGAGAAATTTGAGGACAAACATACTAAATATCACATAATCTTAGAAGAGTAAATAAAACTTAAATATTATTAAATTAAAAAAAAACTGTAGAAATAAATAGCCTTTTTGAATATTAGTTAAAAATCACCAAAAGCTAGTGAACTTAGTGTCCTAACACTCTTTTCTCTACCTATCACGCTATATGCGGGATACAACGTGAAGATAAAAAAAAGAACTATTATATATAAATCCACCCGTAACAGCTGTAAGCAATAACTTCCTAAGTTTATTTGTGCATGTGTAATTCACATTACTTGTAACAAGGACGAGTTTTGACTATGATGACATATATTAGAGTCGGAGTCGGTAGGTCGGTTATGATAAGATTTGTACGATAAAATATTATGTTTATTTATATGTAGCACATGGCAGGGTAGGCGGAGGGAACTTGGGAACCTAGTTAAGACGCTTATGTTCCCCACTTTCTACCGAACTTGAGGTATTGCATGCTGATTGGTGAAATTGCTTTGATAGTAGAGAGCGAAGAAAATGGAAATATTTAATATTTCACTGTTTCGGATAGGCATCGAACCTTGATCCTCTCGCGTTTACAGTAGCACGATATGTATCTCATATATGACGTGATAGAATACATTTATACATATTAAGTCAATGTTAAAACGTAAATCATTTTATTTCCGTTCGCAGACGACTCTACAGGCAAAAGCTGGTCTATACTTAACTTCACACTATATCCCGCACATGGAAATCCCAAAAAACTTAGTGTTACGATATTTCTTTCCACTTCCGTTCCCCACTTACCGCCGAATTTAAGGAATTGTGTAATGAGTGGCGGAACTCAACGCCGCGTTTTGCCCTTGTACCAGAGCGAAGAAATGAAAATATTAAATATTTAAATGGAAAATATTAAATATTGTATTTCCTCGCTTGGGGATCGAACCCACAACCTGTCGGTTACAGTTACACGCTTGTGCCGATTTAACAATATAAAAGAACCTACCAAAATTTATACCTGTCTGTCGGTATAAGGGGGCATTTATGAATGTAACAGAAGCTAAGAACCTAAGACAATGATTTTATTTTTTTTTGCGTACTGGTTTGTCCACGATAATGTCAGAAACGGCTAAACCGATTTTAGTAAAATTTTAACACATGTATTTTGATACCTTTCCCTTTACATCTTTTGTTTTATGTCAATAGGTTTATAGATAAGAACAATTGTATAAATATAAAGTTTTTTGTTCGACAACATTGCTCTACAGCAACTACTTCTTACTACTGTTAGTAAATAGATCATTGTGTAGTTAAAGCAGGCGAAGCCGCGAGCGGGCCTTTTATATATAATAAAATAAAAATGAATTAAAGAAAACTAAGGAGAAAACTTAAGTGTAGATGCTATGATATGCAAGATATTTCGTCATACCGCGATGACGTCATCAAACGGGAATCCAGCATAATGCGTCCGGTGGAAAATGTCACCTGCACATTTCCTAGAAGCAGCGAATCAAATTTACATACATATCATTTATATTATATACTTTTCTTACTTTCACGCTGTATCCCGTATATAGGTACAGGCAGAATATGTAAAGGGAATTTGTGAATTTAATGTTGAAACACTCAGTTTCACCTAATTTGAGGCATTGTTATTGAGTGACGGAACTCAACGCCAAAGTTTATATTTTTACTAGAGCGAAGCTTTTTCATCTCCTCGAGTGGGGATCGATCTTAAGTTCTCTCACATTGACAGTCGTGCGTATATAGTTAAATGTTACTTTTAGGTTATTATATTATTGCGTAGCGTTCCCGACTGTGGGCAACGAAAGTGGAACGGAGTGTCTTAACACTAGGTTCCTAAGTTTCCTCTGCCTACTCTGCTATGTGCGCGATACAGCGTGAAGCTGAGCTGAGCGTTTTTCGCTTGTCTCAAAGAAACCGAGGGACCAGTAACGTGAGTTAATAATACAGACCGACAAAAACACTATATAACATTTTTTGGACATAAAATATTTTTTAATATATATTTTTGAGATGATAACGTACGAGGCCTGTCGTGGCGCAGCGGCACAAAAGTGTGACTGTAACCGACAGGTTCTGGGTTCGATCCCCAGTCGAGGAAATGAAATATTTAATATTTTCAATTTAAAATATTTAATGTGTCATTTCTTCGCTCTGGTAATAAGGCAAAGCGCGGCGTTGAGTTCCGCGCCTCAACACGCAATGCCTCAAATTCGTCGGAAAGTGGGGAAAGGAAGTGGAACGGAGTGTCATAACACTAGGTTCCACTTCCGTTCCCTCTGCCTACCCTGCCTAGTGCGGGATACAGCGTGAAGCTGAAAAAAGAAAAAAAAAAAAAACACAGTTTAACTTTTTGATTTTGGTAAAGTAAATATGTATAATAGTAAATATTCTATCATTTTAAGAGTAAAGAAAATATAGTGCCAAGTCACTCTATTGTCTAATTAACAATGTGATAGGGACATTACGTGTTGCTTAACGCGGCCAATTGACTTGTAAAGTAACAGTACTTGAGTTGACATAGTAATTTATATTTAGAGGCGGTATACAACTAATAAATCTGTTGGTTTGAAGTTCCTCTCTAACCCAGCTTCACGCTGTATCCCGCACATGACAGGGTTGGCAGAGGGAACTTGGGAACCTAGTGTAAAGACACTCCGTTCCACTTCCGTTACCCACTTTCCGCCGAATTTAAGGCATCGCGTGTTGAGTGGCGGAACTCAACGGCGTTTCGCCTTGTACCAGAGCGAAGAAATAAAAACATTAAAAATTTAAATTGAAAATATTAAATATTTAATTTGCTCGAGTTGGAATGGAACCCACAACCTGTCAGTTACGGTCACACGCTTGTGCCGCTGCGCAACAATTCAAAATTATTATTATTATTATATATATATACAGTGGAAATTAAGTATTTAATATTTTCATCTCCTTTCCTTCCTTCAACACCTAATGCAGCGGAATGTGGAGAACGACAGTGCGTTAATAAAATGGAGTTTTTACCACCAGGCTCCCTTTGCTTACCCTGCTAAGTGTGGGATACAGCGTGAAGTTAAAAAATCTTAGTAGAAGGTTCCCCAATCATTTTGCGTAAATATATAATATTATAACATTGTTTTCATATAAAATCATATAATATTAAAAATTAAGAACCAATATATTATATATTTTTTCTATATATTCCAATAATATAATGTTGTTTTTTTTAGTTGAGAACTGTCATGGTGCAGCGGCACAAGCATGTAACTGTATCTGACAGGTTGTGGGTTCGATCCCCACTCGAGGAAATGAAATATTTAATATTTTCAAATTAAATATTCAATATTTTCATTTCCTCGCACTGGTACAAGGCAAAACGCGGCGTTGAGTTCCGCCACTCAACACGCAATGCCTCAAATTTGGCGGAAAGTGGGGAACGGAAGTGGAACGGTGTGTCTTATGTTATACTAGGTTCCCAAGTTCAATCTGCCTATCCTGCCATGTGCGGGATACAGTGTGAGGCTGAGTTATTTTTTTACTCTTCACTTTATTCCGTGTGGAAATTTCAGTGTTAAGACATTCCATTCCCCAATCATTTTGTAAAAAATAATAAAATACATACCTATTATTTTTATGTATCCATTATACACTGTTCTCACATAAAACAATAAAGTATTAAACATTAAAAACCAATATACAATATATTTTTTCTAAACAAACTAGTTTAATACCTATAGACAGGACATTAAAAATTCCAAGTGACTCGATCTTCGTGAGTCAGGTATAAATCGTTGGATATGTCAATTAACTCAGTGTTAATGCTGTATTTATGTAAATATGGGGTAACAGACGGACGGACACACAAAGTAAGGATTTTTAACAAAAAGACATACTTATATAGATAGTGACAATTTAGATAAATTTTCTGTAAAAATGTCAATCGTGTACTGTAGAGTGCCTCTATACGTTAGGATTGATGGAATTGATAACATTTTCGTGTTTTTTTTTTTCTTTAGTTTTTTGTTAGCTCGTTCGTTGGTATGAGAGTAAATTGTGATTGAAATGGATTCTTGGGTTTTGGCTTTGTTGGGTTTATTTTTTAAATTAAAAGTGTTAATAATAAGATAAGAATAATTGAGAATGTTCTATTATTGACTAAAGAAAATTATAGTACATAGTAGTTTGGTATTTTTTAAGACATGATTTAATGCAAAACAATAGAACTTACGCTAAAAAGGTTTTCTTTTGATTATTAAGTGTAAGTTTTATTAGTAAGCATTTTATCTATTACCTCAATTAACAAAGAAAAATATTTAATATTAATATAATTATATATTTAAAATATATGCCTGTAATGTAAGTATTTTTTAATCTGTACTAATAAATGTGCTTCACCTCATCACGAAAAGGCGGGAAAACATTCAACATGGCCGTTCGGAAGCATACCTCATAACCGTAACTTATCTGTGTTATTTCATTTGAACTATAAACTTAACATATTTCTCAGAAAAACCCACATCTGATCGATCAACATTGATTTATTTTGATTATAAATCTATACATTTCTAGAAATATGAGAGCGGTACAATATTAAAAGCACGCCTACGTAACAAAGATGGTGGCAATAACTTAAATCTGACTTAAATTATTACATATTTTAAATACCAAGCTGTTTTTTTTTTCTGTTTCACGCTGTATCACGCACATGGCACCGGTCTCTTCATGCTACTTAACGTAATATTTGTGTATTATAACAATGATATATTCTATTTTAAGAAATATATTAGTAAATGCAGTTTAGGTTCTTAGATTACGCTTTCATTAAAAAAAAGACAAAGTACGTAATATATTTTTTGATTGTTGTTGTTTTTTTTTCTAAATTTTCTTATTCTAGTATGAATAGTATTTTACATTACGCAATTTACATGTTGGAATAAAATTGTAGAGTATATAATATATAAATAGAGGTAGATGAATAAGTTTTGATACCATATTGTTTTATATATGTTGTCATCTTAATTTAATAATTAGTTGTCATATTTAAAGTCTTTAATCTACATATATCTTAATTAATAAATTTATAACACATTAAATGACGTTTCTTTTGACAAACCAAGAACTGAGAGTAGGTACACACAAAAGTTTTTTTGAAGAAAACGTTTAATTTCTGTACTTTAAAAATTGCTTTTTTATTTTTTTAAACGCGTGGATTTAAAACCTCCATTAAATTTCTTTCTTTCTTTCTATATAATAACATTTTAACAACGTTAAAAATATAAAATACATTCGCATAGTGATTCTCTTGCTTAATTTCTTTCTTAGATAGCCAATATCAATTCTACGATATGTGAACACCAAAAACAAAATGTATAAATGCTAAATACCTATCTATAGGAGACGCAAATATATTTGAATTTATATGTTTAAACATATTGACTATATTCGGTTTTATCAAGTAAAGTAAAAGTACAAATGCCGTACATTCTTATAATAAATTTATAAGTGATTCAATGTCTGTACATAAAAATCTTACGAACAACGCTTATTAATGTCACAGGGCCCAAAATAGTTATTTTTATTTTTCTTATCAGTTTGTCTGTCCGTTTGTAGGCGCTAATCTCAGAAACGGCTATAATAGTGGATTGCATTGCATTTAAATCTGATAATCAGTTACCGTGTACAAACCTACAGATCTACAGACAAAACAAATCGCTAATTTGGGCACTATTTTATTGTTAAACATCCCCTATAAGATTTCTTTTCAATATATCCTCCATGCATAGGCGGTGGTGAATCTTTTAATAATCTATTAAAAGATTCACCACAATTATAGATATAAATATTATTAAAGATATATCTATTTAACACTCAGACAAAACCACGCGTAAAACCTATGTTTAAGTAAACAAATCAAACATCACGTAGCCTCTAGACATGACGAATATAACGACATAAGGCAATTAGTAAACAAGATGGCGGCTGCGCCCGCGCCAATGTCAATACCGTCATAAATCACGCGCCATATTTATTTCAACTATTAAATATTATTTATTTTTACGTTTTGTATTACACATTTATTTATTTATTTTATCGTATTTCATTGTATGTAATTATATGATATCGTGTATGGATTAGTATTTATTTTGGAGAAATGAGAATTTTGTTTGTATTTTTTTATGGTAAATGCTTTTTTTTTAAAGAACCTGTGGTTACAGTTTAGCATTTTAGAATCTTTAAATAGATAAAAGGTAGAAAACTAAGAGGTTATGATTTTAAAATATATGGTATGATTAACCATTTTCTTGATCATAAATCAGATTATCTGTAATTATGTGTATATTTTTGTAACATTGTAGTTTCAATGGGAACGGAGTGTCTTTACACTAAGTTCCCAGTTTTCCTCTGCTTAACCTGCTATGTGCGGTACACGTAATAAAATACGTAGCGAGTTACTACTACTTAAGCAGAAATGTTAAACCTATTTACGAAAATTATGAGACAAATGAATGAAATTTAGCATAATTTACATAGAAATGAAATGCAGATTGCTTATATTTTTAAAAAAAAAATACAACTTTAATATTATCAATATATTAATAAAACAAACATAACACAATAGCACATGTTTGATAATATACATTTCTGTATTAACTAACTTACTTACAGGTTGCATGGCAACGTATTTTGTTCGCATCAACTCATTCTCTAGTGTTATGTTCATTAGAAGAAGACTAAGAACAAAATTATTTATTACGAATTTAGAATTAACTTGTACACTCCTAAAATATATCTCTTTAAATGAATACATTTATATAAAGTCTAATTATTATTAAATCAAAAAGTAAATAAATAGTAAGTAGGGAACAATGATTTTCACCTTCACGCTGTACCTACATAGTAAGCAAAAGGAACATAGAAACCTAGTGGTAAAACTCTCCGTTTTCAGTTTAAAGAACTACACGTCAAGTAGCGGAACCTAACGCCGCAGTCAGTAAATGCGGATTTACAAGTTGTGGATTAGATTCTCAGTCGTCAGTCGAGAAATAGATATTAATTATTAATAGTATTATTAGGGAAACAATTGAACGCAATTCAATTATTTTTAAAATTTCTGTTTTTCTATCTGTGGTATGGTCACGCTAATCTAAATCTATTTAAATGTTAGTTAATTATTGTATTTTGATAAACTTTCCTCAAGATTTTATATTAATTTTATTTTAGAACCGACTGAATAAAAATGTTGTATCAATATAAAGTTCGGCAAAATTGAAACAGTAGTAACTAATAATTGTAGGTAGCAAACTGTATTCAGCAGGAGAAGCCGCGAACAGGCCTCTAGTTAGCAGTTTATAAAACACCGTAAAATTAATATTTTCTTTATATTATATTAATTAAATTCAAAATATGCTTGTAAATTTGTTTCATTTATAGTTGTGTTAGTATATAATTCATAAAAATGTTGAATTCAATAGATACAGTTTGAATTCTTATTTATAAATTTAAATCTGTTACATATATATATTTTATACCATTTAAAAATATGGAAATAAAGTAAAATATTTTTTTCCATTTTGTTTAGCCCTTATGGTAGCTAACGGTTATTGCTTAATACCTATAACTATGTATATTCGCCATATTATCTCCTAAGTAGCTACATACCAGTATATATATATATATATATATATATATATATATATATATATATATATATATATATATATATATATATAGATATATATATATATATATATATATATATATATATATATATATATATATATATATATATATATATATATATATATATATATATATATATATATATATATATATATATATATATATATATATATATATATATATATATATATATATATATATATATATATATATATATATCTATATATATATATATATATATATATATATATATATATATATATATATATATATATATATATATATATATATATATATATATATATATATATATATATAATATTTGAGTCAAATTTAGAGTAATATTCAATAAATGGTATGGACTATGTACCATTTCTATTGTTTCTTAGCTTGATTTCCATTTAGACTCCTTTACATTTTATCACCAACATAAAGGTATTACAAGTTTGACATGTTTATCTATATCTGTATGTCTGTTTGTAGCACCATAGCTGCTGCATGATGACAACCTTGTTCGTTCTCAGGTATGCTTTATTAAACCGAAATAGCAGTTTAAGAGCTAATTTTAATTATAAAGAAAATATTGAAAAATATCACCTTGTACCACTCAGCCTGGGTAAAATTAGTATATACCTATTATAAAATATTTTATTTAACGCTTATGTCTTAATTTAAAAATATATATAATTAAATAAATATTTCTATATCTATATATATTCTAGGGCAAGTACATGCCGCTTCGCCTTCATTTTCAAACGAAAATAACTTTGAGTATGACACATGTCAAATTGAATACTGGCAATGTTGAAACTTTTAGTGTCGTTTCATATAGGCTATAAGACTTCGAGAAATGGACTATATAATAGATAAAGATTTTTGTTATTCGAAACAATAATTCTTGAAATAACCGCTTTTAATTATTCTTTATTTTATGATTAGATATTGGGTAACATAATAAAAATATTGATTTTTATATTTTTTATTTGTTTTATACAAGTAAGTATATAAACATTTGTGTCTAAAAACTGTCATAAGTATTAAAATATATAATATTTCATAGAAGATATCATAAAAAGTTTATGAATGTAAAAATCATAATAATCGTGTTTTGAATGTAATCAAATAACACTTTATGGTTTTGCACCCACTGTTTTAGTTTCATGCGCCATCTTTAATTTTCTATATTAATAGACAATTAATATACAATATGTTTGATAAAATCGTAAAATTAATTTTATTATTGAAATAAAATTATTAGTAAATTTATATTTGATAGTATATTTAGATTATATTGTAGAATGAAAATGACAACTACTAAATATAGAAGTGGAATTCAGATAAATCTGTCAATTGAGGTAAAGTTAGCTTTAACAGTAAATAAAATTATTACCAATAATTTTTAAATGATTCAATTCAATTAATGATTATAATAATTATAGTTTAATAATGATAATTATTGTTTTTTTCAATAAAAGGAAAATACTGGAGAGAAATTATACTTTTTTTGCATAAATTGTAAAACCTCATTCTGATATATCACTGTAAAGTTTCATCCAAGGAAAATGTTCCTTACTTTTAAATACAATAAAAAAAATGCAATAAAAGTGACAGTATTTTGGAAAAGGCCGTATGTTTTCTTGCCGTCTCACTCTCACCCCGGCCCCGCCCCCCGGCGTGCACTCAAGTAAAGATGGCGGATTCCCACTAAAAATACGCGGGGTGAAAATAATGTGCACAAACGTGCCTTCCCTTTTTATATTAAATAGAATTATAATTGTGCAAATAGAATGGTGGAATGAATTATTTTAATATGCAAATGGCGGCTGCTAGTTGGTAGTTAGATACATTTGTTTAATACTACTTTTTGCAAGTCACAATATATTTAACAAATCTATAGTAAAAAACATTGTAACGAATTTTAAAATAAACAAAGAGGCCATTTTACAAACTAAGAAAAAATATATATTGTAAATCAAACCAAGTGTTAAAAAAACTATTCTATTTATATTTTCATTTCAAAGTAATAAATGTACTGGTTTGATCAAAAACATGCGTGAACTGTCAACCATGTTTGTATATGCAAATATATAGCATATAGTATGTAAATATATAGAACTTAAAAGAATAAATTACATAAAACAATCGTAATTTTTCCATTTAATAATAAGAAAAGTAAAAAAAAAATCTTTTTTATATTCACCTACATACATAAAGAAAGAAAAAGCCACACCACTCTATCTATAATCAAGCCTATTAATAGTCGTTTTAAAATATGAACTTGACTAATTACAAGTATTTAATAATTCAAATTTAACTTTATCAAAATTAAATTTATTATGAAATCGTATAAAAAAAAACCATTTACATATAAATTACTCACGTACTAACAAACACATATACGGAGTCCAATTTAACGTCACTTCCGAGAATATACTAGAATATTTATATTACTTGAAACGGTCATTAAGTAAAATTATTTATGTTTCGGTACAAAAAAAAAGAAAGTTATAAATAGTATTAAATTCGCACTTACTTTTAAAAGACAAGTTTTTTTCGCTTTCTGATTTGCAAAAACACTTCAATTGATTTGTAATTTAAGTTTTTATACTACAATATTCTACAAAACGCGTACACACTACACTATAAAAGCCCTAATAGATATTTCTTCTATACATCACAATCAAAATAAATATAAATAAACGAAAATATATTGTAATAATATATTACAATAATAATACACGTGAAACTACTATTGTTTTGGATAGTCTCTACGAGTTTCAAGGCTCTACACCACCGACGCCGGCTACCGCCGCGTCCTAACTGAGTTTCAGGGGCGAAATAAACTTTTCCGCCCCCGTCACGCTACCAAAAACTTATTTGAAAACGTCAAACTACACAAAATTAACCAACAGCGTGACAAACCAAACACAAACATACAAAACCGAGTAACTAAAACTAAATAAACACAAAACGTCGATACGATAAATAATCTTACCTGAACGAAGTATTTCAAAATTTAAAGTTAACACAACTAAGCAAGCAGCTCTTTGTTTTCCCACGTAAAACGAATTCCTTACACGCAATCCATTATATTATATATATAATACAAATAGAACTTTAGTATTGGTGTTTGAACAGGTGTTGTGGGTCACTACACGGGGACACTGAGACACTGTCACTGAGCGATGGACATACGTCCGTGGTTGTCGCGCGCCGCGGCCGGAGTGCCGGAGAGGTGACGCGTGACTCAGTGGCGCTCGACGGCCGGTGTGGGAACTAATTCAGTTATTGCTACTGTCATAATGTGCATACAATTGCATTTTGTGTTTGTATATCATTTTTCTTATTGTTTTTAATATATTTTTTTTTATTTATTGGTGTTTTATTTAAATATAAAAGGTTTTTTTTTGATTGTAGAGACAAGTGAATATTTGAAAGTTTTGATAAAGTTTGTTATATAGTAAATATATTGTATAAATTAATTAAGAAACTGGAAGTTTGATCATTTTTAAACATAAAGTTTTAAATTTGATTATATTCTATTGATAACATAATTTTTAGAACAAAAACTATATTATGATTTTTTTTTTAAAAAAAATTAGAAAAATACACAAAAATAATTGCACAATCAAAACACAAAAAAAAAAATCACTAAAAAAATAACTATCACAACAACATAACTAAATAACATAACATAATCAACACTGTCTGTATAGGCGGCGTGACCTTGCCATACGTTTGTCCCGCTCGCACGCCACGCCCCCGCCCCGCCCCCCGCCCATCCCTACCTATAGTGTTGGATTGTTTTGTTTTATATTCTATATTTGAAATATTATTGTGTTGGTTATTTTTTTTTATTTTTCAATTGTTTATTTATTGTTTTTGTTTTTTATGTTTTTTTGAGTCTTGTGACCTTAGTTTTTTTTTTTTATGTTTTTTTATTATTTTAATAAAAAATACTAATATAATATATTTAAGAATGTGCTGTTATTTAATTATTAATAAAAAAGTTTTTGTTTTGATATACTTAATATATTTTTACGCTTTTTATATTTTCTAATTGAAAAAAAATAAATAAAAAAAGCGCTATAATTATTTTAATTCATGTTACGCTGTTACTTTTTTTTTTAAATTTTTCTGTAATATATATATTTTTTTAACTATCTACGTTTTCGATGTAAATTTGTTATAGCAGTCTCCAAGATAGTGAAATTCTAATATAAATTATAATAAAATATTATTTTTAAGTAAACTAGACAATTAAAGCGCAAGATAAAATTTAAAAAAAATCTACCGAAGGGAAAGGGGAAAGTCTACCGAAGGTTCCGTACCAATTTCAGAATCGTAGATCAACTGGAAGTATAAAATATTTTCTAATACTTTACATTTGTAACGTGAACATAAATTTTCATTTATCTTTTTTTATCTATACTTACAATAAATCTGTAAACGTTTGCTGTTTATATGTACTTATATGGAAGATATGTAAATAAAATTTGAGGCCTGTCATGGCGCAGCGGCACAAGAGTGTGACTATAACCGACAAGTTCTGGGTTCGATCCCCAGTCGAGGAAATTAAATATTTAATATTTTCAATTTAAATATTTAATATTTCATTTCTTCGCTCTGGTACAAGGGAATCGCGGCATTGAATTCCGCCACTCAACACGAAATGCCTCAAATTCGGCGGAAACTGGGGAACGGAAGTGGAACAGAATGTCTTAACACTAGGTTCCCGGGTTCCCTCTGCCTACTCGTGCGGGATACAGCGTGAAGCTGAAAAATAAATGTAAATAAAATATTAGAGGGTATCTACTATGTACTAATTTAATAGTGTCCAAATTGTGATTAACTTAACTTAACTTAGCTTCACGCTATATATCCCTAGCGGGGTAGGCAGAGAGAACGGAGCGCCAAACGCTACGGTCTCGGCATACCTCTTTCGCCTCGTCCACTGTCATCAACCTCTTCATACATGCCCTCCGGGGGGTCCTCATGCTTTTTACGTGACCTTCCTCCAGTATCGTCGATACTGCGTTTTCAAAGGTCAACCGAGGTCTCCCCCTCCCTCTCTTACCACTCACTTTTCCTTCATAATTTTTTTTTTACCATTCTTTCTTCACTCATTCGCTCGACGTGCCCAAACCACCTGAGCACGTTCTTCTTTATTCAAAATGTGAATATTAATTTTATTTATTTTTTATCTTTTTGCCTTTATTTCTAATCATCTGTATATACTTAGTAATCTCCGAAACGGTTAGACAGGTTAAATAAACATCATAAGCATCCCCTATAAGATTTTGTAAATAAATCTTCCATGTACAGACAGTGATCGTTTACAGACTTATTACAAGTATTGATGTAAGACGAAAAATGGAAATTTACATTCATATCACAAATAAAAACGATTAGATATATGAGAATTAAAATTTCAACTTTAAATAAAAAAAAAATAATACTAAGTACTTTTGTCTAACAAAAATTTAAAATTGACGTAACATTTTTATTTATCAAATGATTTAAATAAAACACAAACACATTAAATATTAAAGGAAGCTTGCCAAAATATAAAAGAGAAAACTTTATTTAGTTAGGTACATCTGATTACCCTTTTTAGGGATTAGTGCGTACATACATAGATACAAAAGACAAAAAAGAAATCACAATTTGGGCCCCACTGCTATAATAAATATTCCTTATAAGATTTTTTTTATTTACATCATGATCTGACAGTGATCAGTTACTGATTTATTTAAAATATAGAAGTATCTATATCTATATTTATATAATTATAATTATAGGTAGTTATAAGCGACTTCATTGAATACGTACAAGCTATTAGTGAATTACATACCCTTGCTATGCATAGTGACTGCACTGTACGTATTTATAATAAGTAAGTATTCTACAGATCTATTAAAATATGACTTTAAAATCAAAAAGAAGACTAAATTAAGAAAATACAAAAGTCCGTCTAGATGTCGTCTTTTGCCTATATTTATTTTTTCGTAACCGAAACCTAACCTACGACCTGTGTCGCGGTCACAATATCGCACTTGTCACAGTGCCACTACACCACCGGCCTCCATACACATACATACAATAAATACATAATCAATCTATTATTAAAATTGATTAACAGATGCTCTTACATTTCTTCCAAACATTCCTCCATACATAATTACCATATAAACAAACAAACGAAACGCGTAATGGTATTTAAACTCTAAATATTTTGTTAGAAAACTATACAAGAATGCTAATAAATAATTTAACAACTTGCTATAAAAGTTATAATACTCCTATAGAATGGTGTACACTACCTATGGAAATGCGATCTTTTCTTACGATAGCTATGCGAAGTCATTATAGCTGACCGAATCAGCGCTGGTCAGCATATATATGTACATTGGAAGGAGAGATAGGGTGGGGCAGTTTAAGGCTTGTCTAACCTTTAAGAACAAAATATTGACGATGCTTGACGAAAGACAGCTTGAGGACCTCGTGTATGAGGAGGTTGAAGACAGTAGACGATGTACACCAGGGGACGATTATACCTTAGGCTTTCCAGTTATAGGTATATAAAATATGAAGTTAATGAGAAATCTTTTTTCAGCTTTTTACTGTATTTTGTACATGGGAGGAGGGCAGAAGGAAATTGGGAACCTAGTGTCAAGACACTCCGTTCCCTTCCTCAGTTCGAAAATTCGAATTAGGGGTATAATTGCGTGTAGAGTGGCGGAATTCAACGCCGCACTGTGGCTTGTTATCAAAATGAAACCATTATATATTAAAATTGAAAATATTAAATATTTCATATCTTTGAGTGGGTATCTAACTCACAACGTTTACAGTCACACGCTTATGAAGGACGAAGTTAAAAAGATTGACAGTGTCAGGATATAGAAAAAAACCATTTAAATATTATTCCTTGAGCCAGGATTGAACCTACAACTATAGTAAAGCAACCAAGCCGAAATGTTCCTTATTTAATAACTGCCATAAAAGTGTAAGACAATACCAACGAACATCTGATAATGTTTTATGTTCTGCCGAAATTACGTAGTGATTTTACGATCAATCGTAAAATATTTGTTGATATCACTTTACCTGCCGTTCGTCTCCATTTTTTTTTTTCTAATTTTTATTTAAAAACCATAATTATTTAGTTATAAGATTAATTTATTAATTTAACTATGTGTGGGTAACTTGGCACGGCGGTGGATTTGATTCTCATTTGGAGGGGAATTGCTGTTGGAAAGGAAGGAAACTTTAGAGAAAAGGAGAGAGGAGAGTTCCACCCGCGATGCACGATATATAGAAAAGCAGTGTAACACGACAGATTGTGGGTTCAGCTATCTCAATATTGTTTAGCAGCCAAGTGCGGCGTTGAATTCCGCCGCTCAATACGCAATGCTTCTAGAATTGGGTAGAAAGTGGGAAGTGGGAAACGTCTTAATCAGGTCTCAACACTGGGTATATCATCAAATGCTACCCTATAGCATTTGATGATATACCTATAGCATTTGATGATATATTTACTGTGAACCTACAGTAACGAAATTTGGCTTCAGAATAAATATATAGGCATTTTACAGAAAAACAGTTACAAACTTATTTTATACTACTTTTCATACAAAATGTGTGCATCCACCTGCCAACTTAAGATTGTCAGCTTTTCAAAGTTGTAGTTTCCATTGACTTACAATTGGTACGGAACCCTCGGTAGGACAGTCCGACTCGCACTTGCCTGATTTTATTTATTTATTAGCAATATTTCTTTTCAATCTGCCAAGAAATATTTTGAGCATTTGACTGTGACATTAATTTATTATTTTAACTGATTAGATAAATACCTAGATATCAACTAGAAAACTAGGTACTTATCGAAAACATTAGTTATATCTTCGAGAAGCATTCTGCCCGCGTGAGTTTATTTTTTTTTTTTCAGCTTTATGCTATATCCCGCACGTGACAGAGCAGGCAGGAAGTTGGGGACTTAGTGTTAAGACAGTCAGTTCTGTTACCCATTTTCTGTCCAATTTAAATTATTACTTATTAAGTGACGGAATCCAATACCGCAGTTTGCCTTAGCTTGTTACCGGAGTGAAAAAACGAAAATATTGAATATTTCACTTCTTTGGGGGAGTCGAACCCACAACCGCTGCTACTAATCCAATTTTCATAAAAAAATGCTAAAAACCACGATGAACAAGACCTAATTTAAAAAAATTCCACATTCGAATCAATTCATTCAGGAGCTACAATACCACATACATACACGCGAAGACAGATTAAACTTACAACACCCCTTTTTTGCATCGGTAAAAAACAAGATTCACACAAGCTGCTATATACCGACTACCTATAATAAAAAAAACATCAAAATCATCAGGCTAAAACACCAGATCGGTCCATAAAAGGTATAAAATTGTATCTAAATACTTCATCTAAGGATATAACTACCTGAGAATCAATCTGGCGACAGGTGACGATAAACTGTCAACGTTACGATGGAACTGTATGTTTGTTTATATAAATAAATTTATATAAATAAATATATGTATATATATATATATATATATATATATATATATATATATATATATATATATATATATATATATATATATATATATATATATATATATATATATATATATATATATATATATATATATATAATATATATATATATATATATATATATATATATATATATATATATATATATATATATATATATATATATATATATATATATATATATATATATATATATATATATATATATATATATATATATATATACATATATATATGTTGAGTTCCGCCACTCAACACGCAATGTCTCAAATTCGGCGGAAAGTGGGGAACGGAAGTGGCACGGATTGTCTTAACACTAAGTTCCCAAGTTCTCTCTGCCTTTTTTTATGGAAAAGACGACAAACGAGCGTACGGGTCACCTGATGGTAAGTGATTACCGCCCCCCACAGCCCTGTGTCTCCAGAGGAGCTACAGGAGCGTTGCAGGTCTTTAGGGTAGACGGGCACCGGGGTCCGGCATTAGCCAATACTAAACGCAACGGCCGAAGCCACTACTTAACACCGATTTTAAAATGCCGGGGTGGTAATAATCCGGTCGAGTCTGCCCATGCGTGTTGTCATTGCTGACAACGTGACTCTCCCACACGTACTTTAGTCGCCTCTTACAACACCATCAGTACCAGGGTGATCCTATTCTGAGCCGGAATCACACGGCTAAACACCCTGCCCTACTCTGCCATGTGCGGGATACAGCGTAAAGCTGAGTTGCATATATTAATTTTATTGATGTGTAGAAATATAAATAATTTTCCGTTTTAAAAAACATTGATTATATATATATTATTTTGCGAAATTAAACGCCGCTACGCTTATAACTAGACTGGGAAAAGAAATCTCAACGTACAATGTTGAAAAGAGACGTCCGAATTTTGTGTAGGTATGTATGAGACATACTAATGTAGACATCATTTAAAATCAATATAAATAGATTGAAGTCGCTGTGGTGTAGTGGCTCAGCGTCCGACTGTAAACACGACAGTTGTAGGTTCGATTTCCATTTAGGGAACAAATATCGTTATTTTCTTCAGACTGGTATCTCTACAAAGCGCAGCGTTGAGTTCCGCCAGTCTACACGCAAGGTCTCAAAAAATAAGTCACAAAAAATAAAAAAAAACACCAATTTCACTATAATATAACTAAAATTAGAACCTATTACCCACGAATGATACCACAGATCCTTAATTTAGAGCACGTCAATCAAATCTGCCAAACGAATTCAAACATCGCTCATCTTTCCCCATACATTTTTGTACAATCATATAAAAAAAACACAGATCAATCGTATCCACATACAAACAAAGCTTATAATCCTTCGAAAAATAGTTAACCAACACAATTCTCGCATACTATATGCGTAATTTAGCATCGTAAAGTGGCCAATTTTCGCGGGCGCCACTATACCTTCTGTCATCGAGCTTTATGACTTGAAATTATACGGTGCGAAATGTTCTTAGCGATCGTTCAATCCAAATTATGGTCACTTTATGGATGTACTAATCGTGGCCTTGGTGTTCTTGTGGCTTAAAACCTATGCATGGATATTTTTCTTCACGCTGTTTCCCGCAGATTGGTAGGCTGAGGGAACTTGGGAACCTAGTGTTTGACCTTCGAAAACACAGTATCGACGATATTGGAGGAAGGTCACGTAAAAAACATGAGGACCCCTCGGAGGGCATGTATGAAGTAGAGATGCCACGAATAGTGATTTGGCCGAATACCGAATACCGAATATTCGGCTACGTAATTGGCCGAAGCACCGAATATTCGGCCGCCGAATATTGGTAAATGATTACGTACTTCTTGTCTCAGTTACTTTGTACGAGGGCGGCGGAGCGGGGAAAGTAAGTAGAGAAAATACAGAGAAAAAATGTGACAAACGAGATTGATATTTTATATTTTCACTATTTTTTATAGTGTTATTCCACACTTAGGACAGAAAATAATAAACTTAAATTTAAAAAACGTATAAAAATTTTGATCAAAGCAGGATTTGAACCCGCGCCTCTTGAAAATCTCCCTACAGAGATAACACTTTAAAAATATTAAAAATATTAAATAAAATAGTATTCTCTCTTGCCAAACGATAATTCTTACGAGTTTTATTTTTGTAGTTTAGCTTTCTGTGGGTTCGAAAATATGTAAAAATCTCCGTACAGAGATGCTAACAACATTAGTTGTAATAAACGTTTAAGAATTTCGACGAAGCTTGGTGAGAACGAATGGCTTAGTGGGTCAGAGCGCTGGAGGAATTTTCAAGAGGCGCGGGTTTAAATCCTGCTTCGTTCAAAATTTTTATACGTTTTTTAAATTTAAGAGATTGATACTTATTTGAAAACTATCTGCCTAAACAGGTCACCAGACCATTACAAATAATGGTCAGCAAACGCAAAATTATATTTAATACTGACAAAATTTGCTAAGATTTATCAATCGTCTCGTGGGTGTCTACAGCGAAAGTATTACCAGAAGGAATTTTTGCTTATGAAGAAAAGTGTAATCGCTTGCCATCAACAAATGCTGAAAAAATGTTTTCATTTATCTTAACTTAAATATATTTTAAGATTTTAAGCACTTAAGTATGAATTTATGTATAAAAATGAACCATTTGTAATTTAAATAATATATGTTTTTGAATAATACCATATATATTTTTACCATAATTAGGTATTCGGTATTCGGCCGAATACTGCATGCTATTCGGCCGAATACCGAATATTAAAAAAAGTAGCCGAATAGGCCGAATACCGAATAGTAGCCGAATATTCGTGGCATCTCTAGTATGAAGAGGCTGATGACAGTAGACGAGGCGAAAGAAGTATGCCGAGACTGTAGCGTTCTCTCTGCCTACCCCGTAAGGGATATAGCGTGAAGATAAGTTAAGTTAAGTTAAGTCTCTACGCTGAATTCTGTCCTAGAAACAATCAGAGCGAGAAAATTAATATATAATAAATTATTTCCTCGTATACCAAACGAACCTACAACCAACTGACGCTGTACTTACCACTGCGTCTCGACGGCCTCATATAATAATGAAGTTCCCACTTTCTGCTGAATTGGATGCATTGCATTTCGAGTGGTGGAACTCAACGCCGCGCTTAGATGTTACCAGAACGAAGAAATTAAAACATATTTCATATGAAAATATTGAATGTTTAAATTCCTCGAACTGGGAAAAGAACCCACGACCGATCGCGTTCTCATTCAAATACGTGTTTCACTGTGCCACGACAGGTCTATTATATTCTATAACATACTTAATTGATTTCGAAGCTTGGAAATTCAAATACTAATTTCTACAGTCATAAAGCGGTGTTAAGTTCCGCCAACACAAAATATAACTAAAACGAGACAGTGTATTAATAAATAGGTAATATTTATCAGCGAATTTTATTACTAATAAAATTTACGTACATATGTTTATCTGTAATAGTTAAGCAAACTGACACACATCGCTAAGGCCAATGTCCTCATAGGTCCTTTTATACGCACATAAACTATAAACATTACGATAGGATCTTATATGGAAATTGCATATACATATGTTATTATTAATTTACCTTTACGCTGTATTCTACGTATGGCAGGGAACTAAGGGAACCTAGTGTTGAGACATGTTCCCCACTTACTATTCAAGAGACAAAGCCTAGCGGCGGAACCTAATGCCGCGCTTTTCCTACCCTGTTAGAGTGAGGAAATGAAAGTAATTAATTCCCCCGATTGAGAGTTGAACTTGCGACCGTCACGTGTACAGATATTGTGTCGATGCTGCCAAATAGTTATATTATCTATATGTTTTTTTGTATTTGAAAGTTCAGTATGTCAAAAGATACAACGGAACCTTTGTAGGTTTCGGTTGCAGAGTTCATCAGTTCGACTGTCTGTCCATCCATCAAGACCTTAAGACTACGTGAAGAAAGAAAATTGAAATAATTGTGAAATACATTTTATACTCAGCTTCACGCTGTATCCCGCACATGGCAGGGTAGGCAGAGAAAACTTGGGCACCTAGTGTTAAGACACTCCGTTCCATTTCCGTTTCCCACTTTCTGCCGAACTCAACGCGTTTTGCCTTGTACCAGAGCGAAGAAATGAAAACATTAAATATTTAAATTGAAAATATTAAATATTTCATTAAGTCGAGTAGTGATCGAACCCACAACTTTTCGGTCACAGTCATGCGCTTGTGCCGCTGCGCCACGACAGCATCCGATCTGCATTTTTAGATGCGCCACGATCTGCATTTTTAGATGGCATATATAGAAAAAAAACAATAACAAAGTTAAACTTATTTGTAGTTCATTATATTAAAAAAAAAATGCATACGTCCAGCAAACATCCGTTTGTCAATTTCTTTTCTGGACTTCCAACATAGTAGGATAGACAAATGGATCCTGGAAACTCAGTCCTGGGAACTTTCGGCCAAATTTTTGAAACACTGCGAGATGAGTGGCGTAGCTCAACGCCGCGCTTAGTTTCTGAATGAAAATATTAAATATTTCATACTCACGAATGAGATCCCCGACTGTGGGGTTTACCGCTACACCTCTCCACCTTTCCACTTCTTGGTAAACAACGACAGCATTATGATTAAAATATTTTCATTCATCCACTCGTTACTACGATGTCTTCTAAGAAATGAAAAAGACAAGGCAAACGAGGTCACTTTGTTATAGCTACATCAGCTACAGCATCTACAGGTGCGTTATGGCATGTGCGGTGTTGAATTACGCCATCAAACAATTAATATTCAAAATTGAAGAAGAAACTGTTGAACGGTAGGTCTCTGCCTTCATAATTATACAAAAAACCAACCGTTATTCGATCGGATTTCATCGAATCAGTATCTAATTATATTTTAGTTTCATATTACAAATAGTTTATGTTAAAAGAAATAGAAATGATAAAAGAAATAGACATATTTTAAAATTTACCAATCATCTAAATATTTAAATTCTTTTGTATGCTAATATAATTGTTAGGAATTTTATTTGTTCATTTTCAATGTTATTTTGGCCATATTTTATATGGTATTTTGATATAATCTTAATTTATGAAGAAATTTCCCTTGAATATAGACAAGCTTATAGGTTTTAATACTGTATCCCGCGTATAACACGGTTCGTAGATGGAACCTGGGCATCTAGTGTGAAAACACCTGCCGTTTTTATTAGTAGACTTCCGTTTCCCACTTTCCACCGAATTCTCGAGATATTACGTGTTCAATGGTGGAATTCAACGCCGCGCTATATTTATAATAAATAAATATTGTATAATAAATAAGTAAATGCAACAAGATAAAATAAATTTTGGCCATCATCAATATATTTATGTAGTTTATTTTTTGGCTTCACGCTATATTCCGCATACAGCATTGCTGGCTGAGGGAAGCTGGGAACCTAGTATTAGGATAATTACTCAGTACAAAGTACAAAGGAAATGAAGTATCAATATATTTTTTTTTATTTATAAAGCTTCCGGTTATTTCCATAGCAGGGTAGGTAAAGGGAACCGCGTGTTAATACACTGTTCGGTATACAACTTTCCGCCCAATTTGAGGTATTTCATGTTTAGTGGCAAAATTCGTCCTACCACTAGGACGAAGCCCACAACAACCTAAGACCCAACATTTACAGTCTCGTTCTATAATCTACCATATAAAGCTTACAAAAACACTAATAATTAACACGCATTGCGGGTAATTAAAACGGAATACCAACTTTCCATCCCCGTCCGTGTTTCCCGTTGAACTGTTGTTACATATTATCTAAAGGAAGGCACGACATGTCCCGGCGCGGAGTCGCGTGGACATCACATTGTTGTGTCGATAACTATTAATCAGGAATATTGAAGTTGTAAACGTGGAATTGTATGGAAAAGGTCTGGAAAAGCTATTTTATCGCTTCGTTTGTGTAGTAGAATTGTGATCTGTGTCCAAGTGTCTTGACATATTTGCTACACCTTACCATGAATACTAAACGCATTAACTTATCACCACTTTTCTTTCGTAGTCATAAATTGACACTTTACAAACAAAAAAGAATCATACAAAGCTAAGAAAAGCTCATATTGTCGTAAGGCAATCTCAAAGCTCTTTCACCTTCACGCTGTATCCCGCACACGACGGGGTAGGTAAAAGGAAACTTGGGAACCTAGTGTTACAACACTCCATTTGAGGTATTGTGTATTGAGTGGCGGTACTAAATACCGCGCTTTACCTTCTAACCAGTGTAAAGAACTGAAAACATCAAAAAAATAATTTAATAACATTAAAAATTTCATTTCCTCCAGTGGAGATCGAACCCACAACCTATCGTTTACAATCTCACGGTGCCACTGCGCCACAATAACTGCTGTATACATATATACATACCTAATATAGCCAATATAAGTATTTTTTATCGTTTCGGTCTAGTAGTTCTTGAGATTAATGCGATCAACAAACATACTCCTCCATATTTTTTTTTATTGTTATGATAAATATACGTACAAAATGCCATTGTCATTTTAGTTTTATATTTCTATAAAAATAAATATTTGCATGTAAATTATTGTTTAATTTTTATATAGAAATTACGATTAAATTATGTTAATATATAAATGCCGATGCATATCTATCAGATATGTTTGATCAATTTATAATTAATTTATTGATCAACGAAATTTCCTTCTATAATAAAATTAATTTTGTGTTTTATGTATAACGAATGTTCAAGCCGTTGTGGTTGTGTGGCGGCTGTAAATACGACGGTTGCGGATACAATTCGTACTGGGGGAAATGAAATGTTTAACATATTCAAAACAAGGCAAGAGTTTTACAAATCAACGAACTATGCCACAAGATTTCGATAGCAAGTGAGGACCGGAAACTTAAATAGGTTCCCAGGTTCCCTACTCTGTTTTATTTGGGGTACAGTGTGATGCTAAAAAAATAATATAAGGTACGCAATGGTTGTCAAATAGAATGATTCAATTCCATTTCTTTACTTTAATGCTTGCAAAACGCGGCGTTGAGTACCGTCACTCAGTACGCAACAATTTAAAATCAGGCGAAAATTAAAACAACTAAACGTTCTTGCATTAACACTGTCTAACCTGCTTTGCGTGAAAATGCGTGAAGCGCTTTTTTTTTTAAATATTAACATAACAACCACTGTAGTTATAGCGTAGGCCGTCCCGTAACGGTGGTTATTTGGTTGAAATTTATGAATGGATCGTAAATAAAAGCCGCGTTCATTCACACCTCTTTCCAAGGTCTCGTATTTTTGTGGCCTTGTGACTTCCTTTAATTTTTGTCTAGCGTATATTTTACTGGCGACCAGCCCGCAGCTTCGCCCGCTTGGATTACACTATTTTATTTAATAATTGCAACTGTTTTCTTTCCATAACATTATATAAGATATAAGACAATATATATACATTAAAAACTAAAATTGAGCTAAATAAATAAAATTTTTGTAGCGAATTTGTTGACTAAATTTAAATTGGCATAACTTTTTTTTATTTTTTAACCGATTTAAATAAAATTGAGGCCTGTCGTGGCGCAGCGGCACTAGCGTGTGACTGTAACCGACAGGTTCTGGGTTCGATCCCCAGTCGAGGAAATGAAATATTTAAAATTTTCAATTTTGATATTTAATGTTTCATTTCTTCGCTCTGGTAATAAGGCAAAGCGCGGCGTTGAATTCCGCCACTCAACACGCAATGCCTCAAATTCGGCGAAAAGTGGGGAACGGAAGTGGAACGGAGTGTCTCAACACTAGGTTCCCGGGTTCCCTCTGCCTACCCTGCCTAGTGCGGGATACAGCGTGAAGCTACAAAAAAAAAAAACAAACACTAAATATTAAGTGGAGGTTGCCATAATATAATAGTAAATTTAAATCTCAAATTGTCTTTGAGATTAGCACATACAAACACATGAACAGACAAACAGACAATAATTTTAAAAGTTACAATTTTGGGCCTAATTACATTAACAAAGCTCTCTGTAAGGTTTTTTTGAACATGTCTTCCGTGTACAGACAGAGATCAGTTACAGATTTATTATAAGTACAGATTATTATTATATTATAATTAGGCCGTAATAGTATAGTCATACAGATTCGGCCTGGGAAGGGCACGGCGGATTCGAGTCCCGCTTGGGAAATTGATTTATTTTTATTTTCTTTCTTTAGTAAGAACACAAAGAGTTAGGTTGAGTTCTTCCATTAACTATGATTAAACATTCCGCAGTGAATAGAGCATTTTTTGTATTTTTGACTATATATCAAGGAAGGTAGTAAGAATATATAAGGTATTTGCATTGTGTTTTAGAAGTCGGAAACTAACGGCCTTACAGGCCTTAGGCGTGTGGTTGTAACGACAGGTTGAGGCTTCGATCGTCCTCGATGAAATGAAATACTTAATATTTTCATTTCTTAGCTCTGGTAACAAATATTAAATAACTATTAAGAAATTTTAAACAAATGTTACATATTAAATAATTAAATTTTTAAAAGTATTAAACAAGTAAGATGCCGGAAGAAATGACTCAAATTCGGCGGAAAGTAGGACACGGAACGTATTAAAGTAGGCTTAACACTAGGTTCCCGAGTTCCCTCTGCCTACCCTGCCATGTATGATAAGTTAGTGCGTGAAGCTGAGCTGATTAAATAAATAAAATGCCGATGTGGCGCAGTAGTAAAAGCCGGTGGCTATAAATCTGACGAATGTGGGTGTGATTGCCTTGCTCTCATAATAAGGCAAGGCGCGGCGTTGAGTTCCACCAACACGCATCGCTCTGACAATGAGGCAAAGCACGGCGTTGAGTTCCTCCATCACTTGAAAATTTAGCAGAGTATAGATTACGGAAATATCTTAATTAAAACTGACTTAACACTAGGTTCCGATATTCCCTCTGCCTAAATGCGGGAACCTAAAAAAACATACAGCTTTAAGCTAAAAGCTAACTTAAGTACTAGATTTATCCACCATTCCATATTGACTGCCTGTCATATAAATGTCACGCGGCGAGTACTGTTCGACATGTTATCGAGTGAAGGCCGATTGTCGTATATTTTATACAAAGTTATATGGAGCTTTAGTCATTCGATAGGGAGTTTATTGTATCGCAAGTACTTGATAAACTTAATGTGTGGACGTGATGGTAGCTGCTTCAAATCCTTTTCCTCTCGGCTTCACGCTGTATCCCGCACACGGCAGGGTAGGCAGAGGGAACTTGGGAACCTAGTGTTAAGACACCCCGTTTCATTGCCTACATTTCGCCGAATTACAGGCAATGCGTGTTGAGTGGCAAAAATCAATGTTGAACTTTGTCTTTGTCAACTAGGGCAAAGAATTGAAAATATTAAATATTGAAATTGAGACAGAGTGGGAGTCGAACCAACAACCTTTCGAGCTCACAGTTGCACTCGCGTGCCACTGCGCCATGACAGGCCTCATTGGGGCTTTTAGCCCAAACTTATTATTTAGATAAACTTCATTAACTAAGACATCGGCTTTTAAGAACCAAATTAAAGTAAAAGTTTACGTAATTTACAATATATTGTAATTTTTATCAAAGTGATTAAATTCTTTCGTTTGCCGAAAAGAAGGTGAATCAGCCTCGTTAGCTTTAATGTTCATCATATATAATTAATTAAAATATTTTTAGTTATCTAAAAGTATAGTACTTAAATATTTATTTTTTCACTCTGGCTACAAAGCAAACCGCGGCGTTAAACGCCACCAGTCAACACGCAATGCCTTAAATTCGACGGAAAGTTAGCAACGGGAGTGTCTGAATGGGGACGGTGGTTCTTGACTCTAGGTTCCCAAGTTCCCTTTGCCTACCTTACCGTGTGCGTGAAGCTAAAAAACAAAAACATCTAATGGGACCGGTATTCCTTGCGAGCTAGCGTAGGTACTTATCTCGATGTTATCCTGCGCCCGCGCGTAAATGATCGGCAATGCCTTATTCGATTAATTTATGATAATTCCTTAGTATTGCGATAGCCGGTGTGGAGTTACGATTAAACAGTTTTTATGTAAATTTGCGATCTTTGTTTAGAGCGATTTGTATTGGTGCAATGTAGACACGTTGGTAGCAGGTTCGAATATTTAAATTAACTTTTAAAAAAAATTGACTAATGCCATACAAAGTTAATACTACTACTATGGATGATAGTTTATCTGCTTAAACTTATTGTGACTTGTTTTATTATAGAATATAATATGGTAATATGGCAAAGCGCGGCGTTGAGATCCGCCACTCAACACGCAATGGCTTAAATTTGGCGGAAAGTGGGGAACGGAAGTGGAACGGAGTGTCTTGACACCAGGTTCCTGGGTTCCCTCTGCCTACCCTGCCTCGTGCGGGATACAGCGTGAAGCTAATAGAATAATAGAATATTATAGAAAATCTTTATAGACGAAGAGCCTGTAGCAGCCAGATCTTAGTTATTTTATAATTTAAAAGTACTTTGCGCATAAAACCATAAATGATATGTATAATCGTTAAATACAAAATTCGAATAGGAACTCTTAGTTTATCTTATGTATAAGCTATATTACTGTCTAGTTTCATATAGATCCGTTCAGTTATCATTGTCTAAAAATGGATCTAATACCACTATACACTATCAAAAGAGCGTTCATCATTAGAGATGTGTTGTTTGTGTTGTTACCACAGCAACCAAACGAAAACAATTTATTCCCCAAAGTTGAAATTAAACCAACAACCATTGTGCTTACGTTCAAAAGCAGCACCATTGAGCCAGGACAGCGTAAAATTATATATATATTTTTATTATAAATGTTACTTGTACTAATAATATTCTTGTATATAATATTTGACATCATTTCAAAAAGGTAGTGATATGCAATAAATAAAGTAATAATATGTACTTTGTCAGTGCCTTTTTTTTGTGTTGTGTCAAATAAATTACTTGCATTAAAATTACAAAAGACAGCTGTTGTCGTGGCATGTCATGCCTCAGGGACACATACGTGCGACTGTAAACTGTGACAGACTGCGGGCTCGATGAAATGAAATATTTTAAAATTTTGGTTCTTTTCTATGGTAAAGCGCAAGGCTGGGTACCTCCAAAAGTTCAGCAGAAAGTGTGGAATGGAAGTGCCTTAGTAAGTACGCAGTGTCTTAGCCAGCTCAAAATTGAATACCCCTCCATAGCGCATTTAATAATTTCGATAAAAACACAATAAGAATTATAATTTAAATATCATCTTATTGACTCCTATATTTATTTATATTAATTTAAGATGTGATTAATCAAAGAGTTCTCAAATGTGAATAAAATGAACGTATCACTCTCGTATAATTAGAACATTGTGTTTAATAATATGTACAACACAGCATCGTATTTTGTTTGAACAAATCAAGGACACCTTAACTGAAAATATATAGCCTCGCACTATAGAACTATACATGTAATGGTTGGCTAAGGGGTAGCCAAAGTAAACGGAGCGTCAAACGCTACCACCTCTGCATATCTCTTTCGCCTCGTCCGATGTCCTCAACCTCTTTACATGATTTCTAGGCGTTCATCTTGGTCTTTACTGCTTTTGATGTCAAATGCTACTCTTACCATTTATTCCTCACTTTCAAAGAAAAGTTTACATTATTGTAATATTAACTGTAAGAGAAATCCAGGTCAACTAATCAGCACGCATCTTATAATTGAGATCTATTTGTCATTGAGATTCGAACCCACATTTTATTATTCACCTTATCCCATAGCCCAATAACTACATTTGCTCAACCACCTAAATCGTATACTTACCAAAAAAAAACCGTGAAAACCTTTCAACAGAGTTCAAGAACAAAAATATTTAAGAAAGTTTGTTCAATAAACAAAAAGGCAGGCACTCCGATAGCGAAACGCGTTCGAGGCACATCGGGAACATTTTATACAAACGATGACATAAATACTCATTTGTGAGAACAATATCCGATATTGAGTGAGGCCTGTCTTGGGTGGGTACACTGCGCGCCAAAAATTGTGTACACTGTTTATATTTTATATTTATTTGTAAGAATTAATGAGATAGTTGTTTTTATTGTGCACTTACTTATAAAAGACACTTACTTATATATATATATATATATATATATATATATATATATATATATATATATATATATATATATATATATATATTTTAATTTCTTTTATAGTATCATCCTGAATCCCGTCTATATTAAGGTAGGCAAAGGGAACATAGTCTTGGTCTTGGACTTGTTGAGAAGCGGAGCTTATTTGCAAGCTTTATGTTGTTATCAATGCGTGAAAATTAAAATAATTTACTTCTCTGACTGGGAATCGAACCCAAAGCAGGCTCACGATGTACCACAGCGAGGACACGGATGAACAGACTACTAATAAAAATATTCTCCCTTGAGGTCTGGCCTTGGCCTTGAGGTCTTGAGGCCTGTCGTAGCGCAGCGCTACAAGCACACGCTTGTAACCGACAGGGTGTGGGTTCAATCCTTTCTAGTTCTAGGAGGATATAAAATATTTAATATTATCAAATAAAATATTGAATGCTTTTATTTTTTCGCTCTGGTACAAGGCAAAACGCAGCGTTGGGTCCCGCCACTATACATGCAATGCCTCAAACTGAGTATATTCTCCCTATTAAAATTCGAACTAACAACCATTAAATACATATTAAAATGACAACATATATGTTATAAAATTAAAAAAAAAAAAAACACTTTATAAACATGTTAAATCATATATCTATTAGCAAATGACTCGCTGACTTTTATAACGCTAGAACATAATGTACCATATCCTCGTAAAAATCTAATAGACATGCTGGTATCTTTACTTAATTAAGTTTTAAAATATTGATATTGTATCTTACCTGTAATTAACGTGCTTAAATTGTAAACACTATATATTACTACATATATGTTGAATTCTTGTATATATACATGACATAAATCTTATACATTATTATAAAGTGAAACACTGTAAAAGCATTTTTTATGGATTCGATCTCGACTTGAGATAATGAATTATTTTCATTACTGCTACCTGCAGGAGACACTTTGAAGTCTAAAAAGATATCGAAATGAATTCCATATTTTTTATTCATAAATATACACTTTGGGGTGTTAAAAGCAACTGTTAACGTGACAGGTCGTAGGTTTGATCCAAATTTGGGGAAATGAAATATTTAATATTTTTTTATTGAACTCGCTCTAGTAACCAAATAAATCGTAAAAGCTCAACATATAACGCCTCCAATTCTATTAAAAACGAATAATTCGTTCTCCGATGTTCTGAGGGAAGTTGAAAGTTTCTTTGGACAGTTGTACACATCGTCTATCAATCCTGATGTTGGCTTGGAGAAAGATCCGAGAGCCAAGCTAACCCGACACTCCACCGAAGACATCCCGGACGTCAGCCTTTACGAGATTAGGATGGCTCTGAAACAGCTTAAGAACAACAAGGCACCGGGTGAGGATGGAATCACTTCGGAGCTTCTGAAAGCGGGTGGAAAACCGGTGCTTAAAGTCCTTCAGAAGCTCTTCAATTCCGTTCTGCTTGAAGGTACCACACCTGAAGCATGGAACAGGAGCATCGTCGTCTTGTTCTTCAAGAAGGGAGATAACACCCAATTGAAGAACTACAGGCCGATATCGCTCTTGAGCCATGTTTACAAGCTGTTTTCAAGAATCATTACTAATCGTCTCGCTCATAGGTTTGATGACTTCCAGCCTCCCGAACAAGCCGGTTTCCGAAAGGGCTTTTCCACCATAGACCACATACATACGCTGCGGCAGGTTATACAGAAGACCCAAGAGTATAACCTACCATTATGCTTAGCGTTTGTGGACTATGAAAAAGCCTTCGATTCGATCGAGATTTGGGCTGTGCTTCAGTCTCTTCAACGGTGCCATATTGACTATCGGTATATCGAAGTGTTGAAGTGCTTGTACAAAAACGCCACTATGTCGATCCGAGTACAAGAAGAGCGTACAAAGGCTATTCCATTACAGCGTGGGGTAAGACAGGGAGACGTTATATCTCCGAAACTGTTTACCACCGCACTAGAAGATGTCTTCAAACTTTTTGACTGGAAAGGATTTGGCATCAACATTAACGGCGAGTACACTTCCCACCTTCGATTTGCAGATGATATCGTTGTCATGGCAGAATCGCTGGAGGACTTAGGCACTATGCTCGAAGGCCTCAACAAAGTCTCCCAACAGGTGGGCCTTCAAATGAATATGGACAAGACGAAAGTCATGTCGAATGTCCATGTTGTACCCACCCCTATATCCGTTGGGAACTGTCCTCTGTTCTCGAAGTGGTGGACCATTATATATACCTAGGCCAAGTGGTCCAACTAGGTAAGTCAAACTTTGAGAAAGAGGTCAATCGACGAATACAACTCGGCTGGGCAGCGTTCGGGAAATTTCGTCACATCTTCTCGTCCAAAATACCTCAGTGCCTCAAGACGAAAGTCTTTAACCTGTGTGTGTTACCAGTGACTACTTATGGGACTGAAACGTGATCTCTAACTATGGGCCTCATAAGAAAGCTCAAAGTCACTCAATGAGCTATGGAGAGAGCTATGCTAGGTGTTTCTCTACGTGATAAAATAAGAAATAGATCCAATAAGATAGGAGATCCGTAGGAGAACAAAAGTCACCGACATAGCCCATCGGATTAGCAAGTTGAAGTGGCAGTGGGCGGGGCACATAGCTCGACGAACTGATGGCCGTTGGGGCCGTAAGGTTCTCGAATGGAGACCACGGACGGGACGGCGCAGTGTGGGTCGGCCCCCCACTCGATGGACTGACGACTTGATAAAAGTCGCAGGGAGCCGCTGGATGCAGACCGCACAGAACCGTCCGTATTGGAGGCGCATTGGGGAGGCTTATGTCCAGCAGTGGACGTCGGTTAACTGATGATGATGCAACCATTGTCATCATTAGTCAATCGACAATAAACAGCTGTAACGTAATCGTTCTTTCTAAATGAGGCCGAAAGGTTTTAACACTAGGTTCCCAGGTTCCCTTACTTTAAAAAAACTTACTTTCACTACCCAAAATATACTTGTTAAATACATACTACAGCCGGCAGTGTACCATTATAACATTCATGTTTATTCGCCGTCCTGCCAACCCCTCAACCGATATATTTATTGGCTTGCATCCGAAACCTACGTGGAATTTACTACAAGAACAACTCAAAATTCGTCTTACACTTTACAGCCGTATGCAGATGGACTAGACGTTATGGTACCTCGAAGCAGAACCGTATATATACCAGCTTTATATCCCAATATCAAGATGGCTGTCAAACATTTCTCGTAGAGTTAACGTTTTGATAAGCTTTCGGTAATAAATATAGTATCATATTAGCTTTGTCTAAAGAAAATATACAAATGATGCAGATAGAAATATATTTACTTGAAAAATCAATGATTTTAAATTCTACTGCTGTGGTAAATCTTTTTTTTTGCATCACTTTTTCCATGATACCTTGTATGCAAAAGGAAATAACCTTACCTTGTATGCAAAAGGAAGTTCGCAGGGCGAAGAAAATTAGATTTTTTAAAATTAAAATGAGAGAAGGCCTATCGTGGCGCACATACACGTTCCTATGTAAGTTTGTTAGTTCGATCCCATTCGATAAAACGAATTATTTAATACGTTCAATTCTTCGGTTTCGTAACGATTCAAAGCGCAGTCTTTCCAGATTATCTTGGCCTACCCTATTATGTGAAGGATTCAGCGTAAAGCGTAATATCAGCAAAAAGGAGTTTTAAGTCAACCTAAATCGACCAAAAATCCATCAATATCCAGTATCCCTATGGACCCAGAAGCTAATAAATTTACAAATTGTGTATCAGAGTTCGTGTAATGAGGCCAGCGTCAATCCACTGTACACTCTATTAATTATTACCTGTATAGCGTGCTCCTTGTTTTTTGGATGCGGTAGTTAATGCATTGTTACTATACTGTTGAAGCTGTAATGGCACTATGAGTCTGAAAGAGCCACTGTTATGGGGTCGATTTGGGGATACATTTCATACTTCCATTTCCATTTTTCCGCTGAAACGTTACATATTTAATTTCCTCGAGCAGGAATCGAACCCACGACCTGCCACGTCTACAGTCGCATGCTCCTACATCAACGCCACAAAAGGCCTCAATCATACTTAGCTCGAAAATAATAAACTTTGAAACATAACCTTTAATATTTCAACAATCGTAATAAATAAGTATATTTATTGAGACAAAGTGACAGGAATCAAGTGTAAAAATAAAGGAGTAAGAATTAAGAATCATATGTCAGAGGATATTGAACTAAAGTCACCTTCCCCATTGAAGCATTTGTCAATTAAGGCGAAAATTTGATATTTTATATAAAAAAAAACAGGTAGGTAGATGGATTTATTTAAGTGGTTTTGTTTAATTTTCAAATTAAACTAATGTGGTTTGAGATTAGAAGGACCTAGATTCAATATCGGGCAAGGTGAAGTTGAGGTCTTAATAAAAAAATAAAATGAGGCTGAGGCCTGTCGTGGCGCAGCAGCAAAATGGTGTGCGACAGGTTGTAGGTTCTATCTCCAGTCGAGGAAATGAAAAATTGAATGATGTGAAATTAAGTATTTAATGGTTTTTTTCTTTGCTCTGGTAACAAGACAAAGCGCGGCGTTGAGTTCCGCCATTCAACCCGTCAATGTCTCAATTTCGGTGAAAAGTGGGGAACGGAACGAAGTATCTTGACACTGGGCTTCTAAATTACCTCTACCTACTCTGCCACGTGCGGGATACAGCGTGAAGCTAAGAAAGAAAGAGAAAACAAAACGAGGCCAGTCGGTGCATCATAGCATAGCGTTTAATTGTAGACGTGCAGTTATGCGTTTTATTCCCAATTCAGTGGAGTTACTGATTTCTATTCCGTCGCTCTAGTAACAAGATAAAACACAGTGTTAAGTTGCGTTATGCATTATGCAATGTCTGATCGTTTAGGGTGGTAACTTGAGGGTCGATATGTCTTAACACGAACATGAGAGGGAAAACTTATTATAAACTGTAAAATATATTTTGTTTGTTTTTCTATATATAATAAAAAATATACATTTTTAGAAAACGTACAAAAAATTTAACTTAGCGGGATTTGAACCCGCACCTTTTACCAAACACTGTAATCAACAAAGCCATATAAAATATAATCTTACAACTTATTTATGTACTTAGCATTTCTCATACTTTTATTTTTACAATTGTTGAAAATACAAAAAAAAAAAATAGTAAACCCTTTTAAGATATTCTTATCGCATCCAAACATTATCGTAACTCCATACAATCTATCACATCACAATAGATTGATGAGTCACACCGTATCTACATCACAGAGCGCTGCCCACTTCCGTGTAAACGCTACTTCATTA
Source organism: Eueides isabella (assembly GCA_019049475.1). NCBI lineage: Eukaryota > Metazoa > Arthropoda > Insecta > Lepidoptera > Nymphalidae > Eueides > Eueides isabella. The sequence continues at coordinate 1,993,367 of CM032391.1, read as the reverse complement.
AGACGGTGTGGCTACGAATCGGGATACAGCGTGAAGCGTGAAAAAAGTTTAAATATATTTACAAAGCTTCACGCTGTATCCCGCACAGAGTAGAGGGAAAATTCTGATCTCACTAAAGCAACGAAAATTTTTTACATTTTTGAGGCCTATCGTGGTACGGGTACCACAGGGTGGTACTATCGGTAAACACGAGAGTTTGTGGGTTCGATTCCCCACTCGAGGAAATGATATATTTAATATTTCAAAAAAAAAAAAAAAAATATTTGTTTGCTCTGGTAACAAGGTAAACCGCAGCGTTGAGTTGCGCCGCTCAACACGCATAGCCTCAAGCCCCGGCGGAAAGTGAGGAACAGAATAGAGTGTTCTAACATATTAGGTTCCCAAGTTTCCCTTCGTCTATCCTGCCATGTGCGGGATACAGCGTGAAACTGAACAACAAATTTCATTTTCTCAAGCGGGAAAAGAATCCATGACCTATTGTGTTAACAGTCGCACGCTCGTACCCTTTCACCACGAATGCCCTTAATATGAATTGTTTCTTGATAATCTGGTTTAAATCATTAAGTAAAGGATTTATAGCGCAAATTAAGGAAATAAATCGAAAATTTGTAATTTATGGTTTCTACCTGCGGCTTCGCTGCCGTCCTGATTCGCTCAAATGCAAACAAACCAAGAACTTGTCTGTCTTTCTAAATTGTCTCTGCAGGTGCAGTGGTTACATCGTAATAAGTGCCACAAACGAGAAACTGTAAATCCTACAGGTTGTGGGTTCGATCTTCACTCGAGGAAATAAAATATTTTATATTTACATTTTCTCGCTCTAGTAACAAATTAAATGGAGATTTCAGTCAGTCAACAAGCCATGTCTCTTGAATATGCTGGAAAGTCAGAACAATAGTGTCCCAATGAGAACGGAGTGTACAAACACTAGGTTTTCAGTTTCTCTTTTTTTTCTTGCTTTCTTTGTACGAGATACAGTGTGAAGATAAGAAAATAATATTACATTATTAACTTATGTTCTTAGAAACTAAAGATTGACCGTCACGCTTGAGCAGGATGCGAAGGGGAAGACAGTCTCACGGTACTATAACCTGCATGTATTATTGTTAATATGATTTTATATAAATAATTAGGCTTGTCGTGGCGCAGCGGCACAAGAGTGTGACTGTAACCGACAGGTTCTGGGTTCGATCCCTAGTCGAGGAAATGAAATATTTAATATTTTCAATTTAAATATTTAATGTTTCATTTCTTCGCTCTGGTAATAAGGCAAAGCGCGGCGTTGAGTTCCGCCACTCAATACGCAATGTCTCAAATTCGGCGGAAAGTGGGGAACGGAAGTGGAACGGAGTGTCATAACACTAGGTTTCACTTCCGTTCCCTCTGCCTACCCTGCCTAGTGCGGGATACAGCGTGAAGCTGAAAAAAAAAAATTAGTAATATTTTATACTAAACGAGTAATTCTAAGAATATAACATATTTGTTGTACAGCATTTTTGCCAATTTTTGTGTAATCTATGTATGTACGAGGCGCCGTCGTTGTGCAGTGGCACTATGGTGCAACTGTAAAAGCTGTAGATTGTCGGTTCAATCCCAGTTCGAAGAAAGAAATAAAATTAATTGCTTATTTTTTTCCTTATGGTAAATATACAAGGCAAAGTGCGGCGTTGAGTGTCGCCATTCAGCGCTCAATGGCACAAATACGGCCGGAAGTGGGGAATTAAAACAGAGTGTCTTAACACGTGGAAACTCCACGTCTCCCTCTACCTAACCTGCTTTTTGCGTGATACAGCGTGAAAGTGAAAAAATATCTAATCCCTTCAAAAAGCTATCATTATTTCTGACTTGGAAAAATGTTGATACGCGTACACGCTAATAACAAGCAGATCCTTGTGTGGTCTGCAGGTGTTTAAATGTCACGTACATATGTTAGCGGAACCTTTGATCGTAGATAGTGGCGAATGGATTAATTCCTTTATTTTTCATAATATTGTTCCAACTTGTTAGTGTAATTAGGATTTGGTGACGTTATTCAGTTGGGGTTGAAATTATATATTATGACGTGCGACGACCGTACGTCAGAAGTCAAAGTAAATGCAGTTGCAGCTGCAACTATTTTTTATAATTTTAGAGGTATTGCAGATAGTGGCGGAACTCAACGCCGCGATATTTCTAGTTATTAAGGCTAGGAAATGTATTTTAGGTTGAAATAGTATATTCTTTATACCTAGGGTAGCCAGAGAGAATGGAGCGTCTGACACTACGGAGCCTATATACCTCTTTCACGATGATCCACTATCGACCTTTTCATATAGATTCATGCCATCTAAGAGACCTTGTGATTTTGACATAATCTTTTTAAACTAAGTCTTCCATTCCCACGTAAATAAAAACTTTACTCACTTCAAGGAAGAAAAAGTAGATTTTTCATTCAACGTCAATCGTTTTAATTATACTGTCTCTATTATTATTTAATTATATTTTTTTTTTTACTACACCAACAAGACTGTGCTTATAATAAAGATAATTACAATTTTACTGTAAAGGCGACAAAAGATTTCTTCCAGGCTGTTCTTTATTAAGTTCGAATCTGTTATGTGTCATACAAAATACTTACTCAGGCGGTATCACAAATATAAGTTATATATATTATTTATAATACCGTCATGCTGCATCACATACTTCGTAGAGTATCCACAGGGACCTGGGAATCCAGCGTTCATTTCCTTTAAAACACTTCCGTTCTCCACTTTCCGCCGAATTTTAAAGGCATTGCACGTTGAGTGACAGAACTCAACATTATATAAATATTAAATCTAAACTCGTAATCTCCTCAATTCAGTATCGAATCCACAACCAGTCGAGCTTACAGCACGCTCTAGCCCTTCCTCAAAAGCCCCAAAAAGCCACTACGTAACAATAATAAAAGTAAGTAGTACAACTTTTAAATGATATATCATCGACAACATAATTAATAACGTTTTACAATCGAATAGCTCGCAGGCGTATCAAAAATAAAATAACTAAATACGTACAAACAAACATTGAAATTTGTTCAGTGTAAATAAATCGCGGTACAAAATACGATACCAACATACAAATTTCATACTTATTAAACGTCAATTGCAGATAGCTCGGTTTTAAACTAAATATACGCAGTTTTACCGCGATACAAACAGTATTATGAGAAAATATTTATATTTCAATAAATAACTGTTTACTGCGTTATTTTTTATGTTACTGTATCCTTGAGGCTTGTCGTGGCACAAAGGGACTTGTCCCCTGATTGTGGGTTCAATCCCCACTTGAGGAAATGAAATATTTCATATTTTTAAGTGAATTATTTATTGTTTTTACCATGTTTTAAAGTGTTATTTCACACTTAGGACAGAAAATACTAAACTTATATTTAAAAAGCGTATAAAAATTTTGAACGAAGCAGGATTTGAACTCGTGGCTCTGGAATACCGTTCCAGATATTCTAAATTATTTATTGTTTTCATTTCTTCGCTCTGAAAACAAGGCAAAACGCGGCGTTGAGCTTCATCACTCAACACACAATGTCTGAAATTCGGTTGATAATGGATTTCGGGGAATGGAAAGAAGTGCTTTAACACTAGGTTCCCAAGTTCCCTCTGCCTACCCTGCCATGTGCGAGATTCTGCGTTAGGCTGAAAAAAAAATGCAGAATTCTGCGGTATGCTAACTTGGGAATGTAGTGCTAAAAACTCCGCTTCGTTACCCTATCAAGTTGTCTATCAAGTTTGAGTCATTACATCTTAATTGGTGGAACTGAACGTCACATTTCTCCTTGTTTTCACAGAAGCAAAATGAAAATAAGTATTTTCATTTACCTTACTGGAAATCAGACACACAACTTGTCATGTTTACAGACGCAAAGCCTGTACCCCAGTGCCACGACAAACTTTTATTTTTCTCTATTAAAAATGAGTCCATAAAAAATCTCTTTTTTTGGTATACGTCCCATATATTCTTTTTACAGCAGGTTAGGCAAAGGGAACCTAGTGTAACATCACTCTATTTTTTCTTTATGGATAAGACTGGGCAAACGAGCGTATGGGTCACCTGACGGTAAGTGATCACCGTCGCCCACGGCCCCGTGTAGCACTAGAGGAGCTATAGGAGCGTTGCCCGTCTTAAAGGTGGATGGGCACCGGGGCCCAGCACTACCCAATGCGAAACGCATTGGCGGAAGCCACTACTTAAAGCCGGTTTTAAATGCCGGGGATGGTAATGGTCCGGTCGAGTCTGCCCATGCGTGTTGCCATTTCTGACAATGTGACTCTCCCACACGTACTTTAGTCGCCTCTTACGACAGCATCAGTACCAGGGTGATCCTATTCTAAGCCGGAATCATACGGCGCAATTTTGCTTCATCTCAATTTTTGAGACACTGCGCGGTGAATGGGGGAATTAAACGCTGCTTATACTTACTATAATGGGAAAAACGTCCAATGCTATGCCGCTAACCCACAATGGGCACTAAAATTTAATTAGGTAAGTATACGAGAATAATATACAATACATTATATATAGGTATGTATGTATAGGTATCTACTATCTAATTGAGTACGTTATAAATCTTAAATTTCAAAACTAAATGAATATTTAAATACCAAAATTAAAACATTCTTTAATTAATTACAGTAATAAATCAAGAAATCTTATCTTAATTCAATTTACATCACAACAAGGACTAAAAAGAAACATCAGAGAACTGCCAATATTGAAATCAATCTTAACAACTAATAATGCGCAGGCGCAGAATTTAATTTCAAAAGTGTATTTGATTCTTATTATTTCTTTTCTTCTAGTGTTTTTTTTTTAATTTATAAAACTTGTCATAAATATTAATAAAAATACTCATTAATCTTGATTAAACACTTGTGACACTTTAACTACTAACAATATTTCTTTAAATATTGCTAGATCTACGATTAGGAAGGTTTTCGATAAAAATTTTTCGTGTGATTCCGGCATAGGAACACCCGGGTACTGATGATGTCGTAAGAGACGACTAAAGTGCGAGTGGTCACGTTGCCAGCAATGGTAACACGCATGGGCAGACTCGACCGGATTGTAAAGTAGTGGCTTTGGCCCACTGCGTTTCGCATTAGGTAATTCCGGGCCCCGGTGCCCATACACCTTAAAGGACGGCAACGCTCCTGTACTCATCTGGAGTTACACGGGGCCGTGGGCAACGGTGATCACTTACCATCAGGTGACCCGTATTCTTGTTTGTCGTCTCTTCCATAAAAGTAAATAAATAAATAAATCGGCTCTCAAATTACCTTGTTAGTTCACGAGCTATGGTGCCTCTGATAGACAAACAGACTGGTACTCAGACATACAGATAAGACACTCCGTTCTCTGTCTTTCCTCTTGATTTAAACCATTTTGTCTTCAGTGGGGGAATTTAACGTCGTAGACAATTTAAATTTAATGTAAAAAAATAATTAACAAGCTTATCAAAGCTGTCATAAAAGTATCTTGATCCAGATAAATGAAATACATGTGATGTGTATTCTTTGTTTATTTATTATCTTTTAAATATGTTGTTTTTTTAAATGTCAAACGTATTTGACGTTATTAAATTTTAAATTCTCATATTGTGTAATATTATGATATGTGCTCAACTGGCACGCTCGGAACGCCATAATCAAAGAACCATACCATACCATTAAATTTAAATATTTACTTAATTTTATTTTTTAAGCTACACGCTGCATCCCACATATATTAAGGTAGGCAAAGGTAACATGGGAACCTAATGTTAAGATACTCTGTCGCCATTAAGACCTTTACCCACTCTCCGCTAAATTTATTTTCTTTTTTTTAGATTTTCGCTTTTATACTAATAATAATCAGTGTATAAAGTAAATCCACTCATATTTATCTACTTTGTATTATATACACATAAATTGTTAAGTAGGTACCTGTACCGAGGCAAATCTTGACACAAGGGCACAAGTGACTGTGTGGGTTCGATTCTAACTCGAGGAAATGAAATATTTAATATTTCCTTGCTCTGAAAACAAGGTGACGCGGTGTTGAACTTCGCGACTGAACACACAGTGCCTTAAGGATTCCAAAAGTGAGAAAAGGAAGTGTCCTAGTAGAAACAGAATGTCATAACACTAGGTTCCCAGGTTCCCTACGCCTATCTTGTTGAGTGTGGCATACAGCGTGTAGCTAAAAAAAAGAATAATCAATCAGTAATTTGCCGCTGCGCGGGCGCATATCGATCAGGAAGACAGCAACCATTAGTTATGAACTACATATGGAAGAGCCGCGAAGTAATTATACAGTACTAATTGTATAATGCTATAGAAAATATCAACAAAAACTAATGTTATATGTTATTGTTTGAGTATTTTGGAATTTTGATCATCATTCATGTAGACTGTGAGTTCGATTCCGTTTTAGGGTATCATTTAAGTTTAGTTTTTCATATCGCTTAGTTCCATATCTTTATGATCAATGTAACGAGAACGAGCGAATTGGCTTGCATTATAATTATTGTTTTAGATATTATGGGAACAATTTTGTCATTCTTTTGGCATATTGCCACAGCAGGGTAGGCAGGAGGAACCTCGTGTTAACACTGTGTACGAAGAAATAAGAAGGTGGCGTGCTCAATCCAATTTTACTACTTGAAATCCTTTACAAAAACGCCATGCATTGTCCAAATTTTTAAATCATTACATGTTTAATGGCGTAACTCAACGCCGCGCTTATTTTTTATTCCGGAGCGATGCACTAAAATGAATTAATTTTCCTAAGTGAGAATCGAACTCAGAACGATTGAAAATTAAATTTAAAAGGTTACTGAACCACAATGATCTCATAAAATTGTTACAATAAAAAACAATTTAAAATAACTTTTACTACATATTATTAATTTACAATAATTTCAAGCCCACCTGCGTTTTAAATGCGTTAAAGAAGTTTAAAGTGAAAACATAATTACATTGTCAATATTCTACAAAATATGTAACGTATTACTAACGATTTTATTACTCTCTATTATATATACCAGATTGAGCCGCTATCCTTAATCAACATATGCCTGTGTAAATCAACATATGTCTGTGTATGTATATAATTATACTCGTATAACTGCACATGGCAGGGTAGGCAGAGGGAACTTGGGAACCTAGTGTTAAGACATTACGTTCCGTTCCCCACTGTGCGCCGATTTTGAGGCATTGCGTGTTATGCGTAACTCAACGCCGCGCTTTGCCTTGTTACCAGAGCGAAGAAATGTCAGTCATTTCCTTGTGCCCCTGAACCATGACACCTAGTAAAAAAACCATCTGTTCTAATTAAAGACACTCTTTGCTGTTGTCTAATTTCCGCCAGATTAGAGGCATTGCGTGTATAATTATTTCATCTCCATAACTTATACTTATTTAACCATCAAAACTCAGAAGAAACAAAATCGAGATAGATGTGATATATCTTTCATAATTATAAATAAAGCATCATTAAAACCTATAAATTATTAACCACTAACAGTACGCATACAGTTTTTGCGCGGATTAGAAATTGATTAATCTGTCTATATTTCGCAATATACCTGCCGGCTCAGTGGTCACGCGATCTCCTTGGTATAGGTTCGATAATTAATATGCTAATACTTAAGTGTTGAACTCGTATGTGAGACGATCACTTCCGTGGCATAGATTATGATTTAATTAGAAATGATTTAAATGTCTTTAAAAAAAGAGGCCCGTTGTGGCACAGCGGCAAGCGTGTAACTGTAACCGACAGGTTGTGGGTTCAATCCCCATTCGAGGAAATGAAATATATAATATTTTTGATTTAAATATATTTTGCTGCGAACGCTGCGTTTTGCCTTGTACCAGAACAAATGAATTCTTCGCTCTCGTACAAGGCAAAACGCAGCGTTAAGTTCTGCCACTCAACACGCAATGCCTCAAACTCGGCGGAAAGTGGAGAACGGAAGTGCGATGGAGTTTCTTAACACTAGGTTCCTAAGCTCCCTCTGCCTGCCATGTGCGGGATACAGCGTGAAACTGAGTTTTTAAAAAAATATTTTGATTGATTTTCGTGGCGAATGGGCACCAGCGGCGATTGTAAACGAGACAGTTGTGGATTTTATCTTCACTCGAGGAAATAAAATATGTAATATTTACATTTCTAGCCTCTAGTTAACAGTTAATAAACCTACCATCAACACGCAATGCCTCAAACTTAGAAAGTAGGGTACAGAGTGTCTAGTGATAAAACACTCTTTAAATATTAAGGTTCCCAAATTCCCTACTTACCCTAACACTTGTGGGCTACAGAGCGAATCTATAAAAAAACGGAAAAAAGCACAAAAAATGTTTACCACATCTGCATTCACCATCTACCAAGCGCTTATTTGCGTGCGCAGGCGCACAAAAACGTCATAATTTACGAGGCACTTTGACGTTTGACTGACAGCCCGGTGTAGTGAGCCGTGTACTATAAATCGTATATCGTGTTAGTTTTTTTTTTTTATTTAACATTTCGCTTCTTAACATAGCACTTCAATTATTCAGCCTTAGAGGGGAGTTAAATTACATTGTTTTATATACATAAGTAGTTGCATATATGTTTGTTTGTATATCACCGATGAGAGTATTGTATGGAGATTTTTAGAAATTATTTTTTATAAGTGGTTTCCCGTTACAGCGTGGAACGGGACATCCCGTGTGTAGGAATCGCTGAACCCATTACCGGAGTGAGGAAATGACAATGTCTACTCTGAATCATCTGACTTCTCCCTTGAGTGCGACAAAAACACGGCCAAGTGCGAGTCGGACTCGCACACGAAGAGTTCCGCACCATTACTTTTTTTATATTATTTTATATTGTTTATTTTTGTTTTTTATTATTTGTTCTTAATACTTCATTTGGGAAAAATTTAACTAACTGACTGTTTTACCTTTTAGATATGGATTGGAACTCTGAAAACCACAAAAAATATCACCTCCATCTATTATTATATGCCTCTAAATTTACATTTTCGAATATAAAATCTTATAGTTTTTGCAAGGCCTGTCGTGGCGCAGCGGCACAAGAGTGTGACTGTAACCGACAGGTTCTGGGTTCGATCCCCAGTCGAGGAAATGAAATATTTAATATTTTCAATTTAAATATTTAATGTTTCATTTCTTCCCTCTGATAATACGGCAAAGCGCGGCGTTGAGTTCCGCCACTCAACACGCAATGCCTCAAAATTCGGCGGAAAGTGGGCAACGGAAGTGGAACAGAGTGTCATTACACTAGGTTTCACTTCCGTTCCCTCTGCCTACCCTGCCTAGTGCGGGATACAGCGTGAAGCTGAAAAAAAAAAGAAAAGTTTTTGCAAAACATCAAAAAGTTTGAATGTTGCACGATTTGAACCGAGCCTTAAGAACATAAATAAATACGTATAAGAATTTTGATTAAATAGTAACGTTTAGCTTAGTTAAACAGAGTCCTTATACGGTTTACAAGAGTCGCAGGTTCAAATCCTCCGACGTAATTTTTTTTATATAATTTGTATTAAATCCTTCATTTCTTAAATATAGGATATCACTTTAAATATGGTGAAAATATACAACCAGTACCACTTATAAAAAATTGTACATTTTTTGCGCCCTTTCAACCGTATCAATAAACATACATTCATACTTCATAGACCGGCTATTATTAGATTCTCATACAAATATACCGCTAACAATCAACGTATGCTAATAAAAAGATTGCAGCTCAGTAAAGCATCTGGCATAAAGTATATTAAATAGTTGATCAGCTTAACACTATGTCCCGCACATACAACACAATCAATCCACACCGATTTCGGCGACGGCGACTCCTTGCATGTTTCACTTTATTATACATTTGTGCTTGTGTTATGGCGGGCTCTTATGTGACTAGCGAAACCGAATTTATTCTTGAAAATCCGCTGACAGGGCACACAGTATAGTTGGCCAACGTCGTTATATGTGTAAGTGTAGGAAAGTTTGAGTTGGGTCTTTCGTAATTTGCGTTTGGCATCTTCGTCTTCAAGCCGCTGTTGTTCAAATTCATCTACGTTTTTATAAACAGTGCGTCGCCATTCTTGTCTAAAACGTGCTCGCTGTTCCCAACAATCTGTCGGTATATTGCAAGCCAAGAGGTTTCGCTTAAGAACGTCTTTATAACGTAAATATTGCCCACCTTGTCTACGTTTTCCGTGAGCAAGCTCAGAGAAAAGGACCATCTTAGGCAATCTATTGTTATCCATGCGAAACACGTGACCACACCATTTTAATTGTTTTTTCATAATAATTGCCTCTATACCCGACAAGCCACATCGACGCAAAATTTCAGTGCTTGGAACACGGTCCTGCCATTTTAGCCCCAAAATTGATCTTAGACACTTAAGGTGAAATATGTCCAGTCGCCTAATGTCTGCTTTATAGCAGCACCACGTCTCTGCAGCGTACAATAAGGTCGGCAGAACAATCGCTTTGTAGACTAATATTTTAGTTTGCAATTTAAGGTCGTGGGAGTTCCAAACACGCACCCTAAGCTTACCAAAAGCTGCTGCAGCAAATGCTATTCGGGCAGATATCTCTGATGCTAAGGTGTTATCATTTGTTATTCGACTACCCAAGTATTTAAAGTTTGAGATTTCTTCCAATACAATGCCATTTAGTGTGATATTAGAATCGTCCCTGCAGCCACCTCGAGGAGGTTGTTTTAAAACTTGGGTTTTACTGGTGTTTATAACCAAGCCGAAACGCTGGCAAGAGGAATGCAACGAGTCTACGTAATTTTGAAGACACTCGACTGAATCGGCCATCAGACAAACGTCATCGGCATATAGAATGTCCAAAATGGGCAAGTTTGTGACTAGACGCTTAGCTCTGAATCGGGAAAGATCAAAAACGCTTTTGTCCATCCGAATGTTTAGATCAATTTTATTATTGCAAGATCTTATTGCATCTTTCATTACAGCAGCAAAATATAAAGAAAATAAGGTGGGAGCCAGAACGCAGCCTTGCTTTACACCACTAGAAACCGGAAATTGATCCGAGAAGTCATCTTCATGCCGAACATATGCCTTCATATCTTCATGAAACTGACGTGTTAAGTTTATACGTTTTACTGGACAACCAGCCTTTTCGAGAACAATCCAAAGAGCCTCACGTGATATCTTGTCGAAAACTTTTTCTAAATCGACAAAGCACATGTAAAGCGGACGGCACTGCTCTAGATTTTTTTCTTGGGTTTGCATTACGACAAAAATGGCATCAATCCTACCTCTATCTTGACGGAAGCCACATTGGATTTCTCAGAGTATCGTTTCGGCATGTTGATATAATCGAGTGCTAATAATTCGAGCTAGAATCTTACCAGCTGCTGAGAAAAGAGAGATACCTCTATATGAGCTGCAGTCAGCAATGTCTCCTTTACCTTTATACAATTTGCAGATAGAAGCATTTCTCCAGTCCTGTGGTATAGTTTCGCACCTCCATATCTCCAGGATGAGTTGATTCAGCCTGTCAGTAATATTTAGGCCTCTATATTTATATATCTCAGATGGCAAACCATCCATCTCAGGCGCCTTGGCATTCTTCATCTTACTGAGCGCGGCGGAGAAATCATCGAAGGTTGGTGGCTCCGCTAAGATTTCCACTGTTGGTATGTTTTCTTAGGAGTTGATATACAACAAGTCAGCAAGTTCAGTAGTGGGATCCAAAACATCACAGAAATGTTCCGCCCACCGGGTCACTATATCACGCTGATCAGTTAACCGTTAGGTTTTCTCCTTGATGTAAATCGGGGCAATGTTCTTCATTCTTGGTCCAAAGACAGTTTTCAAGCATTCAAAAAATCTACTTACCAGATTTGTATCCGAATATAGCTGCATCGCTGTTGCTTTATCTGTCCACCATTTGTCCTTGAGAGCACGCACCTGCAACTTTAGGCTGTGACTAGCTTTCCTCCTTTCAAGGGTATTAAATGAAAGGAAACTACGTCTGTGATCCTCGATGAGTTTTTTAATGACACCTTCGGAATGATCGAACCAATCTTGATTCTTCCGGTCAGGTTTCCCAATAACTAGAGAAGCACATCTGTAAAGATGGTCAGCATATAAGCGCCAGTTTTCATCAACAGACGCAGTATTTGCCATCACTGGCATAATGGAACGGAAAGCATTATCTAATTCCATTCCAAAGTCCTTGTTTCCGACTAGCTTTGCACAGTTTAGCTTCGTTGGGATCCTACGAGCGCTTCGACGTGGTGTTCTCAGCTGTAATCTTAGCTTAGAACTAACAAGTCGATGGTCAATCCAGCCTTGGGCCCCTCTCAGCACTCGGGTAATCTGAATCTCACCGAGATCTTTCTTGCGCGCTATCACATGATCCAAAAGATGCCAATGCTTAGATCTTGGATGCATCCACGTGGTCTTAAATTTCTCAGATAGACAAAAATATGTGTTAGTAATCGACAAGTCAAATTTTGCGCATAAAGTAAGAAGATCAAACTCATTAGCGTTGCTTTTTCCAACTCCATGGCTACCAAGAACTCCGTCCTAAGCACCATGATCATTACCCACACGTGCATTGAAATCGCCCAAGAGAAGGGTTCTGTCAGAAGAAGGTATTCCCGATAGAACTTCACTAAGTTCAAATAAAATTTTAATTTTTCTTCTTCTGGAGCTGGCACAGTGGGGGCATAAACAATAATCAGATGGATATACCTCTTAGATGTCAGTTGAAGTTTTAGTGTAATTATTCTGTCATTGATACCTTTTAGTAACTCCTGCAATCTACGTGCAAGTTAATTTCACACAGCAAAACCCACTCCACTAGCAGCTCTTTCGGTACTGGGTTTTCCTTTCCAGTAGTAAGTATAGCCGCCAAGGTACTCGCATAATTCTCCCGTATCACTGAAATGCGTCTCACTAATGGCCGCAATATCAATATTGTATCTAGCTAGCTCTCACGCAATCAAAGCCGTTTTTCTTTCAGGACACGAGTTCTGATCACTGTCCAAAAGAGTTCGAACGTTCCACGTAGCAATATTTAGTTTAACTATTGATATATATTGTTTTTTGTTTCGACCGCATGAAATGTGATGAGCAGATGACCGTGGTTAGCCAACTGCTTGAGGAACGAGACAGACTATTTTTAGGCCACCTTTTCTAGGCCCCTCCCCGTATTGGGGAAAGCAGAGTGATTCCTAAATAGGGCTGCTTTGTCATCAACTGAGCTGCCAAACTGATTCCCTGCCTCAATCAGAATACAGAGCGACCATCACCAGAAGACCGCCTACGTGCAGATACCAACTTAGGTTTGGATACACCATATCCTTTCCTTGCCATCAGCTCTCCATCACCGTAGGGCTTATTATCGTTATCACAGTAAACATGCCGAAGTCACTTACGCGTGAGTATATTTAAGTAGACAAACAGTTGCGCCGATGCAAGTCCACTCTCTCAACCTCCGTATCCGAATGTCAATGGACCGGGTAGCCGGTACGACTGACAAGTGACTGAGGTTGCAGGCAATTAGCCGCACGTCACTAAAAGAGCCCCGACGTACGCCCTTTAAGGCACATCACCAAATACCTTGCCGAACCGCTGTAGTAACCGCATACAGTTGCCTATCGACGTTGCTCGCTTCCTACACCGGTTGGGACTTTTTGTTTATGATGGTGGGCTGCCCATTGACTGATTGCACTGGTCTAGACCAGTGGGCGATGGGGTCGTCATTTCCCTACGTCCCGCACATAGCAGGATAGTCAGAGGGAACTTCGGAAGCCTAGTGTCACCAAGGGTGTATTTACCCTAGGGCTAGAAGGGCTATAGCCCGGGGCGGCAGGCCGCGAGGGGCGGCCCAGGGGCAGCCCGGGCCTCGGTTTGGACGTTTGAAAAAATACAAAAAAATATTTTAAGACATAAGCTTAGAACGCCCCTGAACCACTTTTCTACGTGTAGATTTCATATCTGAAGAATTCGAAATTCAATTGAAATATGCAAGCCGCCCCTTGTTCTGAATCAGTTGAACCGTCTATTTTTTTTCGCCTCGATTTTTTTTTCACATTTAAAATTTTGTCCACAGAAAAATAATGTAAAATATAAAATCTATATTTTGTTTTGTGTTCTTTCATCCTTTTTATATTTTTTCTTTCGATGGGGTAATATGATGTTGGCCCTGCGACCTCTACAGCGCCACCGGTTTTGAAAAGCCAATTTGAAAACGACGGAGGCTAGAGACGACCACTAAACTGGTATATGTGAACATTGGCCTGATAGAGGTGGTCTACAGGCGTATTTTATTTCTAAAGGACATTTAAAATTTGGCACAGACCAGCGGGTATAGGCAAGAGAGTACGTACACGTACGGGCTGGGCTCTTAGTCAATTTTTATTCAATGTAGTGTCAGATACTATCTCGGCTCACATCCAAGACCAACCTCCGTGGCTGATGATGTATTCCGATGGCATAGCACTCACTGACGAGGGTCGGCTGATGCTAGAGCGTAAAGTGAACCTCTGGAATGGTACGCTTGAGAACAGCGGGCTTAAACTGAATGTGTCGAAGACCGAGTACATGGCTTACAGAAGAAAGGACTCAAGAACTATCCATATAACCAAGCCAATTTAAAACCACCCGCTAAGTCGGAAAAGTTCAGGTACCTCGGATCCGTTATGCACGAGTCTGGAGGCATCTATCACGATGATAGATGCCTCCAGACTCGTGCATAACAGATCATGATTCATGGTCGGATAAGCGCTGCCTGAGCCAAATAGCGAGACGTCACTGGTGTGGTCTGCGTTCGCAGAACACCGACCAAACTCAAGGGGCTGATATACAAGAGCATCGTTCTACCGGTTGTTTTATACGGCAGCGAATGCTGGCCAGTATTATCTCGGCACACTAATGAGCTTTATGTTACGGAAATGAAGATGCTGAGGTGGATGTGCGGCGTAAAGTGGTCGGACCGCATACGTAACACATTCATTTGAGGCAGTCTTGGAGTCCGTGACATAGCGGATAAGCTAAGCCCTAAGAACTATGTCGGACGCGAGTGCCTTGATATATCTGTCCCTGGAGTGAGACCTCCCGGACGCCCAAGGAAGCGCTGGCTGTATGTCGTGATGCAGGATATAAGAGCCAATGGTCTAACCACTGAGGACTTAAAAGATCATGCTAAGTGGAGTAGGCTTAGTAGGAAGGCAGACCCTGGCACAGCAAGCCGGGATTAATGCCAGGAAGAAGAAGTACGTACGTCCCTTACGGCGTACGTATCTCATGTGCTCTTAGAAATTGAGTTTGTTATCCAGGATTACTCCTAGATATTTGGCACTCTGTGCTTGAAGTATGATTTTGCAGAAGAACAAGAGGCATGCAATTCGTTTGGGCGAATAGTGAAGAATACTGACGTACTCTTTTCAAGGTTAACTTCGATATTCAGCTTCGACCAGTTAGCCAGGTGCCCAGCCTATTGGTGGCCACCTGTAGGCGATCGGCTGACAGAACTGATTTGCAGGCAACACCGGCTCTTATAGGGCGTCTACTGAACAGGGTACCTTCGACCCGGAATCTGAAAGTGTGATTCGATAAGTAAGCTTGTATGATGTGCACGAGTCTATCTGGCACTCCTTAACGTACGAGCTTGAGAGCCATTATGTCAGACTTTATCGAACGCCTTTGAAACATCTAGGAAGATTGCCGCAGACGGCATTTTGTGGTTCGAATGGGAGGTCCTATAATCCAGAATATGCTCTGGGATCCTATGGACTTTTTTCATTCCTTGATGGGGCGGAAAGTTTCAGTAGCCTGGGGCGCGCAATCTTGAAATACGCCCTTGGGAGTCACCCTCCACTTGCCGCCGACTTGAAGTCATTGTGTGTTGAGTGGCGGAACTCAACGCCGCGCGTATGGAAAATAATTATATCTTTCATTTCCTCAAGTAAGGATCGAACTCAGAATCTTTCATGTTTACACTTACACGCCTGTTCACATGCGCCACGACGTGGTCTTTTATTATATGAACGACGAACGAACGATTTCCTCTTATTTTTTTACTTCACACTCTATTCCTCACATTTTAGTTTAGGTCAGGTTAGTATACTTGGAACACCCCGTTACCGTAAACATAATAATAAAATAAACTAATTTTAAAGGCATCACATGTTCAGTGAAATATATCTCCGAGAGGATATCAAACCTAGACGCCTGTCAATGTAAACGACAGGTTGTGGGTTCGATGCCCACTCGAAGAAGTAAAATATTTAACATTTGCAAACGAAATGTTTATCATTCTAATTTCATTGCTCTGGTAAAAAGGCGCGGCGTTGAGATCCGGCACTCAACATACAATCTCTAAAATTCTGAAGTGGGGAACGGAATAGTGTCCTCTCTCTAAGTTGTCGGGTTCGGGTAAGGCTGAAAAAAAACCATCACACCCACACCTATCTTAATGAGGCCTACGACTGGCCTCATGGCGTACCACAAGCGACTGTAAATGAAAAGTTCAATTCCCACGTGAACAAATGAAATATTAAATATTTTAATTTTAACTCAACATGCAATTAAAATATTTAATATTTTAATTGCATGTTGAGTTTCGCCAACTCAACATGCAATGCTTCAAATCAGCGGAAAATGAGGAATGGAGTGTCTTAACACTAAACTGCCTCTGCCCACCCTTCTATGTTCAGAATGCAGGATGAAATTTAAAAAAAAAAGTCAAGACCGGTACGCTTTAAATAACACGGCAAAAGCAAATACTAGCTATATGATACTGAATAGATAATAAACAAAATGTGTACATCCTTCCAAGCCAACAAAACAATTTCCTGTTACTAATTATATTTTTTTTTCTTTCTTTTTTCTTTCTTAGCTTCACGCTGTATCCCGCACAAGGCAGGGTAGGCACAGGGAACCTGGGAACCTAGTGTTAAGACACTCCGTTCTACTTCCGTTCCCCATTTTCCGCCGAATTTGAGGCATTGCGTGTTGAGTGGCGGAACTCAACGCCGTGCTTTGCCTTATTACCAGAGCGAAGAAATGAAATATTAAATATTTAAATTGAAAATATTAAATATTTCATTTCCTCGACTGGGGATCGAACCCAGAACTTGTCGGTTACAGTCACACGCTTGTGCCGCTGCGCCACGACAGGCCTCAATATATATATATATATATATATATTTCATATTAAAATGTCTTTGTTAGTGTTAGTAAGGTGCCGGCCGAAACAGAAACGGTGTGCGTTTCTGTTTTTTTTTATTTTGTACCTTCATAGTTAAGCTTGGGCATGTAAATTAACATTATATATATGGTGTAATTAAAGATAATTGCCTGTAATTATAAGTTCTCTCGTATCCTTTTATGGGTTAGATAAGCGATAGATTACATTATAATTTGTATTTGTATTGTTATTTAGTTCGAGGAATGAAAATATTTTATACATAAATTTACGTGCGAAGCGAGGCGCAACGCGGCGTTGAGCTCCGTCACTTATCACATAATGGCTTCAGAATCTTAGTAAATGGTCTAATCTGGGTAAAAATAAATTAGTGGTGTGCCCTGATTGTGCTTGGATGCTTTATATTTATTTGTACCATCGTTATTTCTATTTTCTAATTAAATTAAGAAATAAGTAGTAGTAAATAAGAAGAATCTGTAATTTAAAGAATGTCAAAAAAGATAACTGAAGCAACGGTGACCGATACGAATAGAGGTTGATGACAGTGAACGAGGCGGAAGAGGTATGCAGAAACAGGAGCGCTTGACCATCCATTCTCTGCCGATAACCATAAATACAAACTTTAAAAAATACCAATGAATTTGGAGAATCACTTAATTATTTCCCATTCTCAGGTCTCAGTTATTAATCTGTGGATATGTAGGTATTCATTAAAAAAAAAACTATAAATATATTGTCTATATTATACATATGTTTGCATTTCTCTAAATTAAATATGAATTAACAACATCATTTTACAAGTATTAATACCAATATAACAAGTATCACCTTAAAGGCTAACAACGCTCCTGTAGTTCCTCTAGAGTTACGTGGGGTCGTGGGCGACGGTGATCACTTACCATCATGACCCGTACGCTCGTTTGCCGCCTTTTCCATAAAAAAGTATCTACCTACATACCTATAAATTAAAAGCCTAGAATAATTAATTGTTTGCTCATAAATATATAAAGCAAAACAAAAATAATTCAGTTTCCCATACAACCGCACAGGAAATAGCCTAAACACCGGCGTTATCACTATCGGCGTGTCAGTCCCGTCAGTCATGTCGGTCACGGTGACAGCTGTCAAAACCAGCTGACGGCGCGCGTCAATGTCATTACTGAATTCGCGGATCGACGTTGACGCGATATGGAACTGTCACGCCGCTTCCAGCCGCGTCACGTTGACGAGATATTTTGGCGAACGGTCTGTTTATAGCGTTTCAATTGTATAGCTTGATGTAATGATAGGTTATTTTTGTATAAAGACAGAATGGTTTTAGTCTGATTCGAAATAGTGATCACTGAATATTTTTTTAGTTAAAAAGAAATATATATTTTCATCATTTTTTCAACTTATTTTTGATTTATAGATATGGTTTTAAAATTTTAATTTCAAGTTTTTAAAAGATTTAAACTGATAGGATAAAGCTAGGCAATACTGCGTAGGTATAGCTTTATTAAATCAGGGAAAAACAAACTATCAATGAATTCACCAAGATGACTTTAAACTATTTCACTTAATGTCGTAGAGGAACGGTACAGTAACCGCAGATTTTGGATTCGATGCTCACTAGATGGAAATATGGTGGAAAAAAAATACGCGACGTTGAGTTCCGCATATAAGCACGTTATGTTTCGAAAACTGGTCGGTGTGTGGAGAACGGAGTGCTTTAACACTAGGTTACCCTATTTGCAGGTCATTAGAAAACAAAATGTAAAAATATCCTATAAAAGCATGAGAAAATTAGAAAGCATGTACGCAATTCTTATCTGCATCATTCAGCTATAATAAGGCAGGGCTCGGCTCGGATCGGCGATGGTAAGGGGTTCGAGGCCGGGGGAGGGCAAAGTGAAAGAACAAAACGATAGGGACACCGTGTTGATGTAGATTTACGTTGCTGGTGCTCTACTGGACCCGTTGGGTTAAAGGTGGTATGGACTCGATTGGCTTATTTTATTTGTATAATTAAAATTTAATATTTTATTTATTTTGACAGAAATAAAACAATTTTAAAAAATATCCTTTGCTTTGTTTTCTCTAATATATAGATTACCTAAAGCCTAAGTCTAAGCAATATTTTTTTAGACTCTTAAAGACCAATAACGACGTAAAAAATATGAAATATAACAAATTAAAATATGTAGTAAATTATAAAATTAAAAAAACAACAGGACTCGAACCCACAATATCATTTTATTTGTAGTGCGAATTCTTGCTAAATATTAGACAATAAATGCTGTTTTTATTTTAATAGCTATAACAAAATGCTAAGGCAAAAAATAACTTATTATTTAACAGTTAGCTAAAGTTTAAAATTTTTCTAAATTTCAAGTTCAAATCCCGCTACATTCAAATATCTAAACATATTTAACCTTTTGACATATTAAAAAAAAAGTATTAAAAAAATTACACAAATAATAAATTTTAACAACTTCTCCATACATTTGTCTATGCCATTATTTGAGACAGGATCGCGGACTGCAGATAGCGCGTCGGCAGACATTTTTTGCTTTACATTTTTTTTTGTTTCTGTCCTCTTTGTCCACATACTCGTACACTAGTACTAAGGGACTACTGATTTTGATAGCCTGTATAGTTGTTTCTTAGAGGAATTCTTGTTATTTACTATTTATTTATATATATATATATATATATATATATATATATATATATATATATATATATATATATATATGTGTGTGTGTGTATATACGATCTTATTATACTAATAATGTACGTAATACTTTTTTACAAGATTAAGTCTGGGACATGTCGACGGGCGCAGGGGCAAAAAATAACCAAAGATTGTAAGTTCCATTACCTCTCGAAAAAATTAATATTAAAGCAAATATAAATCCATAATCGCCGATCTAAACGCCAATCTATTATATTTTTTAAATCTCAAGCTTTAATCCTCATAAAGATTAGTAAACAAAAAACACAAGATTAAACCACTCCGTTTCCTACTTTCTGCCCAATTTTCTTAACATTAAAGTTACTTAGCAGAACTTAACTCCGCGCTTTCACCTGTTACTTTGACTACAGCCTACTGTTGAATGGGAATAGACCGAACGCCAATATTATTATAAAAAAATGTACATTCAATTGTATAAAAAACAAAAGCTAATTCCTGCTACTCCGTACGACACGTACCTTCGCGATCACCTGTTCATTATAGGATTTTGTTGCACACGACTGTGACAAGGATGTTTAAATTACACGGACAATTGCGATTTACTAACAAACACACCTGTCATTTTACCTAATTATGTTAATATAACTGAGAATAACGGCTGAAAGTTGAAGATATATTGTAAATTGTATAGAAAATAGTTATTTTAATAAAACAGTGGTCATTAGTACTATTTGTATATAATTTTGCTTATTGGCAATGCAAAATGGTATGGCATTATAATAATAAGTATGTACCTTCGTTTTGTATATACATTGGTGAGTGTAGAATTCCCTCATTAGCGTCGCTTTGTTATGTTACCAGAACGAGGCGATTAAAATAATTTATTTCACCAATCGGGCATCGAAACCAGAATCATCACAAATTACATTACGAAGTTACATATTCTCTACGATTTCCAGAAAAACAAGAAATATATTATA
Organism: Eueides isabella; assembly: GCA_019049475.1. Taxonomy (NCBI): domain Eukaryota; kingdom Metazoa; phylum Arthropoda; class Insecta; order Lepidoptera; family Nymphalidae; genus Eueides; species Eueides isabella. Next base: position 1,972,503 of record CM032391.1, on the reverse strand, counting down.
AATCATACAAAAACAGAATAAATTATATTTATTTTGTGGTATTTAAGATTTAGGTAGCAATGTAATGGCAGGAAACTTGGAAATTTATTATTAAGACACTCTGTTCCCCTTAAGACACTTTCGTCCCCTACTTTCTATCAAATTTTGGAGACATTGAGTGCTAAGAGGAGGAACTCTACAAGACAGGACAGGCCCCCATTAAGTTTTAAATCCTTAATAGATATATTCATATGACACTTAAAAATAATTATCAAATAATATAAACAAAATATAGATAATTAAACACGTATCTCACATTAGGCTGTATAACAGTCACCCTTACACGCACGTAAGCTTAACTTTAAAAATGTTAAACGCATTTCGTCGCTATCTGTCATCGCGAGCGGACGCGTCGCCGATTAAATCTCGTCGCGGTGGTCATTATATTAACCAGTAATAGCTACTGATAGTGGCCGAAATGTTTATTTTTGGCTTTGGTATGGTTTGTATATGTTCGATGTTGTGGAATATTATTATTTATTATATTATATAATTCTGACTAATAAAGCAGAATCTTAGATCGTTGGTTCGATTATCACTTACTTGATCCTAAGCAAACTACTAAATTCAACTATAAATAACTACCTATAACAGTTTAGTGTCTAACATTTTAAAATGTTAGACACTAAAATAATTAAATATGATAAAAAAAATATAATTTACAGCTTTACGCTGTATTTCGACAATGTAAGCACAGGGAACTTACTTGGGAACCTAATACGAAGACAGTTCGGTCCCTTTTAAGTCATTTACGTTTTATACACAATTAATTCCCCATTGCGTGTGGAGTGGCGGAGTTTAACTCTATATCTTTGTTAACAAAGCGAAATAATAATAATATTCAAATTTGATTTCCTCGAGCGGGAATCGAAGACACAACCTGTCCTTATCACACTTTTACACTTGTACCACCGCTTCATGAGAGGCCTCAATTCTATGTGTGTGTTTTTTTATAAAAAATATATAAATTACAGTATATATTATATGAACATTATTGTTTCTACAAGAAAGGCACAAGAATTTCTATTACTAGTAGCCGATAACAATCGGATTTCATAGTGCAGGTCCATACTGATCGTCGCGGTATCTTAATAGCTACGGCCGCTGCTTAGAACAGCGATAACCTGTTTGAATTTTAGAATAGAACATGCTATGTACAATATTAGATACGAGTATGTACGATATCTTTTTCTATACAAAAAAATATGACAAGGCAGAGGTAAACCCTTAATTATATTTAATATGGTCTGGTCCGTAACTTCAATACGGCTTCATGCACATGGCAAGGTGTGTAGAGACAACTTGGGAACCTTAAGACAATCTTTCTTTCTTAGCTTCACGCTATATCCCACACGAGGCAGGGTAGGCAGGGGGAACCCGGGAACCTAGTGTTAAAACACTCCGTTGCACTTTCGTTCCCCACTTTCCACCGAATTTGAGGCATTGCGTGTTGAGTGGCGGAACTCAACGCCGCGCTTTGCCTTATTACCAGAGCGAAGAAATGCAATATTAAACATTTAAATGGAAAATAATAAATGTTTCATTTCCTCGACTGGGGATTGAACCCAGAACCAGTCGGTTACATTCACACGCTTGTACCGCTGCGCCACGACAGGCCTCCTTAAGACAATCCATTTACAATTAAGACACCACTGTTCTCTATATAACGCTGAATTTGGACCATTGCATGTTGAGTGGTGGAATTCAACGCCACACTTTGCCTTATTAGAGTGAAGAAATGAAATTACAATAACTACTAGCTATAGTAACTGACAATGGAGAACAAGAAAAACGACCCCTTAGTTTTAAAAAATAAGTTTTTTTTTATCTCCACGTTTTATCTTCTTAGCAGTCATAATTTAAATGTATTTATTAACACAAGTCACTCAGTTATCTCAAACGCTCATCTGATGAATACGTAAATGATATTTGCAAATTAAAATAAAATATCAATCCCAATGTTTATATATAGACGTATTAAATAAAGTTCTTTTTTTTTCTAGAATATAAAAACTTGACCAATTGTAAAAAGATAAAAAAATAAAATATTCTTAACTTAATAAAAAAAACTAAAAAAATACACTGTGAATGTGAGATTCCATGTGAGATCACATGTGTGGATGTGAGGTTACATGTGTAGATGTAAGATCACACGTGAGGACGTGAGAACACATATATGAATGTGAGATCACATGTGTAGATGTATGATTACATGTGTGGATGTGAAATTGCATGTGTAGATGTGAGATCACATGTGTAGATGTATGATTACATGTGTGGATGTAAGATCACACGTGAGGACGTGAGAACACATATATGAATGTGAGATTACATGTGTGGATGTGAAATTGCATGTGTAGATGTGAGATCACATGTGTAGATGTATGATTACATGTGTGGATGTAAGATCACACGTGAGGACGTGAGAACACATATATGAATGTGAGATTACATGTGTGGATGTGAAATTACATGTGGAGATGTGAGATCACATGTGTAGATGTATGATTACATGTGTGGATGTAAGATCACACGTGTGGACGTGAGAACACATATATGAATGTGAGATTACATGTGTGGATGTGAAATTGCATGTGTAGATTTGAGATCACATGTGTGGATATATGTTTACATGTATGGATGTGTGATCACATGTGTAGATGTAAGTTCACACGTGAGGACGTGAGAACACGTATATGAATGTGAGGTTACATGTGTGGATGTGTGATCACATGTGTAGATGTAAGATCACACGTGAGGACGTGAGAACACATATATGAATGTGAGATTACATGTGTGGATGTAAAATTGCACGTGTAGATGTGAGATCACATGTGTGGATATATGATTACATGTGTGGATGTGTGATCACATATGTGGATGTAAGATCACATGTGAGGACGTAAGAACCCATATATGAATGTGAGATTACCTGTGTGGATGTGAAATTACATGTGTTGATATGAGATCCTATGTGTGGATGGAAGATCACATGTGAGAAAATATATGTGTGGAGGTGAGCTCACATATGAGTACATTAAACCACACGTGTGAGTCTGAGATACTGAGATAATCTGAGATACACATAAATATGTTAGTGCACATGTGTGGATGTGACATCACATTTAAGGATATCATATTACATTTGTGAATATGAGATCATAAATGTGGGTGTGAGATCACATGTGTGAGTGTCAAATTAAATCATATCAGATCTCTAAACAGTCACAACGTTAAACGAAATTCATTGATAGGCTTTTAATGTCTCTTTTTTCCACCCCTAACTTTTTTAGGCTCTTCTCAGTAGAACTAATTTCCAAGCCGGTGTTCGGTTTTATATAGGGATTGTTTTTGTCTAATTGAATACATAATATTTTGATTTCATGTGAAAAGAGTAAATAGAGGAACTATTAAGAACATTCCTCCTGGTATCATCAGACCAACTGGATGATACTATATCATTGTATTGTCTAATCTTGTTGTTGTGTAGCTAATCTTATATATACCTGCCAAGTTTCTTTTTTATAGCTTCACGCTGAGTTTAGCAACCCACTTATTGCAGGGTTAGCAATACTACCTTACTTTCCGCGGAGCGTTTTGAGTCACTAAAATTCGGCGGAGAATAGGCAACGGAACGGAGTGCCTTAAGACTAGTTTCCCAACTTCCGTTAATTAATCGTGTATATTAGTTTTTAACCATGTTTGAAAACGCACGGTCACAGGTGACCGTAGGAGTATACCAATGACTGAGGACTACTGTAAAGTATTCGTAACAACGGGTTTCCAAAAATGTTTCAAAAAACAATATACCAAATTAATCCATTTAAAATTGTTTCATTTAAAATGTGCATCAATGGCGAATATCAAAGATATTCTTAATCGATATCAGCTTCACGCTGTATCCCGCACGAGGCAGGATAGGCAAAGGGAACCCGGGAACCTAGTGTTAACACATTCCGTTCCACTTCCGATCCCCACTTTCCACCGAATTTAATAAAGCTGAAATATACTCCTTATACAGTGCAAACATCAGAAAAAGATAGTCTTGAGACTAGAGAGAGTTAGTAGGCAGTCTGAGTGACTGCCGGAGACAAGGAATGGGCAAACAAAAAATAAATTTAACGGTTCAAATTTATTTTTTGTTTGTCCATTCCGCATTATTACATAATAAATGTGTGATATATCCAGTTAAAACAGATTAATTTTCGTTTAACTAAACTTGTAGATTAGCATTGTTTGCCAAACGCCATCTTGGCTGTGAGTTACTTCATCTGTCTCTATTACGTACGATTTATAGTCTAAAAATGTATTCCAATGTCTAGAAACAATAAAATAAATGTGAATAAAAAAGTATCAAATAATATTATTAGCTTAGGGACGATAAAATGACGCCAACATGGCGGGAACAACACGCGGTGATCGTGGGTTCTATTACGGGTTGGGTTTTTGTCCTATTTCATAGAAATTTCCGGAAATCTTTTTCGAGTGCTTTTCTACACTTTATAATCTATCAACTTGCCAAATTTTAGCTTTCTTACCTAAGTAAATTCAATATTAAATCATGATTAGGAATTAGGCTTGTACTGTAAACGTGTAAGGTTCTTGGTTCGATCCAACTTGAACAATAATTATATATATATAAAATTTTAATTTCCTCGCTCTATTAGTAGGGCAGAGCACGGCGTTGAGTTTCGCCACTCAACACATAACTCAGCAATTCGACGATCGATCAAAAGAATGTATCACTTAACATTTGGTTTCCAAGTTACCTTCGCCTTAAATTAATCTTTTGTATCAACAATACCAAAAATTCAACCAAAAATATTTTTTACACCAAAATAACAGAAGAATATTGATATCTAGATTTATTATTAAATTGCACACATTTGGTTGATAACAAAGTAACCTTGGAGGTATCTGGCAGGTATCAGTCACACGTCTTTATGAAAGTGATACGAATGTCAAATATAGATTATTATGATAGATAGAAGTGTCAGTCATAGAGGCCTGTCGTGGCGCAGAGGCACAAAGGTGTGACTCAAACGACTGGTTATGGGTTCGATTCCCACTCGAAGAAAAGAAATGTTTAATGTTTTCATTTCTTCGCTCTGATAAAAAGGCAAAATGCGACGTTGAGTTCCCGCAACTCAACGCGCAATGCCGCCAATTCGGCGGAAAGTGGGGAACGGAAGTGGGACGGAGTGTCTTAACACTAGGTTCCCAGGTTCCCTCTGCCTACCCTGCCGTGTGCGGGATACAGCGTGAAGCTAAGTAAGTAAGTAAGTATAAGTGTGAGTCATAATGAATAAATATATTTTGCAGTTTCACGCTTTTTCAGACAGGTTAAATAAAAGGATCATAGCGTACTCAGTTTTCCTGAAATTTTTATGACATTGCGTTTTGAGTGACACAGTGCTTAACGCCATGCTTCACCTATTCTTAGTAAATATATTTTCCGTTTTTTTAGCTAACGCTACAGTGTAAGGTGCCTCAGGATACATCCCGCACTTGGCAGGGTAGGCGAAGCCAACTTAGGAACCAAGCGTTAAGACACTACGTTCCAATGATAATATTTCGATCCTCACTTTTCGTCGAATTATTGAATCATAATGAGTTGAGTGGCGTAACTCAACGCCGCTATGTTTCGGTACCAAGAGAAACAGAAATAAAAATATAAAAATATATCACCTTCTACTTCCGCCTATGCTCCTGCGCCAATACAAATCTCAAATAATTATTAAAAAATATAATTCCCTCAAACGGGAATCGTACCCACAAGCGTCTAAACAGTCACTGTGCCAGAACGACCTTAATTTTTTTCTAAGTAAATACAATACATACACACTATGTACATTTTGTTATATAAAAATTTAGGGCATTTTGCCACGCAATCTAACTTGTCTCGTTCTCGTTCCGTTAACGTACAACACTATCGGGCTACAGCGGTCATCATTGTCGAACTTTTAATGAATCGCTTACATTTTTGCCTTGTTTTTCTTTTAGAATATATAATAATATTTAATTCTGTGATGTATATTGTAGATTCAACACAGGATACGTTAATTATTTATTATAATGAAAAAAATATTGAAGCCTGTCGTGGCGCAGCGGGACAGGTTGTGGGTTAGATCCTCAGTCGAGGAAATGAGATATTTAATATTTTCAATTTAAATATTTAATGTTTCATTTCTTCGCTCTGGTAATAAGGCAAAGTGCGGCGTTGAGTTCCGCCACTTAACACGCAATGCCTCAAATTCGGTGGAAAGTGGGGAACGGATTGTCTTTACACTAGGTTCCCGGGTTCCCTCTACCTACCCTGCCTCGTTCGGGATACAGCGTGAAGCTGAAAAAAAAACGTAATAAAAAATATTGGCTTTTCTATAGTTCTATATAAAATAACCTTTCTATATAATAAGTTGTAACAAGCGTATAAGAATTTCGACGTAGCTTGGTGAGAGCGAATGGCTTAGTTGGTCAGAGCGCTTGGACGGTTTCCAAGAGGCGCGGGTTCAAATTTTTCTACTTTTTTAAAATAAGTATTTTTCTTTCCTAAGTGTGAAATAACATTTTAAAAATAGTATGCAACTAACAAAAATAACTAATCAATAATATAAAATAACTCAATTTATCAACTTGACAAGAGTAGTGTTGCAAGGAAATAACCACAATATTATTATATATAGATAGATATTTTTCGAAATTGGAAACGTAGTGTTAAGACACTGTGACCATTAAAACACTTCCGTTCCCTGCTTTCCTCTTCAGCTGTATCCTATGATTATTGTATTGATCCTTTCGATTGGCGGAATTCAAAGCTACGCTTTGCTACCAGAGCGAAGAAAATGGAAATATAATGGAAATATTTAATAATATTTAATTTTCTCAAGCGGGAATTGAACCCGCAACCGTTTACAATCAACATGGTTGTAAAGCCCCCTACGTTTTTTCTTAGATTTCCATATAAGTACGTTAGTTACAAACGATTTCCTGAACACCTGCGCTGACCATGTGACAGTGCAAGGCATGTTTTTCATACAATTTAATTAAATTAATTAATGTTTTGCTTACGGCTGTTTAGATATTTAACGCCCTTATGTAACTACTTCAGTTAATTTATTTATTTGTTTTGCAAAGTGTCTGTTTGTGATAAATTTATTTCTTCCTTTTTTATTAGGGTTAGTTATTTTAAAGCTTCACGTCTTTTCGTTCATAGCGAGGAGTACTCAGGGAACCTTTTGGTTTTTTAGGGTTCCCTATGGTAAAGCTTAACCTCTATAGGTACACTTTGTTGTCCGTCTGCCCGTTTGTAAGGACCATTTATCTCAAGATTGCGTGAACGTATCAAGTTGAAATTAATATGAGATATCCAGGTTTACGGTCTTTGAAGCACAGAACAAAAGATACGTCAAGGTTAACTAACAGTATTTATTTCAGCTTCACGTTGAATCCCGCACATTGCAGGGTAGGCAGAAGGAACTTGGGAACCTAATGTTAAAGCACTCCGTTTCACTTCTATTTTCCACTTACCGCCAAATTTAACTACCGCATTGCGTGTTTAGTGGTGGAACTCAACGCCGCGCTTTGCCTTGTTACCAGAGAGAAGAAATGAAAATATTAAATAATTAGAATATATTTAATTTCCTCGAGTGGTTATCGAACCCACAACCAGTCGCGCTTACAGTCACGCGCTTGTGCCAAAAACATTACAATTCATACAAAATGAACGAACATTAACCGTATAATGAACACATATGATACAAATACAAAATGACATATATGATGCTAACAGTAAATATAAATAATAGCTCCTATAGATGATTTTTCTTGATATTATTTTATTCATATCATTTTAATAAAGTCATACCTTATTTATACATAAGTATATTGCGGCCATATTTTCGCAGATGGCTGTGGCTTCGATTTCTACTAGCAATAATTCAGTATTTAATATTTTCATTACCTGAGGTTCCCAGGTTCCCTTGCTGAAGCAAGTGTATACATTTATAGTCTTCTAGTACTTAAAAACAAGTGGCGCCATCTATTATCCCGTTTCGAAAATTAAATTTGCATGTTTACATAATTGTATGTCAGAAATTAGCATTAAACAAAGGTAAGATTGCAATAAAAATATTAATTACGACATATTCATTATAATAAAAGTCACCATTATTTATTGAAATGGGAATTCTATTTTTTTTAGTTTGACAGTGGGGCCCTGAGGAACTAGTGTCAAGGCATTCTGATCTTATTAAGACACTTCTCAAGTTGCGGAACTCAACGCCGTGATTAGCGTTGTTATCACAGTGAAAAAATTAAAATATTTAATATTTCTATCTTTTCAATTCCCAAAGAAAAAGTTCACTAAAACCTTTTTTTAAAGTAATTTCTTTATTATAGAATGGTTGTACAATATATGTGAGTACCTATTTGAAGCCGGAAGTAATGCTTATCGATAACAAGATAGTAAAAGAGAACTTAGTAATAAAGATAAGCGTGTCTTACGTTTATCTTCATATCATATTGAGTGGCGGAACTCAACGCCGCATTTTTTCCAGAAATATGTATATTGAACCCGCGTCTCTGGTTTCCAACCATCCTTGGACAAAGTTTTCTAAATTACTTTTAATTTTTATTTTACTTTTCGCTTTATACCAGAAAGTCGATAATACTATAATTTTACTAATATTATAAATATAAAAGTGTTTTAGAGTGGACGTTGGTTCCACTTTCATACAAAAACAACTGAACAATTTAAGATGAAACTCTACAGTATATAATTTATAAATCAGAAAAACGCATAGAAAATTATATAGACTACTTATATATTATCTTATGTAATATCATGATTTATAAGGAAATAGATTAAGTATTATATAACAATAAAATAAAGCAGGCGAAGCCGCGTGTGCGTCTATAGTAATTTTATAACTATATTTTATGCTTATACTTATTTTAATATTGTTATTATACTGCATTGTTCAATTCATTTTTATGTTACAATCAAGGAGCAAACTAAAAAAAATAAGTATAAAGTAGCGCTATCAAGAAATAAAGACAATATATCTCGAATATCTTACGTTTTTTATTTTATTTATCAGGTTTAATTAAGCGAATCGTGCACTGCCCATTGTCCGACTTAGATCGACTCTCCGAAGACGTTTTTTTTTTTTTTAGATTTACAATTCACGCTGTATCCCGCATGTAGCAGGTTAGGCAGAGCACGTTGCCAATATCTTGGGACATTTCATATTGAATAGCGGAACTCAACGCCGGGTTTTGTCCAGTAACCAAAGAAAAAACAACTCAGCGATTGATAATCGAATTCACTAAATTCATGTTTATAATTAGACATTAATTTATTTTACATAGCTTAAATTCATTTTGTAATTATTTTTATTTATAAATATTTTTTTTAATTTCACAGATTATATTTAAACATTGTCATACGTATTTGATTGAGAGTGAGATCTGTTTGTCTGTATACCGCTAGGGGCGGGCGATGGGCCGGGCCTAACTTTAGCTAACTTCGCTACACACTTCGCAAGGCGACCTGAGTCACAGTTGCTTTGTCCTGTTAATTTGGTGTTTTTTTATCGAATATTCCACATTTAAAGTGATTGGTAAGTGATATTTTTATATATTTTCGAATTATTATTATGATATTTGTGTTGTGTATTGTTTTCTTTATAATTTTAATGTAAACTAATGTTACACGTTGTGTTTTATAACGTCTGTAGTGTAAGTTTGAATTCGATAGAAATATCATGTTATTTTGCGAAAATATGGTTATAAGGGAATAGAGAATAATTATTTTTATTAATTTGTAGTATTACATTAACTTGCAAGGGTGTATTTACTATATTACTTCTCATTTAGATAAACATAACCTCAACGGTTTCACAATTGACAGTTTGAGAAAGCGGCCGCTAGATGGCGCTGTTCTAATGGGCGGAGTTTATGATGGAATAGAATGAAACAACGAAAGTGGTTAACAAATATTATTTAAATTACTTTGTTTTATATATTTTAATATTGATTTTTTTATGTATTAGTTAAAAAAAAATATTAAAAAATTATATTTATTAAAAAAATATATATTTATATATAAATTTTATTTTTTGTATTATCTGTATTTTACATTTGATAAATTTACTAATAATTAAACAAATCAAGCTCTCGATACTGACGCGTAAATGTATTAATATAGCTTTTGTTAATTTTTTGCTTTGATTTCACGGGCAAGCAGGATGAACTTGGAAACGTAGTGTTAAGGCACTACGTTACTATAAAGACACTTCCGTTTCTCACTTGCCGTCGTATTTGAGTCAAGAAAGAATGCCTCAGTACTAGAGTCAAGAAATTCAATATATAATATATTTAATTTCCTCGAGTGGGAATCGAACTCACAACCTATCGCCTTGACATGCGCACGCTTGTCCCTGCGCCACGATAGGCCTCAAAATATACCATAATATAAAAAAAAACATCACAAAAAATATGAAATTTCATCTTAATTTTAAAATATTATTGTATTATAAATAATAAAATGAATAAGTAAATACAAAAACCTCTTGAAGTATTGTCGGTTGTGGAGCGAGTTGTGACAGATTTATAGCGTGCAAGGCGGTTCTACGTAACTAGGGCTGCCATTGATGAGGAAATTAAAAAATATATATTTTTTTCTTCACGCTGGGAAAAAGAGAGAACGTGGAAATTTAGTGATAAGATATTCCATTCCCATTAGGATTATTCCGTTTCTCACTCTCCGCCGCATTACAAGTACGTCTTGCTACGATTAGGTACTTAAAAATCCATTTACTAAATTTAAAAGCGTATAATATTTTATTTATTTCTTTCCTAAACGTGAAAAAACACTTTGAAATAGTGAAAATATTTAATAAATAACATTCTCTCTTTTGCTAAACGATAATTCTAACGAATTGTCTGACACAGCCATTTGCGGGAAATTAAAAAAAAATATATAATTGTCCTTTGATGTATGTTTGTAATACTTAATCCCTCTCCCACCCCTGCGATAAGCGGGAAAGAGCGTGAAAAAAAAATATTTTTCTATTATAAATCGTACAAAACCCTATCCGAGCCCTTTACTAAAAATTAAAACATCCCCGCACTTTAAACTCGCACGAACGAATCATTTTATTTATCGCGTACACCTGAATGTTGATCGCGGGGAGTGTAAAGATTTATATTGGCGTGTCTGAATCTGTCAGATTAGAACGATTAAGATATATATTTTAAGATAAACGTTAGGTAGCGGCGTTCAACGCCGTATTTATTTTCACTAAACTTAGACATTTGTAATATTTTACTTCAGTGTGGTTGGCTCATAATTTTGTGTCGGCGGAACTTAACGCTGTGGTTAACGTCAAGGCAACTGAAAATTATACACATATGAATATTCTTTTCTTTTTTTTTTTTTTTTTTTTTTTCAGCTTCACGCTGTATCCCGCACTAGGCAGGGTAGGCAGAGGGAACGGAAGTGAAACCTAGTGTTATGACACTCCGTTCCACTTCCGTTCCCCACTTTCCGCCGAATTTGAGGCATTGCGTGTTGAGTGGCGGAACTCAACGCCGCGCTTTGCCTTATTACCAGAGCGAAGAAATGAAACATTAAATATTTAAATTGAAAATATTAAATATTTCATTTCCTCGACTGGGGATCGAACCCAGAACATATCGGTTACAGTCACACTCTTGTGCCGTTGCGCCACGACATGCCTCATATTCTTTTCTCTGAGTATGAATCGAATCCAAAACCGTTGCGGTCGTATTTTAACCAACGCAACGATAACGTTTACAAAACGTTAATACATATGTACTCGTATGTATATTATAATTTCAATAATCCAATTAGCATCACATTTTTTTAATCTTCACGCTTCAGCTTCCCACATAAGGTAAGATAAACATAGGAAACCTAGTGTTAAGACGTTCTATTTCTACTTTTTCTCAACTTAGGACACTTTTTTTCTATACTTGTATATTTGCAACGGAACTCAACGCTGTGCTTTGACTTGTTGTCAGAGCGATAAAATAAATTTTCCTCATTCCATAGATTGAAAATCGAACTTACAACCTCGTGTAACTTACAACCAGTGGGGAACGGAAGTGGAACGGAGTGTCATAACACTAGGTTTCACTTCCGTTCCCTCTGCCTACCCTGCCTAGTGCGGGATACAGCGTGAAGCTGAAAAAAAAAAAAAAAAAAACAACCTCGTGTTTAGATACAACCGTTAACCTACTGTGCTACGACAGACTCTACCTACTACCAAAAACGAAAAAAAAACTCTGCCTTTCACATACCAACATTCAAGCAACAATTTTGCACAATATTACAAAATAAAGAAATGCCACAACAAAAATACGTACACTTCTTCTAAACTATTATTGATTTTGCGAACACCCCATGAGCTCTATGAGGCTATGAGGTCGAAAAGGAACAAAAAAAAAAAACTAAATTTACGACATACAAACAAAAGCCGCTGCATCACTCATAAAAGGGGCAGATTACGCACGTCTCATTCGACAGATTTACGGTCACCAACATAATGGCGACGTCGTGAGACGATCTTGTAATAAGTACTATTAATAAATCATTTGGTTGGATTTAGATAATAAATAATAATTATTTATATTTATTATTTTTTTTTTAATTATAAAATACTGTGAGATCATTGTGATACTTACAGATGAAACTTGTTTTGTTGTGTACGTATGTACATGTAAATAGTTCCCCAATAGTTCAGTGGGCAAAATGTGATTAAATACTAAAGTCGTGAATACTAATCTATTGGCCGTGTGATTCCGGCTTAGAATAGGATCACCCTAGTACTGGTTGTGTCGTAAAAGCGACTTTAGTAGGTGTGGTAGAGTCACGTTGTCAGCAATGGCAACACGCATGGGCAGATTCGACCACATCATTACCACCACCGGCATTTAAAAGTGACGTTAAGTAGTGGCTTTGGTCACTGCGTTTCGCATTGGGTAATGCCGGTCCCCGGTGCCCATCCACCTTGTAAACTAGCATCACTTCTGTAGCTCCTCTGGTGCTACACGGGACCGTGGGCGGCAGTGATCACTTACCATCAGGTGATCCGTACTCTCGTTTGCCGTGCCTTTCCATAAAAATTAATATATCTTTTAACATATGTATGTCTAAAAGAAATTACGTCGCAGGTTCTTTTGATTTTTAAAATTTTCTCCTACTTTTGTTTAAAAATGTCAGGACAAACATAAAAATGACTTTTAATATTTATTTACCATATTCTTATCTTTGAGGAAGTGAAGCTTGTAAGTTGTCACTTTCACAAAAACTGATACCGCTAATGTACTCTTATGTATATATATATTTACCAAGTACTTGAGGTTTGATCCCCACTAGAAGAAATGAAAAATTTTATACAAGCTGGACGCGCTGGCGGCTTCGTCCGCTTGACATAATCTATTTTATTCACTAATCTCTTAATAATATTTAATATTTTAACACAATACTATACAACAAAAAGTTAAATTTCAGCTAAGTGCTTTGTGGCTAAGTGTTGAGGCAAAGGTTCAAATCAACAATCTGGCCGCTTCTGAGGTTAACGCATACCAACGCACAGACAAATAGAATGAAATTTGTATTAGTTCTAAGATTTTTTAAATATGTCTACCATTTAGCAAGTAGACAATCGCTCTGGTAACAAGACAAAGCCCGGCGTTGAGTTCCGCCACTCTCTTCTCACCATGACCACTCACCACATCAGAATTCAACGAAAACTGGGCTTAGAATTCATTCTAAATATTATCTATCTAGTTTGATTCAATTCAAAATATAACTTTTCCTATCATAAAAAATAATATTAAAACGTGTACTCGTTATAAAAACAGCTAATTAATAAATAAATCAACCATTCAGGATTATCCGGCGAGACAAACGCTTCCGGTGCGGGACACGTTTCATTTTCATTATTTTATTTACAAAAAAATATAATAATTTACGGTCGAAAAGACCGCCTTCCGTGAGATTTAGCGAGAGTGTCATAGACTTGGGGCCAGTCGATGTGTAGATATTGAGTTATATTCCCGATATATATTTAATTTAATATATATTTTTTGGTATAAATTCATTTTGTACGTGTATTAAAAAACAATGGTGGGTCTGGAGTGATTTGCTTTTCTTTGATGATTTACATACGTAATTCTTACGTACGTAATTCTCTTATTATTTGACAAAAACATAGTATTTTGTTTATAGTGTCCATGTACCGCTATATACCTTTTAAGTGACACTTAAAACTTAAATTAAAAGTAAGAAAGGAAAATTATTTATTATTTCAAATGGGACGCGATATCGATACGATGCTGTAAAACCCATTCTTTAGCCTTTTTTGATTCTTCTTCTTTCTGTTAACCTAAACACGCAATCTGTCGAAAAATGGACAGCGCGTGGTGAACGTGGTATCGTAACGCCAGGTTCCCAGGTTCCCTCTGCCTACTTAGCTCGACATGATGGTAAAAACAAACACAACAAAGTGTCATTTAGTGTTTTCTCAAAGTAACCACACGGGTAAAACTCAGCGGGACATACTATAAATTTTAGTTTCAAATCATCCTTGTCCACTCTTCAAATTACTAATGTGAGGCTATTTATTATAATTTCTGTACGTACTTTGGATATTTGTATGTTAATTTTAACTAGGGTTTTCATTTGGCTTGACATGTTTTTTTTTTAATTTCTACTTTATATAATAAAGTATGACTTGATATGGTATAGGCATAGGTATATATATACCTATGCCTATACCATACCATGGAACACAAATATATTTTTTTTTCACTTTCACGCACTATCCCTAGCGGGATAATCAGCGAGAAAGGAGCGCTAAGCGTTACCGTCTCTGCATACCACTTTTATCTCAAAAAGATGTAAAAATACATACATTTCAATAGATAATACTTAAATAAATAAATGTGGTAGCGTTTTATTACGTAGTATCTTTTTATTATAAGTTTTAAAAACATCTGATAACGTCACATTTATCAATTATTTATTAAATAGAATATTTAGAACTAAAGCTAGTGAGCGCTGTTAGATTATACACGCAATGTCTGTAAATTGAACAGTAAACGGAGAACCGAGTGTTTCAACACTAAACTCTGTCTGCTCATCCAGATTAAAGACATAATTTTTTTTATTTTGATAATTTAATTATTTTATCGCTTATTTAAACTGGTCTTGCCATAAACAATATTTTTTACCTAGATTTGCCATCAACGTATTTTTTTGTTATTGACACATCCGTAAAAAGTTGCCATATAGAAAAAAAAATATCTTCCCTTCCCCTTAACAATTATAATCAATCGATTATTACCCGACTCACAACCCGTAAATATCGATTCGCATTCTACAATCGATATAACCAAGATGTGTGCTATCTATTGCAATTTATCTCAAGTTCCCCACATGTACGCACACAAGCAAACACACACACGCACACACACACACACAAAACAATAACTTGTAATACAAGGTTGAGTACAAATTTAGTCATCCACCCACTCTGTAGCCACGATTATTTATATTATAAAGACTTTTGACTTTTTGTACATTTTGTTTTTGATCCAACGTAAATAAGATACGTTATTTAACGTCAATATATTACCTGACAGGTGGTAGGCAACTTGCTGGCCCCTGATTTGGTAATCAACACCTAACAACCAATGGTTTAGAGGTTAAAACAGCGTATCAGGGTCGTCAGGTCGCCGGGTCGAAGCCGCCTCATAAGATTTATAAATATATCAAAGTTTAGCTTTGTGTGAATGTATTGTAAGATTTTAATCAACGTCTGTGGACTGGCGTTCAAATCCTGGCTGGCACAGGATGGTTATATATTTGAATTAATCATATGATGTTGTTTGCACGTATATACATATTAAAGATAATTTTATAGTATTTCTATTTCTATCTCTCTCTGTACAATACAATGTGAGTGAGATGCATTGAAAAATAACTATTATATGTAAAAAGATCAATGTTTTCTACATGTTTTTTATTTGCGGAAATCTTGCGCAATTTCCACCATTAAACACGCATTGTCTCGGAAATTGGACAGCGTGGGAAACGGAGTAATGTAACACCAGGTTCCCAGGTTCCCTCTGACTTCTGAGCTACGGACTACATATATGGATGATATGGTCTT
Source organism: Eueides isabella (assembly GCA_019049475.1). Classification (NCBI taxonomy): domain Eukaryota; kingdom Metazoa; phylum Arthropoda; class Insecta; order Lepidoptera; family Nymphalidae; genus Eueides; species Eueides isabella. The sequence goes on along the minus strand of CM032391.1, from coordinate 1,956,262 downwards.
TGCAAACTTCTTTCACCTCGTCCCCTCTCAACAACCTCATCATAAATATCCACCATATGAAATTTACGTGACCTTCCTCCAGTATCATTGATACTGTGTTCTCGAAAGTTAATCAGGATGTCACATTGCCGTTTCTTACCACTCATTCTCTGCTTATAAATATTTTTTCCAAATTTTGCGTTATTAATTCTATGGAGATGCAGAAACCTCTATGACATTCTCACTATTAAAGCATAGTACCAGAGCGAGAAAACTGAAAATATTAAATATTTCATTTCCTTTACTGGGAATCGAACCACAACCAGTCTCCCTCAACCTGGCCTCAAAAAAAGACTTTACGCTACCACTTGCACAAAATGTTGTCTCGCAAATTCGAAGAAAAGTAATTTTCTATAAATCTATATATTTTTAATTAGTTAAAAATAATAATATATAAAAAAAAACAAACACTCTGTATATATATATCGATATAAAATCTGTTATTTGTTATGGAATACCCTGAGACAGTCCTTCCACAATAATGATATTGTAATTTACTGCAATGATTCGTCATACGACACACGATGCATACTGAGCGGGTCGATCAATAAATATTGTATATGAAAATTATATATATATATTCACTTTTATTTATATATATATATATATATATATATATATATATATATATATATATATATATATATATATATATATATATATATATATATATATATATATATATATATATATATATATATATATATATATATATATATATATATATATATATATATATATATATATATATATATATATATATATATATATATATATATATATATATATATATATATATATATATATATATATATATATATATATATATATATATATATATATATATATATATTCACTTTTATTTAATTTGTTTTTAGTTACACGCTGTATCCCGCACGTAGCCACAGACCATGGAACTTAGGAACCTAGTGGTAACACACTTCCGTCCACCATTTTTAAAACGAATTTGATACCGTCGCGGATACCAACGCTGCGGTTCGCCCTGTTACCAGAGCGTGGTAAGTTAAAAAACCGGTCACGATTACCACTGTACCACAAGACGGGTACCAGCCCAGAGGATTTTATTTGTACATTTCAATATGATTTACTATATGAGAACACGCGAATTTGTTTTATATATTATTATTACAAAAATTTAATTTGTAAATGAGTTATATTTATATTGAACTAATATTTATTATATAATGATTGTGAGTGAGGATGTTTGTTTAAGTATCACGGAATAAAATGCTGAACTGATTTAAATCAAACTTTTAAATAATATAGCTTATATATCTGAAAAGCGCAAAGTATGTACTTTATGTACTTTTTTATATAAGTTTAAATATATATTTGTCTAATACCCATTTTATGTCAATGGATATATTCACAATTAAGTCTGTGTGAAAGAAAAAATAATGGAAGAAATGTTATTATTTTAAAGTCGACTCTAAAATAACAAGTTACGTTTTATATCAATATAAAAGTATATACGAGTATATCAAATGATACCAATAAGCGTCATAAAAAAGTGTGTCCTAGCTATGACATGTTATATGATAAAAACTATACCTTTATTTGCAATATTTGATATAAATAAATTTATATATAATATTGGACACATGCAGATTCGAATCTGCACTTCTCGAGTGCTTTACGCTGTATTCCACAGATATAGGCAGAGGGAACTTACGTACTAAGTGTTAAGACACCATGTTTCGTTCCCCAATTTCCATTGAATTTGAGAACGATTGATTGAGAATGATCATATGAGTAGCGGAACTCAACGCCGCGTTTTGCCTTGTAACCAGAGCGAAGAAATGAAAAGATTAGATATTTAGATTGAAAATATTTCATTTCGTCGAGTGTGGATCAAACCTACAACCAGTCGTTTTACATACACACCACGCCTGTCCCCTGCGCCACAACAGGCGTGAATAGGCCTAATAATAGTTTTATAATAAATAACAAAAACATTACATATCAAAATATAAAAAAAAAATAAACGAAAAAAAGAAAAACCACCAACAACCAACTCCACCGTAACGTACATAAAAACAAATTAATAGACAACTAACGCCATCTATGGAGCGACAATAAAAAGAAAGTTTGAATTTGCAGTAACCGTTACACTGCACGCCGGTGCTTAACGAATGCAAAGTGAATTAGAAAAGACATTATATTATATGAAAGCTTAGCCGAGTCGGAGGTCCGTTGCGTCGGCGGCTGAAGGCGAGTCGACGCTAATCGATGCGCGCCACTGCGCTGTCTTCCGACGTCGGCCATTACGCACCTTTATGACCAACCGACACCCCCCCTCTGCCCCACCACGAGCCCCGCTGCCCCCTCTAAGGCGGCACATGACGAATCAATATGCCGCCAACCGACTCAACACTTATTTATTTGACACGATTTATTAGCCGAATGCCTGTAAACTTTTATGTGCCCCCTCACAAGGGATGCTTTTTGATGAACGAGGCCGTGATAAAATTCTATGTTTCTCCTTTATTGCTATTCGGAACAGATGTCTGCCCGTGTTCGGGTGTCTGCGGGTGGGATTATTCCTAAATTTTAACGATGGGACGTGTCTACCACCAGTTTTGTGATTTCTCTAGCGTGCCATCCCCATAAGTTAGATCCTATTTAAAGCTAGCGTCTTCCAGTTTTCTTTAATGGCCGCCTCGGAATTGTTATTTGGATAAACACAAAAGCTCTACGTTTTTAAAAGGCACCGGCAAAAGCAACCAAGATGCAGTTTTTTAACTATTTTCTCTAATTTCCATAGACAATGTCGCATGACCTCATGCCCAGTGTCTTTGTTCTCAAAGTTATAGCTTTAATTCGAATAATATAGTATTTTCCATTGTAAACTTATATTTTTATGTACAGGGGTCGGCCATGAAGTATCTACATAACTGATTAAGCTTCAACTATTTATATGAAAATATATTTTAAGAGGGTACTCTATAAGGTTGTTATTAGGACAAGGCCGAGTTATGTCACTCGACCTTAGAAGGAAGTTGTCCAAAGCAATAAACTACTTTGATACACGTTAAACAAAATGTGACATAATCGTTAAGACATTCCGTTACTCCACGTTTAGTCTTATTTTTGCGGTGTTGCATATTAAATAGCGGAGTTCAACGCCGTAAGTAGTCTAGTAGAGCGATGAAATAAAATTAATTGAAATATAACGCTATTATGAAAAATAATGAGTGTATTTGAACCAAGTACCCACATGTGTTCAGTCGAAAGTTGTCCCACTCGTCTTTATTTACTGACATGAACATCTTTACTATTGAAATGTAAAGTTGGTTTTTGCTAACAAAGACAAATTCCTATTTCTACCCATTTCTATCTACATGACGAGACGAGATATAAAGCCACAAGGCAAACGAAAGAAAATCTATCCCAAGTAAGAAAAAAATGTCTATATTCGCAATACGCAATACTACATATTGTTAAGTCAAATTGTAAAAAAGATATATACTTTAAATATACTTATTTAGTCAACGTATGATTTTTTTAACGTCAAATGCCGCTAAGATTTGAACCCGCGCCTCTTGGAAACCGTCCACCAACCAAAAACCTCTAAATAATCATTTTTTCTTCCCTATATGGGGATTAACACATTGAATATAATAAAAATATTTATATAACTCTTTCGGGTTAAATCAATTAGCTTCAGGACTGTCTTGGCGCAAGAGCCATAAGTGTGTGACTGAAAAACTGACAGGTCATGGGTTCCATTCCCCACTAGAGGAAATTAAATATTGAATGTAACTAGGCAAAACGTGTTGTTGAGTTTCATAACTTGTAAAGAAACGGAACGGCGTGTCATAATCCTAGAGTGCGGGATACAGCGTGAAATAAAAAAAAATTATAATATATTTTTTATGTTTTTTTAGCTTCACGCTATATCCCGCACAAGGCAGGGTAGGCAGAGGGAACCCGGGAACCTAGTGTTAAGACACTCCGTTCCACTTTCGTTCCCCACTTTCCGCCGAATTTGAGTCATTGCGTTGAGTGGCGGAACTCAACGCCGCGCTTTGCCTTATTACCAGAGCGAAGAAATGAACATTAAATATTTAATTTATAAATATTAAATATTTCATTTCCTCGACTAGCGATCGAACCCAGAACCTGTCGGTTACAGTCACACACACTTGTGCCGCTGCGCCACGACAGGCCTCAGATTATATTATGATGCAGTCAATTCTAGCCTGACCTATCTGAGCATATATATTTTGACTTGCGTCACAAACATTGCACTTCATAGTATCTACAAGACAAAAGAATAGACTAGCAAGATTTCAACTAACTCGCTTTTATAGGTTAAAGTTTTACTCCAACGGGTCCAGCAATTAACATTAGCTACTTTTGTTTGCTCGCGTCGAAATAACTTCGAGCGGAAGTATGTAATTTTTTTTCGCAAATATAGCGGAAGGAAGGCGACGGCTTCCGGCGGTCTGTTTAGATGGTTTTTATGCTAATCGTGGAGATTTGCAGGGTTTTCTTTTAGCACGACAATTATTTACGGAGCGTGGTCGCGGTCTCCCTTTAAGAAATTAGCAGTGTGGTGACCATTACGTGGCATTGTTACGGACACGTTGAGCTGAAACTGTGATTTTGATCTTTTACTCTCTAAAATTTAGTTTATAGTTGCCGCGGCGTTGAGTTCCGCCATTTAACTAAAAGTGAAGAGTGAAGAACTGGAGTGTTTTTCTTCTCTGTCTTATTTCATTATTCAATATTACTTAGATATTTTTTATCTTCAGTTAAATCTCCCTATATCTTGGGGTAGGCAGAAAGAATATAGCATTAAACCACTCAGTTTTCCTTCTCTCACCCAATTTTTAAAATATTTTCCCCCGAGTGGAAATCGAACCCACAACCCTTGTGCTTCAATTAGAAAAGCTTTACTATCAATAGACCAGAACATCGTAAACACAGCGATTCCCAGCACAATATGACGCACAAACAAAATATACGATAATTAAAAATTACAATCGCCCTCATAAAAGCGGCAATCTCCGTAACAGTACTCGTTTTACGTACAACATACATACATACAAAATGAAAAGCCTAGTTTATTCAACAACAATGATACCCAAAATTATATGACAGAAGATACAAAATATAGCGTATCAAATCTGTCCCGTAGGGCGCGACGGTCGGCGGGTGCAGTTAATTTTTATGAAGCCTGGTCGCAGTATTTAACTGCCATAGATGTGACCAGGGACAATGCGAACGACTTTGTAGGCAAATTAATTTCACAATAAAACACCTTGGTTGTTTCTTTTGTTTGTTTGTTACTGTCTAATTGCAAGGTTTTAAGATAAGCATCAATCTCACGTGCTTGTGGTAAGACTTGATAGATGGTAGCGTCTTTGGTGACAGAACTGAAGAATGTTGGGATTAGATATATTTTAAATGGCGCAGTGGTTGTGGGTTCGATTTCAATGCGGGGAAATATAAGAGGCCTGTCGTTGCGCAGCGGCACAGACGTGTGACTGCGACCGACAGGTTGTGGGTTCGATCCTCACTCGAGGAAATGAAATATTTAATAGTTTTAATTAAATATTTAATGTTTCAATTGCTTCGCTCTGGTATAAGGCAAAACGCGGCGATGAGTTCCGCCACTTAACACGCAATGCCTCAAATTCGGTCTAAAGTGGGGAACGGAAGTGGAACGGAGTGTCTTAACACTAGGTTCTCAAGTTCTCTCTGCCTACCCTGCCATGTGCGGGATACAGCGTGAAGCTGAGTAGAAATATTTGAGGAATTAATTATTTTCACATTATTTTCATTGCCACGGTCTGGTTGACGACCCAACAAGCTGTCTCGAAAATTTGTCGTAGGGTAGAGAGCAAAGCATCTTGATATTATTTTCACTTTGTCTAACCCGCTATGTGTCTTCATACAACTATCTTGTGCTCAACTGGCACGCTCGGAACATCATAATTTAAAAAGAATCGAACCCGCTACAGGTGTGATACAGCGTGAACCTGTTTTATTTCTTTATTAAAATTTGGCATTAATTAAGTTCACCGCGCAAAATTTCAAGCAAACGAAGGTCAATACAGCCGTAAGCAATACACCGACCGTTGCCTTATAACAAACGGGCTCATGAAAAAGCAAACTCCTCGCGCCCAGCAAAATTATAATGCAAAGTGAGAATACAAAGCTTAGCCATTTACATTTGGTTATCCAAAAATTCACTTAACACCCAAAAAACAAAAGGCATCCCAGATATTTTAGTTTAGTTTCGGAAAAACAAACCTTTGATCAATCCCATTGAAGGTGCTTCAACTTGAGAATGCAAATGTGAAACAATTTCGCCTCCCCACCCTGCCCCCTGCCCCCCCCTCCCCCCCGGCCCCCGCTGCCCCCAACCCCCTCTATCATCCGCCGTTCATACTCGGATGCATAACAGACAAACAGGCTAATCCGAGAGTTATCGTAAATTGTCAGTTTATGACGTGCGGAACGACAGCAGGGCAGGGCTGGTGGGGAGTTTTCTAATTTCGCCCCTTCGCCCCTTTGACGCGCTAATTCGTGTAAGCAGTTTCTGAACGTGCTTGTTTCCAGCTCACTCCACACCGACACAGTTGTGCGTTCATTCGAACTTTTCTTACAACGACGTTATTAGAGTCTGATATCGTTCGTTCTTGTACCATAAACGTTAAAGCGAGGTTATCGCTGGCTTTTACATAGAGTTGCGCAATTTACATACATTCGTTTGTTCGGTTTTTAAATAGCGTATTAACCGCGTTAATCGCGATGCTATTTCGCTAAACGCAAATTAAAAAGTTATGAATGTTCCGCCGTTTTCATTTGCGCCGTCTATTCGGCCTGCTCGTCAGCTGGTGCTGGTGTATAACTGAAACACGATAATTATGTTCATTTTTGGTTATTTACTTGTGCTATGTGGCCTTTTGTTATTTTATTATTGTGATGGTACTTACGAAGTATAAATTAGGAGTATTTATATATTCGTTGTTATAATTTGTTTATTTCAGTTTTCTTATACTTATATTATTGACTGATTTTCAGGAGAAAACTTAATTTAGTTCTATTGAAAATAGAAAGATTTTTAAAAGTCAGTTTTTTAGCTTCTCGGAATAGCCTAGTGTTAACATTCTCCAATTAGTTTTCGACGGCGAAACTTAACGCTACGCATTGTCTTGTTATCGTTAACAAAGCGTGTTATCGAAAAATATCGAAATAAAATATTCAATATTTTCAATTTAAATATTTAATGTTTCATTTCTTCGCTCTGGTAATAAGGCAAAGCGCGGCGTTGAGTTCCATTCTCAACACGCAATGCCTCAAATTCGGCCTAAAGTGGGGAACGGAAGTGGAACGGAGTGTCTTAATGCTAGGTTACCGGGTTCCCTCTGCCTACCCTGCCTTGTGCGGGATACAGCGTGAAGCTGAAAAAAAAATCAACCAAAAACCATTGGGTTTACAGTGATCCGCTACCACTGAGCCACAACGACTTAAATTAATAACTAATAAATTTACATTAATTACATGTTTAAAAATAACATCTAGCCTCACTCAAGTTAAAATTCTAGATCAAGATACGATATGTGGCAGTAACACAGCGCGGATCAAAGGCTGGGCTGTACCTGCGCGCGCGCAGCAATTAATATACTTCATATAATCGATTCCTTCAATTATAACTGGTTGATATACGTTAATCCCTTCGCTCTGGGATACCTGTAGGTAGGTATCTACAGCCTATAATTATATGGGAGGCGACCTATATTGACAAGTATTGATGTTTTTAATCTCATTGAGGATATGCATTTGTGAAGTCTGATTTGTAGCTATCTGTATCATAATTATGGAATTCGGTGGAATATTTATTGGTATTTTCTTTTGATTTATATATGGAAAGGTGGTTTTTTTTTTTCGTTTATTACCGAGCCGGTCCCCGGAGTGTGGTAATACGTCATGCGTCGTTGCGTAGACACATGATCACCTCCATTAGTCTCTCCCGGCGGATTAGCATCGAGCTAATGAGATGGCGACGAGGAAAATATTGGTTATATAAATATGGAGGTAGGCATTGGAAACACGGAACGTTTCAATAATAAGGTTGTCAAAAGATGAACACCTGATGTTACATGGTGTTTATTATTTTTTGCCTTTTATTTATACTGTCTATGGATGCTGTTGGGGCGCAAGTTTACAAGATTTTGAGTGTAAATGCGACTGGTGTCGGTTCGATTTCCACTTGAAGTAATGATATATTCTCATATTCAAGAAACAAAGTACAGTGAGTTCCGCTACTCAATAAATAATATATCGAGAATTCAGTGGAATGTAGGGAATAAACATTTTAATGATAACGGAGAGTTTTAGCACTGGATTCCCTTTTCCTAGGTACCTGTTCTGATACTTACGGGATACAGTACGAAGCTGTAAACAAATGCTAAGCGGTGAAATTCAAAATCATGCTTCCTTTGAAACATTAAATTCGCAATTATAACGTATATTACGAAAATATAACCCTAAAATACTGTTTGTATTGTAAATAGGGAATGTACAATACACAAATTTATTCTTTTCTGTATTTTAAAGCTACTTCTAGCGCCATCTAGTGTTGTATTGATAAATATATCAACAATCTTCAACGTACGTATTGTTAATACAATAGTTATTTATGTTTAATTTTATGAACAATTATGGAAAACTAAGATTTTCCATTTTTTTTGGATATGGAAGGCACTAGAGGAAGCATAATATTTAGACACTGTGTTCCCATTGAGACACTTCCGTTACCATTTTTCACAGAATTCTTGGAGTTTTGAATTTCTTTTTTAACACAATATGTTTAGTAGAAGCTCAGCGCCGTGTCAAACCTAAATTTATATTTTGCTTATAAAAATTCACGCAATGTAGCAAATTACTTAATTACTTATTATTAGTAAGGCAAAGCGCGGCGTTGAGTTCCGCCACTCAACACGCAATGCCTCAAATCGGCGGAAAGTGGGGAACGGAAGTGGAACGGAGTGTCTTAACAGTAGGTTCCCAGGTTCCCTCTGCCTACCCTGCCTCGTGCGGGATACAGCGTGAAGCTGAGAAGAGAAGAGGAGAGAACTCATTATTAGCTCTATACTATCGATATAGATATCGACGAAATACGTTCAAATTTGAAAAAAAAAAAAAAACAATATAAAATTTTTTCCCTACCATTAAAAAAATGATAGATTAACGTCACACGTACCCTATTACCGTAAGTCTTAACAAATATAGCATCTAGCTGACTCCCTTGCCAATCATCGGCACTCAATTTTCAATTTGCCAGTTAATAACGCGTCATAGGAACAATGTCGTCGGGCTTTTTATTTTATTGCTTTTTACTATGGAAAGTTTAATCCGTCTAATGGTTCAATATTTTTAGATAGAAAATTTACATTTTATTTTAGTTATTGGGCATATGTGTGTTGAAGGGGCGTCCGTATACGTGTGAGGTCGCGGGTTTGATTGGCTTTTCGGGAACGTAAATTCCTATTTAAAGTGTCTTGATGGGAACACAATGCCGTTATTTGTCTTCCTGCTGGATATAGTATTTGTGTATAGCAGCTTTACGCTGAATTTCATATATCAAGAGGTAAGAAAAGACAATGTTATACTAAAGTACTATCGTTTACCGTTTTATGTATTTTGTTACATTTATTACCAGAGCGAAAAATTTAATTTTCATTCTATCAAGTGAGAATTGAACTCACTACAGTCGGACAGTCGCACTGTGACGTCAGTGATTAAAATATTTTTGGTCTCGTTTTATTTCATTAGTCATATTTAAAAAAAAATCTTTATTTAGAGTGTTTTTTGTTGGCCTTAACTTTTATTGTTAAAGGCAATGGTCATTGTGTAAACGCAATGGTGGCAACTCAGTCGATGCACTAATTCAGGGAATCATTTTTTTTATTTCTCCGCTGACCTCCGAGATAACAAAGAACAAGACAAAGTTCTTCGTACAACTCCGTCCATTAACACAACATGTTGAAACCATCGCTTGTAATACCAGCATGTTTTGACATCAGGTACTCTCTTCTAAGTAAAAAGAGATTTTTCTCGTTTTGCTCTATTGCTATGTTCTCGAGTGGGGTTCGAATCCACAACATGTGACATATATAGTCGCACGATTGTCTCACTGCGCTACGACGGGCCTTAAGAAATGACATGAGACAAGAAAGAAATAATACAAAATTCTAAAATTAGTAAGTCGATAAGATTGATAATATTTTGTAATAAACTATGATATATTTCACAACTGCCTTACAAGAGCAGAGTGGCGCAGTGGAAGCGTGCTGGGCCCATAACCCAGAGGTCCGTGGATCGAAACCACGCTCTGCTATAAATGTTTTTTTATTTTTTTTCTATATTTTTTTATTATAACATATATAATTATATATATTTTTAATGTGTATATTTTTGTATTCATTATATTTTTAGTTTTTTTTTTTATCGTTACTATCATTAATTTAGTGCAACAATGACGTAATTATCGTCGGCTTAGAGTGTAAACCTGCTAACAGGCTATTAAGCAAATTATCAGAAGAGATAAAAGATAAAAATATATAAATCTATAATTTTATGTACTATTATAAACACGCACGCGGCTTCGCCCGCTTGAATTAAACAATTTTAATTACTAATCTCAATGCCTTTCGTGAGATAATCTGTTATAATTTCAGCTAAATGAATAAAAAAAATGTAGCAATTTTTTCAAACTAAATATTTTAAATCGATGTAACTTTATTATTTATTAACCGATTTTAATAAAATAAACACTTTATGTTAAAGAAAAATTGCCAACATATAAGTGATAACTTCATTTAAATCTGATCAGCTGTTTTTGAGTGTTTGAGATTGGCGCGTACAAACGCACAGACAAACAGACAAATAAATATATAGAAAAACAGAGAAACGGACAAAAAAAATAATATGACTACATATTTTGTTACAATTATAAACGTTCCATTTAAGATTTCTTTTTATATTTGTATATCTTTCTTCCATGTACAGACTGTGTTCAGTTACAGATTTATTATACGTAAAGATTAAAAGATTTTTACAATTTTGTATTCACACTCACTCACTCCCTCAGCTTCACGCTGTATCCCGCACAAGGCAGGGTAGGCAGACGGAACTTGGGAACCTAGTATTGAGACACTCCGTTCCGCTTACGTTAACCCCCTTTCTGTCAAATTTGAGGTATTGATTGGTTATTGTGTTGAATGGCGGAACTCAACACCGTGCTTTGCCTTGTAACCAGAGCGAAGGAATGAAAACATGAAATATGTAGTTTGAAAATATTAAATATTTCAATTCCTCGTCTCTGATTTAAAAATATATTAAATAGAAAGTTGATTTTGCATTTTAATACACTTTTCAATTGTTTTTAAATTTAAATAGAAATAATATAAGACGGATTTAGCATGTTTACACTTTAAGCCGACGATAAGTCAATTTATGCTAAAATACTATTAAACTATTTTAACTATTTTAAATAATATTTTATAATCAATATTTATCATGAGGCATGGTAGGCATAGGGAACTTGGGAACCTAGTTTTAAGACGCTCCATTCTGTTCCCCACTTTCTGATCTTGACGCATTGCGTGTTGAGTGGCGCGGCGTTGAGTCCCGACTCGCTTTACCTTGTTACCAGCGAAGAAATGCAAACATTAGGTAAATATGTCATTTGAAAATATTTCATATCCTCAAGAGGGGTGGTCTGATTGGTACTTAGATATATTATTGTAAAGCTTCATCTAAAGCAGTTCAGTAGTTTTTGCGTAAAGGATGGTTTCGTAATGCTAGTGGTGCCATCTATTAAGGAAATGAATTTTAGTTTATAATTTATTCTTTGGCTATCGCTAGGGACATAGCGTGAATATATTGAAAATGTATCCAAAATATTTTTGACGACTCAATGTTATAGGTTTGACTTGTCTGTTTGCCTGTATGTTTATATGTGGTGATTTTTTAATTGAAAGCCTTTATCATCGCAGTGCTTATATATATATATATATATATATATATATATATATATATATATATATATATATATATATATATATATATATATATATATATATATATATATATATATATATATATATATACATATATATATATATATATATATATATATATATATATATATATATATATATATATATATATATATATATATATATATATATATATATATATATATATATATATATATATATATATATATATATATATATATATATATATATATATATATATATATATATTAATTATAATATAAGGTAGCCAGTTATAATCGCGGGCAAAAGCTCGGGCTAGAGCGCGACTTTCGACTCCATTAGCGTCGCCGTCTAAAAAGATTTATGTTTAATTGAATCTTCGAGTTATTGTGCCACTCGTGATTTATACAGCGCCCTACCGTCTGTGGGACATTCCTTCACTGGCTTACGACGGATGGTATAATAATACTAAATATTATTACAAAAGTTACAGTTTATTACATAGAGCATTAGTTTCAATTGAGATTTTCACCGGAAGAAAGAGGAATTTCTTTCACTCTGGTGTTAAACCAAAACGCAGCGTTAAGATCCGCAACTCAACCGGCAATACCTCGAAAGCTCAGCGAAAAGTTAAGAAGTGAATGTTTTAACATTGGGTCTTCAGCTTTTCTCTCTTTACCCTAATATGTATGGTGTACAGCGTGAAGTAAATATGTGTATATATGTATATTACAAAAAAGACACCCATGTGGGACTTAAAGCGCGTTGGCGTGGATTCAATTCTTCCCTTCAATCTATTTAACTGACGCTTCAATTAACAAAGCATAGCGCGGCGTTGAGTTCCGCACCATTACAGGCAATGCCTCAAAAAATAACATCCCATGAACGGAAAACAATCGACGATCAACAAGGAACGGAGTGTCTGAGCACTAAGCTCTCTCTGCCTACCATGCTATATGCGTGATAGAGCGTGAATACAATAAAATGATTGACTCAAATACATAACTCAGAAACAAGATCGCTTACGGCGATCCATTCCAAGATCTACCTGTTTGATTATACTGTATATAAATGTTAAGTTATATATCATTTCAGTGAATTCCAGTTTATAATAAGTCGTACTTGCTGCGGACGTGCTTTCGCAATAGTGTGGCTTTCTAAGCTCTTTGATTTTGATAAATTTACAATCATTTATTGATTGGTACAGCTGTGTGTGGTTCTGTAGATGCTTAATATATTAGAATTAATTTAATGTTAGTTAAGTGTTAAATGTGATCTATGAGTGTGTAAACTGTATATTAATAGTTAGCTTCACGCTGTATACCGCATATGGCGGGGTAGGGAGAGGGAATTTAATGACCACAATATATATATATATATATATATATATATATATATATATATATATATATATATATATATATATATATATATATATATATATATATATATATATATATATATATATATATATATATATATATATATATATATATATATATAATATATAATATATATAGTCACCTACCACGTACAGTATTCTTACAACAAGATTGTTTTTGAAGAAGCTATGACAGCCTATAATATATATTTTTACTATAATTTGCATATATTTAAACGTTTAAAAAACACAATAATGATATTGCTTCGACTTCATCAATCTTTGGTAGTGTGTCAACTGTCAACGTCCGGACGACGGACAGTGTATGGATCCCGCGGGACTTTTTGAATATACATATGTACATACATACATTTTTAAAGTTTAATATATTTTTGAGCTTCACGCTGCATCCCGAACATGGTAGAGTAGATAGAGGCAACATGAGAACTCAATGAGAACCACTTCGTTCTCCAACCTGTCCTTTGAGATACTTCTGTTACCCTCTTTTCACTGAATTTGAGGCATTATGTGTTGGGTGGCCAACTCAACGCCGGTGTGCTTTTTTATCAGATAAGAGAAATAAATCTGTTAAACCTTTGATTTCACGAGTGAGTATCGAACCCACAACCTGTAGCGTTTACAGCCGTATAATATACATTTAGACTCTAAATGAGCATAAAAAATCCATACATTCCATGGCATAATAAATCATTATTCAAAACCTGGTAGGTATATCTAAAGTAATCATTTCCAAATCAGCAATTATTCATTGCATCCAACAACAACATGTTCCATAATTTCTTGCCCTGAAGCCTATACATAAGGCACATTTACTTACAACTTGATTAATTACAATACTCTACGTGAAATTGAGATATAACTCTACTAAAACTCAATAGATGATTAAATAACCGCAGGAAGTCCTCATCCTGCCCAATAACTCTTCAGTACCAACTTAACAGTTTTTATCCTGCGATACTATAAATATATCTTGTCGTTAACTTATCTATGAATATTGAAGTGGACTTCTAAATATAAGTGCCACTTCACAACAAATTTAAATCTTATTTTCCTAATGATAAAACGTAAAATCCTGAACGGCGAAAACCACATCAATTTCAACAAATCCGTGTCAAGATTACCAAAAAAAAGAGAAGAAAAAACTAAATATTATAATATAAATAACCCGTTCCACATTATTTATTGGTGAGCCACTGAGCTCTTAACGATGACGAATAAGAGGTACGTTTGTAAAAAGCCCTTTTCGTTTGACGCACAATATATTCGAGCGCGCGCGTTATAAAGAACTCGACGGGGTGCGCAGGCGCAGCGACGCTATTGGCCCGCCAAATGATCGTTTCTGGTGTTCCGACGTGGAATAATGATGGTAAAACTAAACCAATGACGGATAGGCGTGTTGCTCAACCTATTGTAAGGAAGGCTTCGACGTAGAGATCGCTATGTCCGATTGGTACCGAAAATGTATGAACATGATGCCTTTTTTGTTGGTTAATTGTTGTATACAAATTACTTTTATGTCAAGATTCTAATTTGGCTGTTAAATTATTGATGTATGTGGTCCATTTTGGGGGCAGTGAAGAGTTATAGTTCGTAAATTACTAGAAAGTTTAATTTTGTTTGGTATTGCTTAAAGATTTTTCGTTTTAGTTATATTTTTTTAAGTTAAACACAATTATGATGCGACAAGGTCAGTTGTGATTCAAGAGCTAAAGCGTGGAATGGAAAAGAGACAAGTTGTGGGTTCTATTACCACTAAATGGATTTAATTTACTTTAAAGTTTTTATTTATTTACTTGTTACAAAAGAAAACTAAGTTATTACTTAACAAACAATGACTCAATGTGTCTTAACACTATGTTCCCAAGGTTCCCTCTACCTTTCTATGTGCGAAAAACAGCGTCAGGCTACAAATACTTAATTGAGCTTTAACACATACGAGTATCGTCTAATTATAAGTAAATTCGCAGATTATGATTATATCTATAACGTTTTTACAATATCGGAAATTGATTTGTATTCACTACTATAAGAAATAAAATAAAATAAATATAAAAGGTAAAACAAAAAATGAGAAATAAAATAATTTAGCAGATTTATACTTTAATCATACGACCGATATCACTACGTTATTTACTTAACTAGGACATTGCGAGTTGCGTGGCGGTACTCAACGCCGCGTTTTAACCACCAGAGCGGGAATGTTGAACTATTATGAATATAATTTAACTTACTCAGGTTCACGCTGTATCCCACACATAGCAGAGTAGGGATTTTTTTAGTCTATTGTTCAGACACACAGTTCCGTTCCCCACTTTCCGCCGAATTTGAAGCATTGCGTGTTGAGTAGCGGAACTCAACGCCGCGCTTTGCCTTGTTGCCAGAGCGAAGAAATGAGAGTAATAAATATTTATTTATTTATTATACTTTATTGCACACAAAATAACAAATACAAAAAAATAAATAAAATATATGTACAAAAAGTGTGCAAAGATGGTCTTATTGCTTTAAGCAATCACTTTATATTAAAAATATTAAATATATAATTTTCTCTCGTGGAGATCGAACTCACGAGCTATCGCGTATACAGTCACATGCTTGTGCCCTTGCGCCACGACGGGTCACTAAACAAGAATCAAACGTTCATCCCTCACGTACTCTTCCATAGTAATGGCATCTAGAACAAATCTTGTCGTATCAAAATGAATAACTTCAAGTTGCATCGATCGCGCTAGTTGGGTGGGAATCAATTATAATTCCCATTAGATTCGGGCGTGGCGTTGGATTTATTGCCGGGAAAAATTTCAATGCAGCTTGCTCGTAGAGGTAGGTATTGAGTGACTACCTATAGATATTGTATACCCTGTAGGTATTTTTTTTAGTTCCCGCACTTACGTAGCAGGGTAGGCTGAGGGTACTGGAAGGTAATCTGGTGTTAAGACACTTCCGTTTCTTACTTTCCAGCGGATTCTGGAGGCTTTGTTTATTGAGCGGTGGAGCTCAACGCCGCTCTTTGAATCATTATCAGAGCAAGGAATTAAAAAGTTTAAATATTTTATATCTTAGAGGCCTCGTGGACAAGTTATTTTATGTGGCATTTATGTTGATTTTCTAATAGTGCTCCTTAATATATGCTAATGTCAATTCAATTTATATAAAATGAAAGTACTTATAGGCATATCGTACTCGTGTAATAAGGATGGGTCAATTAACTTACAATTGATAATTATATATTAAATGAGAGCTTGTTTCAGTAGAAATCACTATTAACAATTAATTAATTTTCAAGTACTTGTTTATTTTTTTTGTGTTCCACTTTACACTGTATCCCGCACATGGCAGGGTAGGCAGAGGGAACTTAGGAATCTAGTGTTAAGAAACTTAGAATAGGTACTTCTGTTCCAAAACTTTTACCGAATTTGAAGTAAGTACTGCGTGTTGAGGACGCAATGCTGTAATTTGCCTTGTTACCAGAGCGAAAAAATGCAATAAATTATTTCATTTCCTCGAGTGGGGATCGAAGCTGTCGCGTTTACAATCATACGCATTAGCCCCAGCAATAAAAATTTGCCCAACTACACCTAGTAAGCTGCACACTTTGGTTGATTGTGTAATATTTTTCAAATGTTATTGTAGAAAATATTTTTTTAGAAATGTACAAATATTTTTAACGTGCTGTTCACGATTTCATGTCACTTCCATAACGCAAATTGTACAGGTGCTCTAACCATTAAGCTATATATACATATTTACAAATGCCCATACGATGTATGTAATAGAGAACGTAGTCTACACTTATAATAAATCAGTAACTGATCATTGACTGTTCTTGGAAGATATATTTAAAAAATGTAACAAAATTTTTACATGTACATATAGATATTAGTTTAAAAGAGAAATAAATATTTTAAAATATGAATAGTCTCTTATAAACGTATAGCGGATTATGACCGTCACAGCGTCATATTGTAGACGCAAAGATTATTGGTCAAGCGCAGCGTTGAGTTCCGCCACTGAATATACAATGTAATATAGATTTCCATTCCCCCCAAAAGGTTCCCTTACACACGCTTTTTTATACAAAATACAAATTAGCAACTATCGTAGCACAGTTTATTATAGGGAACTTGGGAACCTAATTTTAATACACTCTGTGCCAATTAAGGCACTTAGTTGGTTTCCCACTTTTCCCCTTAGCATGTATAGTATGTAAATATATATGTATAGCAATTCTATAACGACTTAACTGTACCTTGTACTCGTCGCTAATTGCGGTACTAAAAAGGCGATGTCTCAATTTACTATAACATCGTTGACTATCGAGACATCTTGTATTATTCAAGGTTTATATGAAATATATGTTTAATTAAAGCGCTTGTGGCACAGCGACAAGTGTATCTGTAAACACGTTGGTTTTAAGTTCGATTCCTAGTTTTTAAATTAAATATTATTATTTTTTTTAATGCCATGTACGTTATACAGCGTTCTAGCTATTTGAGTTTATAACATAAAGCTGAATAAGTAAAGTGCAGCGATGTTTTGTTGTAATAATAAGTATAGATTCGATTCTGGACAGAGTTATTTGTTTACTTTATTTACTAACAAATTCCCGTACTATCATGGGATAGGTCAGAGTAATTAGTTCTTAACTACTTCCTAAGGAATAAACGCAAAGCTAATAATCAACGAGAACAAAATAACTGCCCCTATATTATGTGGTAACGAGGCAAAGCGCGACGTTGAGTTCCGGTCTAAAAGGGTATATAATAATTGTATATTAGAGTCTTAATAAGACAATATGCGGTGTTGTGCTCCGCCACACGCGAAATGTCTCAATTTGGCTAAAAGTCAAAAATAACTTATCAGATACTATACTGTTTGACACAAGATTAGGATGAACAAAGACTGACAAAAATATTAAATGAGATCTTATAAACTTATAATAACTATAATGCCTTTCGTAAACACATTTAGCGAATACTGAAGGTATTGCTTGTTGAGTGGCGAAACTCAACACCACCGATTATCTTCTTACCACAGCGAAGAAAATGAATATATATTGAATTTGACATTTCCCTTTATGGCGAGAATAATAGTCTAAAATTAATAAATAAAACTAAAAATTTATGTTAACAAAGAAAAACATATGTACATAGACATCCTTCTAATATATGCAGTTGCAGAAAAATCTTTGGAATATAATCATTAAACAATATGCTATCACTTTTTTTATAGACTTTTTTTCATTATCACGCTGTATCCCTCATATCTATATAAGGGGTACATCGTGAAGCCCTTATTATCTCTCTAACAAACTTACTTTTCGAGGCACTTTTCATTTTTTTTAATTCCATCAAATGAAAATCGAACTTACAGTCATCGCGCTTACACCCATACCCTCGAATTAATATATATTATCAGTAATAATGTGAATTCTACATATAATATATCGTATTTCTCCATTATTATTTCAATTTCAAAAATACTAAATACATTGCAAGTTTTTAAAGTCAGGAATACTTGCGAAGGTGACGGCGGGACGGATCGATGTCGACGCCGTTATTAGGGCGACAGCCTTTCACGACGCGGACTTGTCTCGATTCGTTATTTTTAGTTGGTTATTGGTGTCTTATTGTTTTATTTTATTAAATAATATAACCTTGGATTAACTGTTCATTTGGTCACAGTTTTTGTTATTTCTGTATGTACTGAATTATTGTTATTCGAAAATAAAAAACAAGCTTCACCCTTTATCTACACCTAAAAAGTAACTAGAAAGAAATAAATAATTTAAATTTTTTCCCCTGACTATACGGTAACCTCGGAACCTACTTTTAAGACACGCTGTACAAATTAAAATACCTCCGTTCCCCAATTTCTGCTAAAATTCGTTTCCGTGAATACAGTGGAAAGTTTAAGAAATAATATTTATCGTGTAAAGAGCGAGACAGAGGGAACGTGGGAACCTAATTTTGAGACTCTCCGTTCCATTTTTCACTTTCTGCCAATTTTGAGGTATTTAATGAAAATATTAAATATTTTAAATGAAAATCTTAAATATAAACTTCTATCTTAACTTTCTAGATTGCGAATGAAACCCACAACCCGTCGTGTTTACAGTCACACGCTTAAATACAAAAGTATATAAAAATCTTATCAGATCAATCATTACTAAACTAAATACCAAATTTAAATTTAAAATGCATTCTGTCCTAAGTGTGGAATAACACTTTAAAAAATAGTAAAAATATTAAACTAAATACTACCACCTAGGAATAATATAATAATATGTCGTATTTAATGCAAAAAGAACGAAAACAATCAGTACAATAACAAAGTACCGAATCCGAAATCCACCGTAGAGTGGAAACAGTCCAGCGGACACGTGACTGACGGACGTCACACACACACACACACATACATACATTGTTACTCGTACATACACACAAGGTTCCAAGGATTAACTTGTCTTATTTGTCTTACTTTGTTTTTGGGTGCCCGAAACTGAGCTAACCTTTGTTGAGATAGAAGGATTTAATTTAGCTAATTGTTCTTCATTTTATATATATTTTACTTTAGTTTGTGACATTGCGCTGTTTTAATCATTAATGGAATGTCTGCAGGGGCAATTTGTATTGTTTCGTGAAGTGAAAATAATTTGTATAGATTAATATCTAGATATATATTTTTTAGCTTCCCGCTGAAACCCGTGCATGGTAGGATAGAAGCTGGTATCTTAGTGTTAAGACACTCAGTTCCAATTCTGTTCCCCTCTTTCAGGTTAATACTCAAGCATCGCGTGCTTAGAAGGAGAATTCAACGTAGAAGTTTTCCAGAGTAAGGCAAAGCGCGGCGTTGAGTTCCGCCACTGAACTCAAATTCGGCGGAAAGTGGGGAACGGAAGTGGAACGGATTGTCTTAACACTAGGTTCCCGGGTTCCCTCTGCCTACCCTGCCTCGTGCGGGATACAGCGTGAAGCTGTGTTTTCCAGAGTGTCTACCAGAGCGAGAGATTTAATTTCTTGAAGTGGAAATGGAACCCACAACCTGAAATATTTATAGTTGCACTTACAGTGACATGTTTTGAAGCCCTCAATGCTCTACATTTAGTTTACGGAAAAAATACATTAGAACAAGATAGAACAAACTAATTGAATTTTTTGTACCGGTAATAACAGTAGTGAGTGAGTGACACGTCGCACGACTAATACTGTCACGTTTACTCTACGAGATGATTGATACAAGCCATGACGCAGATATGATTTAAATATACCTTTGTACATTCATATTGAATGTATGATATTATTTTAGTATTATTATTATCTTGATTTACGCTGTTTCCCGCACTTAGCATGGTAGGCGGAGAGAACTTGGGAACCTAGTGCTAAGGCACTTCATTAAAGACGCTTCCATTTCTCCATTTGAATGAAGGCATTGTGTGTTGAGAGCAAAAGTTAAACATTTTATTTCCTCGATTAGGAATCGAATCCACAATCCAATTAATATTTAATATTTTCAAATTGAATATTGAATGTTCTCATTTCTTCGCTCTGGTAACAAGGCAAAGCGCGGCGTTGAGTTTCGCCACTCAACAGGCAATGATTCAAATTCGGCGTAAAGTGGTGAACGGATGTGGAACGGAGTGCCTTAACACTAAGTTCCCTCTGCCCACCCTGCCATGTGCGGGATACCGCGTGAAGCTGAATATGGGTATGGTATGGTTTTTAAGATTAATCCTTCATAATTATACATACATGATATAAGCCCTCGTGGCGCAACGGCACAATTTCTGCTAGTAAGCGCGACACTTATAGGTTCGATTGCCACTCTAGGCGAAAGAAAGAGGGGAAAGGAGATTTTTACCATTAGACCCTTTTTCTATGAGAGAGACAAAGAAATTAACACAAACGAAAGTGTTAAGGTAGTTCCTCGACACTCTACACAATCTTAGTATTTCCTTAGAAGTATATATATAGAAAATTATCATGGTTTGTCTGTCGTAAAATATATGGTATTCTTATGTTTGATTTTATCTGTAGTTTTAAATATAAGTTATAATGTTATAGTGTCGTGGCGAAGGGGCCTAAGTGTGTGAGTGTAGGCTTAGCAGGATTCAAATTTCCAATTGTTAAATTCTAAACATTCATATAAAATTATAACAACTTTTTGCAAGTAGCTTATAAAGTACGTAACATGTAGCCTTAAACCTATACCCCATCGGAACAATCAAATTAATCTACTAAAATAATTACAAAAGAACTTCACCATCAAAAAAAAAAAACCGAACCACAATCGCTACAATAAAAAAGAAAACAGTAAAATATTCATTTTAAAACGGTTCGTAACATTTCATTCTTAACGTCGACGTTGTCGAGGTTAAATAACAAAAGTCATGACTGACAGCGTTATCATTTGTCAGTTGCTGTCAACTGTTTGTCAGACGCAGACGGGGCTCGTGTCAGGCGGCGCGGGGACGATTGATACGTGACACTTTTACTAGCGATTTTCGATGATAACTCGAATGATTTTTTTTATTATTTTTTTTTGCGTTACTCTGTAGTTTAATTGCTGGGTGAACAGAAGGAACCTGGGAACCTAGTCGCTCGGGTCTCATTATGGCACTTTTCCCATGATACATTGAATTCGTGAGGATTTGTTGATCTTTGTGCTTTACCTCGTTACTAGAGCAAGTATATTTTATTTCTTTGATTTGCTTGTGTTCCTGCGCCAAGAGAGACCTCATAAACTTCATTAAAATTGTCATAATATACTCGTATTTTAAATATAATATTTATTATGGTTCAGTTTTCCGGGGCTGTGGCAACGCGGTAACGCCTTCGATTCCCATTTGAGGAAATAAATATTTTCAATTTTACTCTCTGACTCAATACTATGTTCACCTGCGCCTCCTTTGATGTCGGCAGGAATCTAAAAATATATTTGAGTTATTATGATGACTAGGATTTCTTTAACTCACAGAGCAAAATGATAAAACATAAGTAAATAAATTAATTATTCATAAAATAATCTTCTTAAGAATTAGGAACACAATATCTTAACACTACCTTCCAAGGTTCCCTCTGCCTAACCTGCTATGTGCAGGAGGAGGAATGAATCTTATATATAAATATTTATAGAAAACAACTTGAAAAAATGTTTATTGTGCAAGCGATTGCTGCATAAGCAAGTGCTCTTTAAATTAGCCGCTGTCACTTCTATATCAGCCGTACATTAACCAAAGTTTATGTATTCGATTGTAAAATTGCAAATGCAATCGAGTATAAATCAATTTCCGATCTAATTCCCGTACGACGTCGTGAAAGTGTAGTAGACTAGTAGAGCGGCGGTGGTCCGACTGCGGACAGGTGAACGGCATTATTAATGACCCACCGATTCGTACGTACAACTTGTCCTTCGATGAGACGCCACCAAAAAACACCCTTTCACCACCGCATTCTATAACCAACCCCCCTTTAAAACTCAACGGCCATACTGCAGTCCCGTTTATTTATTCCCTAGCCTCAACCAGCAAATCACATTCCTATTAAACTTAGTCTTTGAACTAATGCTAATGGAGTGATAGATAGCCTTATGCAAATGCCAGGTTATGGCGAAACAAAGTTTCTCGGTAATGAGACCGTAGTGACTTGCATATATTATCGATCATCACGAAACTACTATGTATTTCAGTTGAATAATTCGCATTGGAAGCGTATTTAATGCCCCAGTTTGCTGACAAGCTCCGAGACGTCACCGCTTAATATCAAACCACCACGCGATTAACGAGTTATTTCCACCCCGCGACGATGTCACCACCCTTATCCACCCCAACTATCAATCTTTTCGGCAACTTTAAGACTTAAGATTTATGCTCTAATTTCAGATGCTGTCGCCGCACGACGACGATGATGACAGCCATCTTTGCATCAAGTGCAATGCTACTATTATTGGTCTTGATAATTATATTAAGCATAGAAAGCAGCCCTGTGGCAAAAGGAAGAATGAAGTCAAGGCTGATCTTCCGGCGATCGATCCATTAGAACCGACATATAGTCTTGGCGCAGATGTATTTTTTCAATCGTTAGAATTACAAAGTAGTGTCAAAAAATCTTCTCTATCACGTCTGACTCCGCCTACTCCAATATCAAAAGCGAATTTGACCACTATAGAAAAAAAGAGCATTTTGACTGTTTCTTCAACATCACATCTCCCGCGTATGAGTCCTATAGAAACTAATTTAAGAGGAGAAGATTGGATAGGTGGCCATAGTCTAAGGATTGGTAGCAATGAAGACAATCAGACAAAATTAATTAATGCTGTTGCAAGTATTAGTGGTTCCGTAAAGAAAGATCTTCCAAGTACATCTTACAATATAGAGACCTTCAATGATTTCAAAGGAGACGATGATTCAGAAGAATCAGAAGATTCAGATGATGATGAAGAAGAAGATGAAGTGACACATGGAGGAAAATGGAAACCACCACCATGTCACACAGGTGGAAAGTGGCGACCGGCATCTCCGGAACGCGATGAATGGGAAGAGCAGGATCAACTTGACCGTGAGTATGACTATGACGCTCCACCCCCAGGACACACTAAGGGTAAATGGGTTCCAGGAGCTAATGAGAAAACACAAATAATGCAAACTACAATTCAATCAAAGGGATCTGTGCAGTATTGGTGTGGGCCGTGCAATCGGCGGCTTGGATCTAGAGCTATTTATGATAAACATCTCATGTCTAACTTACATATGCGAAAAGTTCTACCAGAACATGAATTAGAGTTTTCAGGACACCTCGAGCCAATAAGAAACATAACTGAGAAAAGAACAACGCGCCCCAATTTATTTGTAAACGAATCAGTTTCACAGACACCACGAAAAAGACAAAAGTTAGAAACTAAAATTAATGTGAAACTTAAGAAGAAGAAAAGGAAGAGGAGATCTTATTTTATACAATGCTCTGGATGCAAGTCACGTGTCCGAACGCACTTAATAGGAAAACATCTCATATCCCACTACCATTTTAGAAAAGCATCTGATATTAAAAGTGAAGTTTATCAACAGTTTATTCTTGATAATATGGATGCAATAGTGCACCAAGCACCGTTCCAATGTAGTCCATGTAAATTCTATACTAATTGGCTACCTAACTTCTTGCAACATTGGTTTTCTGAAGAACACGAGCGAATTACATCATCGATGGATGGAAGGTACTGGTGTTCCTTTTGTAAATCTGAATGTGAGACGTCTCAAGACATGCTGAATCATATGTCCAGCTCAGAGCACAGTGAAGTGGTGGCCGTAATCAATAGATCCATGCCGATTATCATACGAAAGAAGACGGTATTACGTTGTGAAACATGCCAACAAGAATTTCGATATAATATGGAGATTAAGCAACACTGCTTGAAGACAGGTCATGATTTCGCGTATACAGCCACTGATAATTACCAAGAGCTGCATAGATGTCAATATTGTAAAATGAAATTCAAGTCATCAGTCACTTTGGCGGCTCATTTGAAATCTAAGCACAAACAAAAGGCGTTTTTCTGTCTTGTATGCTCAAAAACTTTCGTATCTTCAGAAGAAGCGAAACGTCATAGACAAACTTCAGAACATAGAATAAGGAGAAAGGAGATACTCCATGAAAGGGGAAATATTACGAATGATCTAAGTAAGAAATGCCCTTATTGTACAGAAAAAGTTATATTAAAGAATATTCTCGAACTCAAAGATCACATACAAAGATTGCACCCGGACATAAGGAAGAAGTAAGATATTAATAATATTTGAATGTTAATCACTGTCATTTCTATTTATTGGTTGAGTATATTAAAACCAAAATCAATCAAATTAGCGACAATGATTAAATAAATACCTCTATGATTCATATATTAATAGGATATTGCATGAAAAGATAAAAATACATCTAAAAATGTTCTATACAGTTATACTAAACAGCCACTACACATTACTAAAAATTACCTACCAAATTACAGGTGTCCAAAATGCGGTAAAGCCTTCATATTTCCACAAGAAGTGTCCCGTCACATTCGAGACAACGCGTGCCAGTTCCAAAAGAACGAACCCATCCACTCATCTATACTATGGAACTGCAGTCAATGTTTGTTCACCACAGACTCTCAGGCAGAATGCTTCTTCCACGAGGTTCTTCATACAGATCCTATTGTAGACCAGAAAAGTGGAATACAGAAGTACTCCTGCCCTATATGCTCTAAGAACTTTAAGAAAGCTTCTTTAAGACTTCATTTAAGGCAACATACGTTTGAGAGGCCTTTCGTTTGTTCTACATGCGGTGCCAATTTCACGAGACAGTCCAGCTTAGCTAACCATTGTAAGATGGAACATGGGAACTCGGATAGGCCTAAGCTGACTTCAGTTGACGCGGCTCTCATTAAAATGGCTGAGGAGACGCTTAAGTGTAATAAATGTAAGAAGATTTTTAGTGACAGGTGAGTTTTATTTGCAGATTTTTTGTTTTAATTTTTTTTCTACTTGCGGCTTCGCCCGCGTGAAACACAAATATAAATAAGTAATAGTTATTATAAACGTGATATAAGACTTTATGACCTTCAACAATAAATTAAGCATACACTCATCTTCACGCTGTATCCCGCACATGGCCTTATTAAGCATACAATGTAAATTTTTACATCAAAACAATAGATTCTGAAGGTGTAGTAAATTCAAGCAAACAAATTCCTCAGCTTATCTAATAGTATAGATATAAATTCCTTATTGTATTTATTCAATCAGATTTAAAGTAAACATTTTCACGAATGACGTAGGTATAACGTTTTTATAATTTTGAGTAAAGCTTAGCAAAAATTGTTTCACTTTCACTTTCCCCAAAATATTAAATTTACTAGTACCTACTTTTACACAGACAGAAAAAAAATTAAATGAAACAATTTTAACTGAATTATTCGTGTATATTGATTGATAAACATTTTTGGGAACCCGAGTCTGCCCGTGATCATGGAGTAATGAATTATCGTGTATATGCAATTGTATATAATGCCGGTTGAAATTGTTTCATTAAAAATGTATAATAATCGCGAATATCAATTCTTATTAGACGGTAAATATTTACATATTTATTTATAATTATCTCCAGATCGATATGTTATAATTAAAATATATATATGATAAGTACATAGTGGCGCAGCACATGAGCGACTCAACCAAGGTCTCGACTGTAAACGGCAACGTTCTAGGTACAAATTGCTCTGAGGGGCTCGTACAATTTCATTTTCTGGCTCACGTAAAGTTCAGTTGCACTACTCAACACACATCATCTTATAGGGTAACGGAGTGTTTTAACATTAGTTTCCTTTACCCTGCTTCAGATGGGATACGTTGTAAACCCAAAAAAAAATTGGCAAAAACGTGTATTAAAGCAATAATTCAGAATCCGGGGCATCCACCTCGTTATTAAGACAGCCATATTACTTACAGCGTACAGTGTGTACCAAAATAAACCACGTGCACCCACTCCGAGCGAGTCAGCGGATGCGAGCGACAAATCCCTCACAACCCGAGGAAACATTCATAATTTGACATTCAACTCTTTGATACAATTTTCTGTCGACGGTTTTATCTACTATAGAAGAAAGTAAAGCGCGAAATACATAAATGAAGTCTGCCGGATCTCGTTTCGA
Source organism: Eueides isabella (assembly GCA_019049475.1). Taxonomy (NCBI): domain Eukaryota; kingdom Metazoa; phylum Arthropoda; class Insecta; order Lepidoptera; family Nymphalidae; genus Eueides; species Eueides isabella. Next base: position 1,929,100 of record CM032391.1, on the reverse strand, counting down.
TCGTAACTTTGTGATGTATAATTTAATTATCGGTGCACATGTTTGTTATAAGTGTTTAATTTATGGTTTAGTAGCCATTTTTCAGGGTAGGTACCTGTTGAAATACTTATGTCATAATAAATATTCATTGCAAATATTGTAGTTCACATACAGTTGTCTTTATTACTAAGTCTTTCTCGATTCAAACGATTCTCAGCCTGATCTACGGTTGCAAATCTGCGTTCGATTCCCACAGGTCCCTTTACTGACGATGATATCCTCTCAAATAGCTCCATACAGCTTTTAATTTAGCAGGAACAGAGTACCCTTTACTCCTTAACTGGTGTTGATCACGTTATAAAAAAATGTAAACGATTGTTATGATTTTTTTAAGTTTATCCCTTAGCCTTATCACCCGAAATCACACTATCTAAAATAATAAACACATTAAATGAAACTTTTAATTAAGAAGTTACATAAAAAATTCTCAATATGATTTGAGTTTGTTTCATTTTAAATCACAATCAAATTCGGCTGATAATTGGAAACGGAACGAAGTGTTTTAACACTAGATTTCCAAGTTCCCTCTACATACCCGCAAACTAAGTGACAAGCTAAAAAAATCATTTCTTATTTATATTAACATATAGATTATAATCATCCAATTTTGAAATTTCGGTCCAAAATACTATATAGTGATGGGTCACTCACCTTTTAATCGTCATCCAAATAAGTGGCTGTCAAACAGTCCAAATAAAAAAAAATGATTTGTCACCGCCGCGTCAAGTGAAGACGACGTTTAATTGAGATTTACGCGACGCAACACATCAAGATCTTTGTAAGCGGACGGGTGAAAATATAACTGGGCTGATTGCTGTATAAATTTGAGTTGAGCTTCGATCCGTCAAAACATAAGTATTTGTTTATGCTTGTATGAATTTAGCACGATGTTTTTGATAGCACACTGTGTCTGGGAACCTGGGAACCTCGTATTTAGACACTTCGTTTCAATTAAGACACCTCCTTTCTCTGTATTCCGCCGAAGTCCGCAGGTATTACGTATTAAGAGGCGGAATTCAATATCGCGTTTTCCTTTGTTACCAGGACGAAAACATATATATATTAAATAATTACCTCTATTGGGAATCGAACCCAAATCCTTTCCACATTAACAGTCGCACACAAGAAATATTTCCAACAATAATATAGATACAAAAGTAATCAAAAGAACCTTTCAAAACGTTTAATTCATATATTTATCAAACAAAAAAAGACTAAAATCGTTAACCTGACCGCGGATAAACCACTGATAGCAAGTACGAACGCTGGCATGAATCAACTCAACGTTCGCCATTACAGAACTTGGAACGTATCTCGACCGCTGTAGGGACATTCTGGGCTCTGATGATGCAACTTATGCAATATCTTATGCGTTATAGCGTCGTTTTACGTATTAATGCACTCCGCCTGTGCAATGTGCAGTGCTGTGTGCTGGGACTCAGGATGCAAAGCGTCAATGGCTTTTAACATTAGGAATAATGTCTTTGTTGAAATTAAGTTTGTTATTTCTGTTTTGAATTAGATTGTAAATGAAGTTGGGTCGTGGTTTTTTTTTTATATTTTCATGGTCTTAACTAGGAAGGCGGAGGGAACTTGGGAACCTAGTGCTAAGACACTCCATTCCTTTTTAGACTTCCGTTCTCCACTTTCTGCCGAATTTAAAGTTTCGTTTTGGTTTACGTTGTAAGCACGAAAGTGTTGTGTTTGAGTGTTGAGTTGAGTGTTTTAATATATACTTTATTTGCATAGTGCGTTCGTTCAAGAGGTTAAGTAGTAAAATTTATTGGAATTTATCGGTAATCGAACCGAAAACACTTGAAATCAAACGCAAGCAAAGACAATAAATAATTTTTCGCCTTTTAAAAAAAATTTTACAAAATCTTAAAAAAAAAATAGGAATTATGAGTTGAGTGCCTCATTACCAGACCCAAAAAAGACAATATTAAATATTCATTTCCGCTAGTTAGTATTGAACCCACAATCTGTCACATTTACAGCCGTACACTTGTCCTCCTGCACCACGACAGGCCCTCATATAATTGAACAAAAAACATTTTTTTCAATTGAAAGAATTATAATATTAGATTTTTTTATATTGTACATGCTAATGTCAACCTCACAGGTGCAACGACTAAATGCCGATGTAACTAAAACATCACTACTGAATTGAAAGGTACGAGCTATATCTCTTAGCGTTCTGGTGAACGGTGAAATTCTTGAGTACAGCTGTTATTGTGCAATTTAACATATATATTATGATATATTCGACGATAAATTTATGGAGATACTGTAAAGCTACTTGTTTTACTTTGCTATACTTTGCATTCCATATTACAAACACAAATATATATATATATATATATATATATATATATATATATATATATATATATATATATATATATATATGTACATGAATATTATTGTTTTTCAGAATATCATTGAGTCATCATTCAACAAATTGTGTTTCAAACGAGAGAAGATGCCCGTACGAGCAGTGTTCTTATATTGCATCTAGCACTGCACAACTCAATAGGTACAGTACGAAGTTTATTAAACAAAACCATAAGTACGCTACACAGGTATCTTTTAACCACCGACGCAAAAAGAAATGTCAAAGTTTAAGCTGTCTGTCTATGGCACTGTAGCTCCGAAACAAACGAAACGATTTGAGTATGGTCTCTCCTTCTTAGCTATATTTTATGAAATTCGAATTATCATTTTAAGGGCGACAAGTACTTTGCCAAGATGAGGTAGCGTTGTTTTGGGTCAGGGAATTCATTCAGTAATTATTTTTATATAATTAGATAAATGTGATCAGGTTTAAAACCTTAGCCTTTATGGGGTTCAGCGCAAAGCTGTCTTTTTTAATCATTTTTTTATTCCTGCACCGTCGTAAGTAAGCAATTAATGTCTATTCTCTCCATAAAATTCTAGTAGTAAATTAGCCTATTTAACTACTAGTTTATACATTCGTTTGCTATTTTCATATTTTGTCCTCATGCTATTATAATATTTATTTATTAATTTAAAAAAAATCTTCATAATAATTAATACGGCGGTGGGAATAGAGACCGTAGTGAAAATCATTCAGTAGTACATTTTCAGTTAATTAAGAAAAAAATAACTTTTTAAATGAGGTGTTAATAAGTTTAATTAATATTTAGGCTGTTTTCATTTAGTTCTGGGTTAAAAAAAATGGTGAATGGCGACATCTGTTATAGTTTCAATACATTACTTGGGATTTGAATATAAACGTGTGATAAGTATTTCTCATTGTCTTTAATAGATGGCAGCACTTAGTTACTCTGAAATATAGTACTAAATAATAAATAATTGTTATAAATATTTTCCCATCATAGTCAACTTCACGCTGTATCCTGCTGAAGGCAGGGTAGACAGAGGGAACTTGGGATCCTAGTGTTAAGACATTCCGTTACACTTCTGTTCCCCACTTACCGCCGAGTTTAAGGCATTGCGTGTAAAGTGGCGGAGCACCGCGTTTTGCCTTGTACCAAAGCCAAGAAATGAAAACATTAAATATTTCAATTGAAAATATTAAATATTTCATTTCCTCGAGTGGTAATCGAACACACAACCTGTCGCTTATAGTCGAACGCTTGTGCCGCTGCGCCGCGACAGGCCACCCATCATATTTTTTTTAAATTAATATTTTTAGATAAACAAAAGTTTTTACACAAACACAATAAACGTAAACTTCTTAACTCAACACAAGCTGTATTCCACAAATAGGCAGAATAGGCAGAGGGAACATGGAAAACTAGTTTCGTTCCCCAGTTTCCGCCGAATTTGAAGCATTCCGTGTTGTCCGGAACCCAACACTGCACGACTTTGCCTTCTCACCACAGCGAGTGATAAAAATATTAAACATTACATTTCCTCGAGTGGGAATCGTACTTACAATCTGTCGCGTGAACAGTCGCACACTTGAACCCCTGCACGTAGACAGGTCTTTTTCATAAAATACATAAAAAAAAACTTAGCTTTTATAATTAATTCTTAATAATTTCAGACATCGTCGCACACATGGTGATAAAATAAAGAATTATGAGTGTCCATCTTGCGAGTTCAAAACTGAACAGGCCAGCCACATGAAACGACACCTGCTGTGCCATAAAGGAGTCAAGCCGTACGCGTGCCCCCATTGCCCTTTTACTTGCGGCAGTTTGGTAAGTTATAAACGTTATATGCAATTATCTTTTGGTTGATTCTTATTTACATTTTTTTTTATCTAAAGGTTAATTATAATATGTAATGTAATAATTACGTGTATAAAAGCGTTATTAATATTTTTATTGTTTATTTTTTATATATATCTACTAATATGGCAGTTATTATCAGTTGTCACGGTTAAATATTTAAATACATTTAAATTGAATATCTAACGTTTTTATTTCTTTGCTCTGGTAACAAGGTAATAGCGCGGCGTTGAGTCCCGCCACTCAACACGCAATGCCTCAAATTAGATGAGAAGTGGGGAACAGAAGTGGGATGAAGGGTCTTAGCACTTGGTTCCTAAGTTCCCTCTTTCTTGAACCCCCTTAAAGGAACCCATAACCTGTTGAATTTACCGTCACTTGCTGTGCCTCTGCGACACGATATAAAACATTAAATATGTCTATCACATTAAAACATTAAATACTGTTAACAAAATATTTTAGCTAATTTAATTTTTTTATACTTAGTGATTTTGTTTCTTTTAAATGCTTGCTGATATTTGTTTTAGCTGCTGCTATCAAAATATTTTGACTGTTTCTTTTTTACCTCGGGCTAGCTTTTTAACGTATTTTTTTTTCTGTTATTGAGAAAAAGAGAAAAACGTAAAGTCGAGCTCAAAACATTAGAAATTGATAAGTGTGAAATATTCAAAAAGGTGCATAAAAAATGTACTTTTGTAGCCAAATTATACTTTATATATTAGTACAAAATATTTAATGTTACGTGTTTAATTATAATAGTAAGATAGCTTACTTTATTATTATTTTTATTGCCAGATCAGAACTAGATAGATGTAATTTACCAACTGACTTTTATTTACATTTTTTTTTATTTTTTTTTTTAATTTTTATCTACTCACTACACTACATTCAGCCTATCGAAATAAATTTAAATTTATAATGTCAATTAATATTTACTACTGAACAGTAATTAAGATATTTTATATCAAAGTTATAAAGTATTTTATTTATAAAGAATATTTGTTTTTATAGACCTGTCGTGGCGCAGCGGCACAAGCGTGTGACTGTAACCGACAGTTTGTGGCTTCGATCTCCTCTCGAGGAAATGAAATATTTGATATTTTCAATTTAAATATTTAATGTTTTATTACTTCGGTCTGGTACAAGGTAAAACGCGGCGTTGAATTCCGCCAATGAACACGCAATGCCTCAAATTCGACGGGAAGTGAGGAACGGAAGATTTCCAAGTTCCCTCTGCCTACCCTGCCATGTGCGGGATGCAGCGTGAAGCTGAATGGGTAGACACAGTGAGTAGGTATAGGGAATTTTAAGCAAATAAATTTACTAATTTATTTTTAGGAAAATCTTCGCAAGCACGTTCTACGTAGCGGCCGCCATCAGGGTCTCTTTCTCTACACATGCAGTAACTGCCCCTTCCAAACTAATCTGGCGACCGAGCTCCGCTCCCATTATACAAGCACTCATAAAGATAAGTACGACGCAAAATCCGCTTTGGAAGCTGTCAAACGACACTTAATGAAGGATAACGGTAGTGTTTAAATTAATTCTTTGTTTTAATTCATATAAGATAATGAAATAATTATTTTTGATTTTAGTTTATTGCTTCTTTATGTCAAAATAAATAATATGTGTACGTAAATATTTTTTTCCTTTTTTAATTAAGACAACTTTTGTCGTTCCTTAGAATATAAATATTATTTACTTATATAAGAAATTACTTCAACGGAACTTGCCTAAAAAAGTACATAAATGAGTAAAGCGCTATCTGTGCCACAGATTAGAAATTAAGCTGACATCGACAGAGGGCACTAGCTATGAAAATTATCAACCAGGAAAATAATAAATAAATTATAATAACAAAAATGTGTTCTTAAAAATTAAATACCATGGAATACTTGATTATTACGAAAAACGTGTCAATAATATTTAATTTAAATAGTGGATATTGAATAATATATTTTATATATATGGCAACATATAACGTTGAATGTCATTTTAAAATCCGCTATCTCAATTCACAACGGAACGAGGGAAAAAATTATAAACCGATAGGACTTGCGCCGTGCGCTCGTATTTATCAATACAATCAAATATTCGAGGAGCTTCGATCGTAACGCGACAATAAAATTACAGGACTCTTTTATGGTGTTGCTTCTAAATCTAAATTATATAACCAGTGTTACAAAAATAAATATTGTGTAAATAAATATTTTTGCTGTGCAAAAAATATTGTAATTGGATGATGTATGTGTGTTTCTTGTAAGTTCTTCGATATATATCTAAGATGTCACTAAAAGTAAGTACAATATCTTGTTTTAATTATTAATATTTGACGTGTTGATAGATTTATGAGACTGCATTGCAGTGATTTTTATTACCGCTAGTAATTTAAAATACGTCTGTCAATTTAACACGTGCATTTATTATTTCGTCTTAAATTGTGTACATTAAATACTTACAATTTGATAAATTTTATCACAATTCTGTTATGTTTTTATGAGGATGCTAGGCGTAATAACATTTCGCACTTAATGTATTTTGGTTAATGAATAATGTAAACACGGTCCGTTTCATAGCTATAATTATTTTAAATTGCATAACTTTGTTTACTTCAAGCAATGAAAAAAGTCACCTTGGAATAGTGTTGTATTAGTTTGGACATTTAAATATTTACAGTTTTAAAAACGCCTTGTTAATAATATTAATATTTTTTTACATTAAATCTATAGTATTTTTTATTTGAATTAAATGGAGTTATTATATTTTTGAAATTAAGTACTTACCAAATATATATATATTTTTATTCCATTGATGTAATATTTGATTATGATTTGTTATTTGAATGTAAATGGGTCATTATAATGTAGAGACATGAACAAACTCCTCTTTTAAACCATCAAAAAGTAAAACAGTTTCCAAGATGAGTATGTTTGAGTCTTCTTACTAAGATTTTCATAATTTGAAATAATATATTATTTCTTTTTTTTCTGTTTCTTCTATGTTCTTTTTATTTAGAACAAAATTTACTTACATTCTTATTTAAAATGTGTTTTTATATACACTAAATGTAAATAATTGTAAAAGAAACAGTACAAAATATATTTTTCAAAATAAATATCTATACCTTAATCAATATTATATATTCCATATTAAAATAATTACATTAACATTTGTTAGGTACATTAAAGCAACAAACAAACTGAGACAAACATTTCTTCATGTATCCATATTATGATGAGATAAAGTTTATAAAACTTTAAAAGTGTAACTTATAATTGAATAATCTGAAACCATAAAAAAAAAAAACAATTTTTCTTAACAATCCCATTTCAAAAAAAATAAACTTACAAGAAGTAATCATTTTATGAAATGTATAATTAGAAGTTAAATATTTTTAATGCTAGCCCAATGCTGCTCATAGCTGAGTACTCAGAGGAAACATTTGAACCTGGTGTTAGGACACTCCGCTCCCATTGAAATACTTCCATTTAAATATTAATATTTTTTTATATATACTCTCTCTCTCTCCCTCTCCTCGAGTGGAGATCGAACCCACAACCTATCGTTTACAGTCATACGCTTGTGCCGCTGTGCCACGAAAATCCATTATATCCATAATTAGAATTTCTATTGTTATATAAATTTCTCCATAAAAAAATATATAATGCAAATTACCTTTTAGTTTTTTTATTAAACAATATGAGATGCAAGGAACAATCCATATTTAGTACTCAGACCTGTTTCCAATCGCGTCTAAGTCAGTGAACTGCAAAATCACTTAAAGGTTAAACCAACTGCATAATTAGTAAAGGCAACAGCACTCCTTTTATATGTAAACCTGTTGTTGAGTGCCTTTACTTAACACGTAATCTTAACACTAACTTCTTTCTGTCTATTCCAAAGAGGTTAAAATAATAATTTTAATACCATTTACACAAACTTTTATATCGTTATCGTAGGTTAATATAGAAATGATTGAGGCCTGTCGTGGCGCGCATGTACATTCACTTCAAAAGTAACGTTTGAGGCGTTGAGTTCCGCCACCAAACACGCAATTTCTAAAGAATTTGGCGTAAAACGGTGAACGGAAATGTCATTATAGGAATGAAGTGTCTTAAGACATCCCAGGTTTCCTCAGCTTATCTAGTTATGAGCGGGATATAACGTAAAGCTAGCTAACAGTAAAGTTAAATTTTTAATTTTTTCATTACTTTGCTTTGGCTACATGGCAAAACGCGGCGTTGAGTTCCACCACTCAACACGCACTGCCTCAAATTTGGCGGAAAGTAGGAAACGAAAGTGGCACGGAGTGTTTTAACACTAGGTTTCCAAGTTCCCTCTGCCTATCCAGCCGTGGATACATCGTGAAGTTGAGTAAAAAAGTAACAGTCAATCATGTTTGGTTTGAATATGATAAAGATTTGAAATCCCACCTAACGATTATAAAGGCTGTCTTCCTTTTATAGCGTCTGGCCCACTTGTTCTCAACCAGTTTGTGTATCAGTCAGTGAACCGTGCATCTGCAAACTTCACATTGTGTAGGTATCGCTAGTTGCATACCCAGTATTCGTTTGGGTCGACTTCGGCAATGGATCCTTCCATCCATCTTATTTGATGTTATACATTTTAAACTATCTTTGTACGTATAAATTTATAATAAATTAAAAAAATTTGGAAGACAAAAAATGTATTTGTAAGAATTAACAAAATGTATATTTGCTTCTTGTGTTTGGAACCATTTGATATTATAATATATATTTACCATGTTACTTAAGTCATTTTTTTTTTATGGTAGAGACGGCAAACGAGCGTACGGGTCACCTGATGGTAAGTCATCACCGTCGCCCACGGCCCCTTGTAACTCCAGAGGAGCTACAGGATTGTTGCCGTCCTTGTAGGTGGAAGGGCACCGGGGCCCAGCATTACCTAATGCGAAACGCAGTGGCCAAAGCCACTACTTAACGCCGGTCTTAAATACCGGGGGTGGTAACAATCCGGTCGAGTCTGCCCATGCGTGTTGCCATTGCTGGCAACGTGACTCTACCACACGCACTTTAGTCGCCTCTTACGACACCATCAGTACCAGGGTGATCCTATTCTAAGCCGGGATCACACGGCAAATTATTTATTATCGATTGACCTAATGATTACAATTGTCCAATTCTGGACAGCTTTCCTAATACGCCTCCAATTCGGACGATATGTATGTATATATCTAGAGATATTATTTCGGAGGTTGGATGGTTGTTGTGGATGTGAGATTTAAGGTCGGCAACGCACCTGTAGCTCCTGTGGTGTTAAACGGCGTGGGCGGCGGTAGTCACTTACTAATAGGCGACCCGTACAACCAACTCGGTAAATCAAAATCGCTTCTTTATCAATTCTTATTAAATACTGCAGGAAGGTCGCTAACCTAAACGCGGCTTCATCCGCTTGAATCGTTATTTTATTTACTAACCTATTACATACTTTCTTGTTATTTTGTTAAAAGTGATGATCTCTTTCATCAGCACTTTAAACAGAATATCTATACATTGAAATTTAAAATTTCCGTTAAATAGATAGAAAATTGTAGCAATTTTTCCGAAGTAAATATTTTAAATTGTCATAACTCTTTATTTTTTAAGCGATTTAAATAAAACTAAACGTTAATTGTTAAGGGAAAGTTCTCCAAAATATACCGTTTCTTTGATTGATGAACGAACAAACGCACAGAACAACAAACAAAGATTTTAAGTATACATTATTCGCAAAATGCACTACAGAGTTAAATACAGCTTACAAATCAATGTTTTAACCGTTATAGGTCACCTATAAATATTCCACCCACGCTAATTTATATGCAAAGTTGCGTACATCCCAGCCTCCGCGTCTAGACAGTTACAGTTATCTCTTATATATATAGATTGTATTCTTATAAAGTATCTTATATAACTATTATGAAGTATCTTCTATAACTATAACAGTTGATACTAAATTTAAATTTAAAAAGCGTATAAAAATTTTGAACGAAGCAGGATTTGAACCCGCACCTCTGGAATACCGTTCCAGCGCTCTTTTTAAATTTAAATTTAGTATTTTCTGTCCTAAGTGTGGAATAACACTTTAAAACATAGTAAAAATATTAAAATAAACAGTATTCTCTCTTGCCAAACGATAATTCTTACGAGTTGTCTTTGGGTAGCGGAAATTTGTAAAAATCTCCCTACAGAGATGCTAACAACATAAATAAGTTGTAACAAGCATATAAGAATTTCGACGGAGCTCGGTGAGAACGAATGGCTTAGTTGGTCAGAGCGCTGGAACGGTATTCCAGAGGCGCGGGTTCAAATCCTGCTTCGTTCAAAATTTTTATACGCTTTTTAAATTTAAATTTAGTATTTTCTGTCCTAAGTGTGGAATAACACTTTAAAACATAGTATAACTATAACAGTTGATTTTTCTTAACCACTGCAGTAAAAAGATAGGTTATAGGTTTGACATGTCTGTTCGTCTGTTTGTGGCACCGTACGAGTAGCTCCTGAATGAGTTAATCTATTTGATTGCGGTTCTTTTTTATTCGAAAGCCATGTTCATCGTAATTGATCTTAGCTATCGTCCTTTGCATCTTATATCGTCCTTTGCATCTTATATTTTATTAGAAATTCAAATTCAAAATTATCTATATAACATAATCAAAGAAGAAGAATTTAGCAAGCACTTTTGAACATAAAATTACCACTGACTCGGAATGCAGTTCTGCTGAGAAGAGCCCAGAGTTGCAATCACTTTGACAAAAGGAGTAAGTCGATTTCTGTCTTGTGGTCTGTTTTTAATGGCATTTTGTTTGCTTGCTTATTTAGTTTAATTGGTCAAATTTTAATAATTATTTGAAATAACACTCTTATATAAGAAAACTTGAGAATTAAGGTTGTGTAGTGCAAGTGCAATGGATAGCTTCTAATCATAAATGCCATAGTTCTGGATTCGGTCCGAACTTGTTGGAATGATCAGTGCTTTGGTAGACCAAGCGACCAATACCGATTGAAATTTTCACAGTACGTGGGTTTAATTTTTTATTCATTTTCTGAATTAATATTTTTCATTTCAGCAAGTATTGAAACGTTTAATACATTCTTTCAAATTGAAATTCAAATATTTAGTTTTTTGAACGTCAAACAATTTACCACCAGTTCACTAAAGTTGCTGCCTCAGATTTGCCTGCCTTTCAATAGATCTGTTGTACAAAGATCATGATTTTATATCTTGAAAGTTTGTAATGTACGTTTTTGCACCTTAACCATAAGCATTTTACTACTTAAACTTCAATAGCGTGAAATATACGGTCTACTTCAAAGTGCTTTACGACAGGGAAAGACCCCTGGATCAATAGGAAACGGCGTTTCTTTATAAAAGGATGTTTTTAAAAGCTTTTGAGGCTGTGTTAGCGCAGCGGCACTGTAAACGCGACGTTGTGGGTTCGATTCTCACTCGGGGGAGTTAATTATTTTTATTCTTGTTTTTTAATGAGGAAAAGAACAGAGTGTCTTAACAATACGTAACAGAGTTCCCTCTGCCTAACCTGCCATGTGCGGGATACAGCGTGAAGCTGAGTGAGAGAGAAAAAATATAATAGATCTTGTTTAATTAAAAGATATATTTAAAAAAAATAGTTAAAAATTAGAACCATCGTAATAAAAGATGGCACTGAAGAATTGACGCTTCGTGGGGCCGAAAATTTGTGATAAACTTTCAGATTTTGAGCGCAATAGTAATGACTGAGATCTAGAGTACAGGTATTTGTATTTATGAGCCGAACGTCCTCGAGCGTTATTTCTTCACAATAATTTACCAACAATGAGACGGTAGAAAGTTGATTATTTATTTAATTTTTAACTTATTCAAGGAAAATAATAGGTAAAAATTGCCAAAGAATTTACTTGTTTACATACTAAGTTACGTCAAAGTTGAACTAAAACTGAGACACGTTATTACAAAGGCCAGCACAAGGTCACGGTAACGTTACAACTTGGCATACAAGATACAAGGTACGATCACTATTATATGGGAATTGCGTAATCGGTGTGATTTATGTGAAGAGATGTGATGTGATCTTATTTAATTCATATATTTATATACAGTATAAACTCTTTATAACGAAACTCAAGGGACTGAGTATTTGTGGTCGTTATAGAGTTATCGTTATGTGGAGTGAACAATCAATATGTGGGTTTTAACGCAAACCAACCCAAGTTGTGCTCACTTCTACTTTATACGGAGTTTATCGTTATAAAGGATGACGTTATGAAGAGTTTGCATTGTATGTAGCGTTAAAGGATATCCAAAAGCTTAGACAATATATACATTTACACTTTTACAAGCGTGTTACTGTTTCGCCCCAGGTTGTGGGTTCGTTCTCTACATGAAGAAATGAGATATTTAGTTGTTTTTATTACACACAAAATGGGAAACCTCTCTCATAATAGGTTCCGAGACTCCCTCTACCGCTAAAATAAACATATTGACTAGCCTTTCTAGATAGATGGACAGACTCTGTTTAGAGCTCAAACAGCTAACATCTTCCAAACCCAAAAGTAGGAAATACATAAAAAGAAAAAATATAGCGAGATTTTTCAAAGAACTAATGTTCCTATGATTTGTGCCTTCAATTGAACTCTTCAACGTAATAATATTAGCATAGACAGAAATATATGTAATAAAATAACTGGTAACGAATATAAAAATACATATTTTTCTAATTCCAATCTAATGATTTTTACGTACATAAGTAGCGTCTTTTTATGTTTTTCTCAGTGAAAGTATCCTATATAAATAGCTACACTATTACATATAGGTAAATATCAAAAGAACACTGTACTGTACGTATTCGTTATTATACAATTTGTGGCTAACCGTAACCGTAACCGTTGCTTGCGTATCTTAACACTGTTCCCATGTTCCCTCTGTCTACTCTGCTTTATGCAGAATATAGCGTTAAGCTAAAAAAATGAACAAAAACGACAAACAAAATAAGCACTCATAGAGCACAGTTCCGAAATAACTCATATTTTGCTAACGTTCTATTTGAACAGATGGTCTATTAGTTACGGCGTACAAGATTTGAACAAGAATAAATATGAATATATATTGTATCCACTAATTTGTTGAAACATTGCGTGTTGAATGGAAGTTAAATTAAAAATTATATTCGTACTTTTACTTAAAAATATTTGTTTATTGATTAGTTTGGAATAACACTTTGAAATAGTTCTATATATATTTCTTTTTCTTATTATATTTTCTTGTCTTAACACTAGGTTCCCAAGTTCCCTCTGCCTGCCCTGCCACGTGCGGGATACAGCGTGAAGCTGAGAGAGAGAGTGTATTATATTTTCTTTCCTAAGTGTGGAATAACACTTAAAAATAGTAAAAAAGTGTCATATAAATTGAGGTACCTATTTAAGACGACCGATATAAACAAAAAATGACTACACGGAAGTAGTACAGTTACAGTTTGATTATACAGAATTAAAAATTGCATCACACCGAATTGAAACCTGTACCATCCTTCGTATTTGGAGGCCTGTCGTGGCGCAGCGGCACAAGCGTGTGACTGTAACCGACAGGTTCTGGGTTCGATCATCAGTCGAAGAAATGACATATTTAATATTTTCAATTTAAATATTGAATATTTCATTTCTTCGCCCTGGTAATAAGGCAAAGCGCGGCGTTAAGTCCCGTCACTCAATACGCAATGCCTCAAATTCGGCGGAAATTGGGGAACGGAAGTGGAACGGAGTGTCTTAACACTAGGTTTCTACCTTACAAAAAGGTCTACATCTGTTCATCAATGTGAAATATGCACGTGAACAACGCTAAGTGCAAAGGTATGAGATCTCTAACATTAAGAGTTGTTGACCTATTTGGCTGTGTTCACCTTTACAGCTGCTAAGAGGTAGGTCATGCAGTAAAAGTGGAAGTGAAATCTTAGTGAAATCTTTTTTTTTTTAATTGTGTATGTACTTGGCCATATTGGCTTTTCCAGCACTCACCTTATTCACCGGGTTTTGTAGAAAAAAATATATTTTCTTATCAGGAACCAGAAGATATGGCTAAATTGTTGAACCAATTAAATAAAATAATATAGCAATAGAATTAAATAAAATAATTTTAAGTCCTAAACTTAAATTTAATACTAAGCTTAAATTTAAAAAGCGTATAAAAATTTTGAACGAAGCAGGATTGGAACCCGCGCCTCTGGAAAACATATGTATGTACACACACGTACACACTGACACGGCATAGGTACATTATATGCATATGATAGTATGCAGTAAAGTAAGGAACCGGCTCTTGCGTAACGGAGCGTTGGAAGTTTATTATAGCAAATTAGACACAGTCAAGTAATTATCTCGCCTACAATTGTAACATCTTCGTCTTTACGATTTAATTTTAGGTATATATGTATGTTTGTATGTATTTTATTATAAGTTAACTAGTTTTTATTTTGCGGCTTCGCCCGCTTGTTTCAGTGAAAATAGTTTAAAAATTACCGTAATAACTCTGAACACCAGTGTCGTAGGATAAGTAAACGATTGAGGTGATGAATGATTATAAAATATTGCTAATTTTTTTACTAACAGCTTTTTGAGATTTCTAACATGCTGTTATCAACGACACTTGAAAGAAATGTGTCATAGTATCGTATAAAAAATATTGCAATCTTTTCGATCTATGTCTTGTCCAACTCCCATCAGACCATGGACATGGACATATAACAACAAAAAAGGTTGCAATGTTTTTTACATGTTAAGAACACTAAAATCACTCTGCCTGTCCAGATATATGTGAATTAAAGTGTAAAGCTTAAGAAATATTTGTAAGGTAGCAGCCTGTTCGCGGCTTCGCCTGCTTATTCTGCGCAATTATTTATTTACTACTATAACAATTTTGTCGAACAATACTTTATACTGACAAACCAATTGTATTTTGGACTGATAAAAATTAAACAAACACAGAATCTTGTAGGAAGGAAAACTGTCGGTTTTCAGTGTTTTAGGTGTCGGTTAAGCCGTTTTAGAGATTCTCACTCCCAATGATCACTTCGTTCCGTTCTCCGCCTTACGCCGAATTTGAGAAAGCGAAGAAATGAAAATATTAAATTTCTTCGAGTAGGTATCGAACCCGTAACCTATCCAACGAAACACCTTAAACTCTACAACCTAAGTAAATGTAATTAGCTTTTAATATGTTTTAAAATAATAACTATAATATGTCCAAAGTATATAAGTAGAGATCTTAGTAAAAGTCATACATTTTTTTAAACTCCTACGCAAAATCTCCCCAGGTGGTAAAAGTTTGACCTGTCTGTGTGTTTGTCCATGGCACCGTAACTCCTGAATAAAGTTTATATGAAATCTTTCGCCATCGATCACCTTCATCTTCACAATGGTTTTTTAGCTATATTATATACATAATGGTTGTTAATTATTTTCTCGTTCTGGTAATAAGACAAAGTGCTGCGTTGAGTTCCGTCATTCATTATAAAACATCTTGAAAATACGCCGGAAATAAAAGAACTGAGTGTTTTAACACTATATTCATTCGAGTGTTAACAAAAAACTAAAAGCATTTTGCAGTTTTTTGTTTACACTGTAAACAAAGTGGTAGTGATTTTTTGGGTCAGAAGAAACTTAACATTAAATAAAACACTCCGATCTCCACTATCGTCATTTTTCAAGACATTGCGTGTTGCGTAGACAAAATTAAGCTAACTTTTTTTTTCTGTTTCACGCTGTATCCCGCTCATAGCAGGGTAGGCAGAGGGAACCTTGGGAACCTAGTATCAAGGCAATCCGACCCCTTTCCTACTTTCCGCTGGAATAACTGATTCCCTCAAATTGGATTGAACCCACAACCTCTGCTGTTTACATTGTAAAAAAATTATATAATGGAATAAACATTTTATATAACAGATACTTATTAAATTATAGCCTTAGTAATAAACAATGGATGTCATAACAATAACAGACTAATGTGAGTTGCGAAGTCATGGGAATGCGTCGTTATCGTACGTAATAAATACAATATAATGCGGACAAGGTCGTTTCCTTCCTTCAATAGTTACCTACTGAGTGAAAAATATTACTTTTTGTGTACTTTTTTTCAGTCATTTGCTTGTGTTTGTTTAGTTGTTGTGTCGTGGCGCAGTGGTGAAGCGTGTTCGAGGTTTGATTCCCGATTTGAAGGAATAAATTGTTTTATTTTTTAATTATTTTTTTCGTTTAACTTAATGCAGCATTTTATCTTATAACCAATAAGATAAAATGCTGCGTTAAGTTCCGCCACTAATTAAGAAACGGTTTGAAAGTTCTCTGTAAATTAACGAACTAAGTGTCTTAACACTAAGCTCATTTTGGCCTACCTTGCTACATGTGGGAGGTATACCGTGCCAAAAAGAAAAAAATAAATTGTATGAAGGTCTGTAGTGGCGCAGCGGCACACGCTTGCTACTATAAGCGCTAGATTGTGGATTCGATTCCCACTCGAGGAATTGATGTTTTTTTTCATGTCCTCTCTCTTTCTTTCTCGGCCAAAAGTGAGAAAAAGGTAAGGTCTTCGTAATAAGGACGGAGTGTCTTAATACAAGGTTCCCAAGTTTCCTGCCAAGTAATAATAAATAAATACTAAAAACTGACAATATATTAAAAGTCCGCATCGATGTCGTCATCTTTCTCGCAACTGGAACAATATGACTTTGCCAACACAGCACTTGTCCTTTTAAAGAGTGAAAACCGTTTTACTCATGGCTAATGAATTTGACACATATGTGTTTGTAGCTATGTATGTATGTCGCGACACCAATTTCCCATTCTTTACACTTCTATGGTAGATAGATGGTATTTAGGAATTTTCTTTTTATTACTTAGAAGTATATACATATATGAGCTATAAAGCAAAATGGGTACAATGGCTGTAGGTTCGATTCCTTCTTCAGAGAAGTTATTTTCATTTTCTTCAGGAATTGATTGGAAAGTGGAAAATTAACATATTTTTTACAGAAATAAAGAGTCTCCAGGTCTTATTAGGAACAGAGTGCCACTATGTAACTTAGCTTACCAAGTTTTCTCTACCGTGTCTAGGGTACAGCGTAAAATTGACAAAAGATACAACAGAGATATAAGATACAAACCTTTGTTTTTATAAGTCAGGCGGTTCTCTTTGCCTACATAACTTAATAAAATGCATAAATATATAATTTAAACGATCCTAAGTTTATGAACAAGTAGGAGTATTTTACGACGGCATGTCTTTTTGGACGTATTGATTTTAATTTTTTTAACTGAGTGTAAATAATCATTTTCGACACGAAATAACGTTGATTAGCTATAATAATGATCCGCCCACAACCTCCCGTCACACAAGTTTTATTAGAGGACGTGTTTGACTATTTCCGCCTTAAGCTCTTTTATGTGCGTCACCAAAACAAATACGTTGTGTCTCAGTGGTATAGCGTCTGTGTTTAATAACGTTGATTGTGGGTACAATTCTTAGTAGGAGGCATTATTTTCATTTCTTTGTAGTACCAAGAGCCTGAGATGAGATTGGGCGGAAAGTTGAAAAGGGTAACATTAGGTTCCCTCTACATCTGGTTCCCTGCTATATGCTGAATAGAATATTTTTTTTTACATCTTTAAATGTTATTTCACAATTATGACGAAAGAAAATAATCAATATTGTAGTTTCTAATTTCCCCAACTTCATTGGAGATCTTTACAATTAATAATTTACATACTTCTAAATTAGAAATATTTGAATTGTCTAAGATTCTTTCTACGGTGAAGTTGTCGCTTGTGCCGATAATATTAATATGACTTACCAGTGATTTTAATATTTTATTCAATAAAATCTGCGGAAAGTGGTATTAGAAGTGTTTTAATTGTAACAGAGACACACAAGATTTTCTCTGCCTACTCCTCTAGGTTCAGTATAAAGTCTGAATCTAGAAGAAAAAAGGTATAGAACTTCTTTTTCATTCAATATCAAACTCAGCCTGCCATGACTATAGTGCGGCATAAATAAATGATAATATGAGCTACTTGCCAACCATCTGAGACATTTATTATAAAGTCGTTTAGTATACAGTATAGAAGTCAAGGCCTCTTTCTTATAATGTAATATTTAATTAACACTAGAATATATATATATATATATATATATATATATATATATATATATATATATATATATATATATTATATATGTATATGACTTTGCGCTATTTCCCGCACCCGGGTGCACAGAGGGAACTTGGGAACCTAGTTTTAACATACTTCCGTCCCCTACTTTCTGCGAGTTGAATGGCAGAATTCGTCGCCGCCTTTTGACTTGTTATCAGAGCAAAGAAAGGAAAATATTAAATATTTCACTTTCTCGAGTGGGGATCGAACCCACAACCGGTGGCGGTTACTGTCACTGGCTTGTGCCCCTGAGCCGCGACAGGCCTTTTGTGGTGTTAAGAGATGGGCTAGGCTATACTTAAATTACGGTTAATCATTTCAAGTTTAATTCCCGCATTTAGAATATATTCACTCATGATATGTCACGAGGCCTGTCGTGGCGCAGCGGCACAAGCGTGTGACTATAACCGACAGGTTCTGGGTTCGATCCCCAGTCGAGGAAATGAAATATTTAATATTTTCAATTTAAATATTTAATGTTATATTTCTTCGCTCTGGTAATAAGGCAAAGCGTGGCGTTGAGTTCCGCCACTCAACAAACAATGCCTCAAATCCGGCGGAAAGTGGGGAACAGAGGTAGAACGGCATGTCTTTACACTAGGTTCTCGGGTTCCCTCTGCCTACCCTGCCTCGTGCGCGATACAGCGAAAAGCTGAGTAGAGTTGAGTATGATATGTCACATGTAACTTAATAAAACCATATGCAAAAGCTATATAATATATTTATAAGATAAGTATATATTAGATGTTTTAGTAAACAAAAACGTCATAGAAATGAAGACATGTCTAATACTTAAATGACAGCTAAAGTAAAAGTGTACAAAAACCGAGGTTAAACGCCGTGAACGACTTCCTAAACAAATAAATAAGCTTATCAGATGAATGTCTAACTTGTATTCGAGTCAAGGTCGTTTCTTTATGCTTAGTTTTTGCTGTATTGCGAATGACTTACGCTTTTTGTGTTATGCGGATATTTTAAGTAACTAGTTGATATGCGCGGCTTCGCCTGCGTGCGCTATACGTAAATTAATTAATAGTATTTAAGTGTATTTATTAAAATTTTATAATTTTATTTTATTACGGTTATCTATTACACTGTTAAGCATATATATATATATATATATATATATATATATATATATATATATATATATATATATATATATATATATATATATATATATATATATATATATATATATATATATATATATATATATATATATATATATATATATATATATATATATATATATATATATATATATATATATATATATATATATATATATATATATATATATATATATATATATATATATATATATATATATATATATATATATATATATATATATATATATATATATATATATATATATATATATATATATATATATATATATATATATATATATATATATATATATATATATATATATATATATATATATATATATATATATATATATATATATATATATATATATATATATATATATATATATATATATATATATATATATATATATATATATATATATATATATATATATATATATATATATATATATATATATATATATATATATATATATATATATATATATATATATATATATATATATATATATATATATATATATATATTATATATATATATATATATATATATATATATATATATATATATATATATATATATATATATATATATAGGAGGCTCATAAAAATTAGATCTACTGTTCTGGAGATAAGCTCGTTCAAACAGAAAGAGAGACAGACAGTAATTTATTAATTGTGTGTGCTCTCATCACATGCAAACTATGGTTTCTCATTATGTAATGCGTACCTATGTAGACATGAGAGAGAGGAAAATAATACTTTCCTTTGAAGTCTGAAGAACCACTGCGCCGAGATGGCCTCATATTTTGAAGTAATTTCTTAAATTTGACTAGTCCATTGGTTTATTCTTTAACAAAATATATTCACGCTTCATGCTGTATCGCTTCATATTGTTTGCAACCGAAATCGAAACTATTACTTGGTTTGGTTGCGAACCGATTTCGTCGCTTATTGGTTTTTATTGTAATATATAATATGTCCGTAAGTACACAACTAAGTTAATAAATGAACAGGAGTAATATTTTGTAAATGTACTAATATAAAACGTACGTAAATGTACTAAATACTCCCTTGAATGTGGGCTTTATGATCAGAAGAATTATTTTACTAGCGTTAGTAACTGGATATAAACATATTTTTTTAGCCTCCCCGGGAACCTGATAACCTAGTGTTATGACACTCCGTCTCTATTAAGATACTTCCGTTTACCACTTTCCATCCAATTCTGGAGGTATTGAAATGTTCGGTGAATTTTAAAACGATAAGCCGTTCGATTAGCGTGCACAAACTGTTAGACATGCCGGTGAACAAACTAATTTTAACTAAGAACATTATTTTGTCTGTTACATTGATAATGTAACAGATTAATAATTATAACAAAAACAAGGTTTTTTTATTCTTATTTCTTTATTAAAGTTGTTATTTTCAATAACAACTTTAATTATTTTGTTAAAAATATGTAAGTAGTTTTATATAATGATTGAATTATTATTTTTTAAGTCCGTTAGACCATTCTAAAAGCTTCACTAATACGAAATAACAATGAAAATGACGAACAAAAGAAATCAACAGACTCGACAAAAGATAAATTATTAAAAAATCTCAAAGGTATAGCTAACTTGGAGTTATTTTGAACACGGATTTAAAGAGATAGACGATTTTATTTTTAGGTGATTAATATATATAGGGCAATGAGTAAAAAGTGAAGAGAGTGATGTGTCATTTTTCTCTTCTTAATTATTACGTAAAATAATTTAGTTCATATTATTCCTCATTGAAGAAAGGAATGATTTTATTCCCCATTAAAGAAAGGAATGATTATGATTTACTAACTCTACAGAAATAATAAGATCTTTGATTTTGCAATTATTACATATTTTAAATGATATTATTTTTTTATGCAAATTAAAAACGTACAATTTTTACAAACGTGAAGAATCCAGTTAACTTTGTTTCATTTAATTATAAGAATTCATTTTGATATAAGAATTTCGACGTAGCTTG
Organism: Eueides isabella; assembly: GCA_019049475.1. NCBI lineage: Eukaryota > Metazoa > Arthropoda > Insecta > Lepidoptera > Nymphalidae > Eueides > Eueides isabella. The sequence continues at coordinate 1,907,494 of CM032391.1, read as the reverse complement.
ATGTTTTATCTTAAGAAGTATAGCTTAGTGGTTAGAGCGCTTGGACGGATTCTAAGAGACGCGAATACAAATCCTTAAATTTTTATACGTTTTCTGAAAATGTTCAATAATCAATCAACACAATTGCCTCTAAATCACCAACTTTTCATACAATAAAACGTTTAATCTCACGGAAAATTGAAAGCGGACATCACAAAAGATCATAATGGGACGTTTTTGTTAATCGCACAAATTCAATCTACTACATAATGTCAGTCGGTAATTATGGTGGACTGCTCGAACAGTGCATTATGCAACAGTGCGGTGCAATGAAAAACCAAGGGCCTACGTACATTGAACCCAGTGCCTTTGTTGCTGGCGTGCGGTTGTGAAATAACGTCTTTGGTACCTGTTTAGTAGGATTTTGGTGTGAGAAATTATGATTTTGTATTCTTAGGCAAATTGTAGTTGTTTTGATCAAAAATATTCTGGTTGCTATATAACAACATTTAAATTGTTTAGATATGTCCTATACGTACTTTAACTTTAATTGCTTTATGTTTAGCTTTACGCTGTATTCCGCACATAGCGTGGGAAGGCGGAGAATTCTTGGGAACCTAGTGTCAAGACACTCCGTTTCACATCCGTTCCCCACTTTCCGCCGAATTTGAAGCTTTGCGTGTTGAGTGGCGGAACTCAACGCCGCGCTTTGCCTTGTTACCAGAGCGAAGAAATGAAAACATTAAATATTTAATTTGAAAATATTATATTTTTCATATTACACAAAACCCTAATAATAATAGTACCACCTCCTACAACTTTCAAATGAATCATCTGACCTCTAAGACATTTGATTGATTCACACACTACGTTTTTATCATTTACATTTTTATTGTCTCTGCATATATATAGTCGAAAAAGGGAATTTAGTGTTTAAACACTAAATACTATACACATTGCACTCAATTTTTTAAAAATATTGTGTATTGAGTGGGGGAACTCAACGCCGCGTTATGCTTAGTTAAACATTAAATAATTTCTTTGAGTTTTATAACGATATCAAATTAAGTGGACAGCCAACATACTTTATTGGTTTTTTACGATCCGTTTCCTTTTAGTATACTCCATTTCACCACTTCCCATTTAATTTATAAAGATGGCGTCTTAAATATTGGAATTCAATACTGTTACAGACGTATGTATAGATGTATATATAAATACTCCTACGATCGAACCCACATTCTTCGTCTTCAAAAGAAAACATAACACAACTCCTCTATAGAGCTTATTTAATAATTTGTCTAAGAATATTTTAAATGTATAGTAAAATTTATCACCTCACTTTCACAGCATTTATTAAAACAATAGTTCAGTTGAATACGCGACGGTATCACGTAACGGTCATTTAAGTAATCGCGGTTAGGAAAGGTCAGGTTATGTAATGGCGATTAATTATAGATATGCCATGTTCTCATTTTGATCTTTATTAGATAAGTTAGGTTATATATATATATATATATATATATATATATATATATATATATATATATATATAATATAATATATATATATATATATATATATATATATATATATATATATATATATATATATATATATATATATATATATATATATATATATATCATAATATATATATATATATATATATATATATATATACATATATATATATATATATACATATATATATATATATATATATATATATATATATATATATATATATACATGTATGATTCATCATCGGAGAGCTCTGACCACTAAACCATACGGTCTCATCTAGTTACGTGGAATTCTCGCTGGACAGTTTCCAAGAGGCACAGGTTTAAATCCCGCTAAGCTAAAATCTTTATACGTTTTCTATTAAAGATTATATTTTATAAGTTTTACGTAATGATTTAATATAGAGCAACTTTAAGTCTAAATCCTTTCAAATGTGCAATGTACGTGTCCTTGGTGGACTACTTATTTGGAATCGTGTACACTTTTACTAGTCAGTACCTACATACATATATTATTTGTTACAAAATAACTTATTTTAATTTATAATATGGATGTATTTGTTGCAAAATCTATGTAAAAAGGTAGGAACAAAATGATAAACATTTTTACAGAGTTAACAAAATTTTGGTGCAGGAGCAGAAATGACTTTGTTCTAAGAAAAGAAATATTAAATATTTTCATTTCGTAGCTCTATCACAGAACACGATGTTCAGTCCCGTTACTCTACACTCAATGCCTTATTCAGCAGAAAATAGGCAACAAAAGTATAATAATGGAAGCAGAATATTTTAACACTAGGTTCCCAGGAAACGTGCGAGATCAAGCGCGAAGTTAAAAACAGGCGAAGCTTTCGACTAAAGTTTTCGAACTAATATCTACATTTTGAGGCCTGTCGTGGCGCAGCGGCACAAGAGTGTGACTGTAACCGACAGGTTCTGGGTTCGATCCCCAGTTGAGGAAATGAAATATTTAATATGTTTCATTTCTTCGCTCTGGTAATAAGGCAAAGCGCGGTGTTGAGTTCCGCCACTCAACACGCAATGCCTCAAATTCGGCGGAAAGTGGGAAACGGAAGTGGAACGGAGTGTCATAACACTAGGTTTCACTTCCGTTCCCTCTGCCTACCCTGCCTAGTGCGGGATACAGCGTGAAGCTGGAAAAATTTACATTTTCGATTAAACTAGCGATAGCGGTCCAAACGCAGCGTCGCCTGATTATATTATACGTACCTAAATAAAAGAAAATTTTACATAAGTTATATATATAGCCTGTATGTTATCCGTAGGCTATATCATTAAAAAGTTTCATCCAAATTCGTTCAGTATTCTCAGTTCAGTATGTGTGAAAGCTGAAGAAACGTCCTCACCAATACACATAATATTAGTAAGATTGAGGCCTTTGTGGCACAATGGTAAATTTAGCTGTCACTATGCTGTCAAACACGATGTCATCTATTTAAAGCGACGAAGGAAAAAATAATAATTTTATAAAAAATATTTACTAAAATTTCTAAGTAAGTAATGACTCGCTGGGGAACATTGTCATAACATTAAGTTGTCTCTGATTTTCCTGCCATGCTATATGTATGTGTGTATTATTAGAGGTTTTTGTTATTTAATTATTTAATATTCCCGACCACCGTTCTGTAGACAGAATGTTGCGTTGGATTCCATTATTCCACCAAATATCTCAGTAAATGCAGGAAGTAGAACACGTCTAAACACTGAGTTCCCCCTGCCCTCCTTGAAATCAGTATTTTTAGTTGATTTGGTAAAACCGGAAGTGCTATCATTAAAACACCGTTGTCCGTCCATCAGTCAGTCACCAGGCTGTATCTTATGAACATGTACTAAGAAATAAAAAGAATATATAAGAGCCTCGTGCTCCGTGACGTCATATATTTTGTTTTTTTTTTAATTGATTAATAGTACGGAACCATTCGTCCAAACCAAAGTCCGACTCGCACTTGTCCGATATTTTATTCTTTTTTTTTTAATTAAAAATACAATTTACAGTGGCTTTACATTATAAACATATTTGCACGCAAGAGAAAGTAAATTTTTGACACCGATATCGCTCCTTTCGGGTCATACGAATACCGCACGGGCACATCTCGCGTGCTTATCAGATTGTTGGTATAGAAGTATTTAGGTTAATCGCTGTGTGCTTACATATAAAGACAATACTTACGGTATAAAAGATGAGAGAGTGATATAAGTTACTTATTTTATTATTTAAGATTTGTAATTTCAAGGGATCGAAGGGATCTAGTATTAAGACATTGCGTCCCATCGAGACTGCCGCCTTGTTTCGAATTAAGGACGCCTCGCTTTGCCTCGTTACTAAGGTAATCACTCTCTTTCACTCTCAGCTACACGCTGTATCACGCACATGGCAGGGTAGGCAGAGGGAACTTGGGAACCTAGTATTAAGATTTCACTTCCGTTCGCCACTTTTCGCCGAATTTGAGGCATTGCGTTTTCAGTGTAGGAACTCAACGCCGCGTTTTGGCCTTTTGTCAGAGCGAAAAACTTAAAACTTTTTCTTATTTAAATTGAAAATACTAAATATTTCACTTTTGAGTGGGGATCGAAGCGAACCCGCACCCTGTCGGTTACAGTCACACGCTTGTGCTGCTGCGCCACGACAGGCCTCGTTACTATGGCGGAAATGGCGAAGAAATGTAAATATTAAATGTTTCATTTTCTCGAGTCGGATCGAACCCACAACCTGTCACGTGCGCTTGTGCCACTGCGCCACAGATCCCACTGTAATATAATGATTATATTTATACACTAGCTTCTACTAGTGGCTTCAATTGCTTTGGAACAATAAAAAAAATGAAGTTAGCCTAATCTTGAGCCTTAACTGACGGAACCTAACGCCGCGATCCATTTAAATACTTTTCGTACATAAAAAATAAAAGTATAAAGAATATTGCTCAAATAGATCAAATTATTTTTAAAAATGTCAACATTATTAGTCGTATAGAAAACTAAAGGACGTAATAAATAACATTTGTTCATTGCCTGTCATTTAAATTTCTTTTATGGAAAAACCGCTCGCTGAAATCGAATCCACAATCTCCGGCATAGAAGCCGTTACCGATGCCAACTTCCTTCTGCACTGTTATCTGATACGTGCTATATTATTATAATGTTTGTATTGGTATAAAGAGATACGCGGAAGACGATATGGTGGCTCATGTACTTGTTTATGGTTGGTTTTGAGGCCAGTCGTGGCACAGGGGCAGAAGCGACTGTTATCGCGATAAGTTTTGGGTTCGATTCTTACTCAATGAATAAATGAAATATTTAATAATTTAATTATATCGGTCTGTTAACAAGGAAAACGCGACGCTGAGCCCCGCTACTGATCACACAACTCCTTAACAATTTGGTAGGAAGTGGAGAAGATAATAATACTTCCGCATTATGATAATGAGGTGTCAACATTAGGTTCCCAAGTTCCCTACCCTGCCATGCTATTCGCAGTGTGAAACCACAGCTTTTTTTTTTGCCATATTGTACCCTACAATATAGCAAAGGCAGGTCAATTTTAGTTCAATACTAACTACTTTTCTTGCAATGTACGAATGATTTGTTAAAGTATTGCGGATTTGGTTGAGTGACAATAATTAATAATACAAAATTTCATATTTAAATGAATTTGCAAATAATCAATAACCGCATGTTTAACGCTGTTTATTGTGTTTGATAGCTGTAAAGAATAACACTTCCTGCCCCTAAATCACATTAAGTCACGATAGCCGGTGCGAGTACCGAGAAAGAAATGTGTACATGTATCGAATACCTTTCTTTGTACATACATATATGTACATCATATATAGGTTCACAGAATGTGCTTATCAAACAACAAAAAAAAAATCGATCAAGCGCAAATCGGAGTCGTCCATTGAAGGTTCCGTACCAATTTCATAAGTATGATGTACATTTACTTGTTTTTTCATACAAAATGTGACAAAAACTATGCATAAGCTGTTTTGTTTTTTTTTTTTGTATTTACTATAGATCTGAATTTTTTATCTTAATTTTAGCCTATTACCTTAAAGAAATTAAAAAAAATGTGTCGTACAGAAAGATTTAGAAACAGACGTACAATAAAATGATTGTACAAAAAATCCAGTTTTGTAGGTCCGGAACCCTAATAAAGATTTAAACTGGTTAATTGAGTGTTCGTATGAATTTATACATTATTAACTATGAAAAACAAAACGAACTGGTAATTATTATTGAATTTATGTTTCAACTTTCTTGTATTGAAA